>CAXITT010000122.1:1219883-1300185 GCA_964033795.1 Lymnaea stagnalis
TCTACTGATGCATGATCTGACTTCATCAGTGGCTGAGTTGTTCTACTGATGCATGATCTGACTTCATCAGTGGCTGAGTTGTTCTACTGATGCATGATCTGACTTCATCAGTGGCTGAGTTGTTCTACTGATACATGATCTGACTTCATCAGTGGCTGAGTTGTTCTACTGATGCATGATCTGACTTCATCAGTGGCTGAGTTGTTCTACTGATGCATGATCTGACTTCATCAGTGGCTGAGTTGTTCTACTCATGCATGATCTGACTTCATCAGTGGCTGAGTTGTTCTACTCATGCATGATCTGACTTCATCAGTGGCTGAGTTGTTCTACTGATACATGATCTGACTTCATCAGTGGCTGAGTTGGTCTACTGATGCATGATCTGACTTCATCAGTGGCTGAGTTGTTCTACTGATGCATGATCTGACTTCATCAATGGCTGAGTTGTTCTACTGATGCATGATCTGACTTCATCAGTGGCTGAGTTGTTCTACTGATGCATGATCTGACTTCATCAGTGGCTGAGTTGTTCTACTGATGCATGATCTGACTTCATCAGTGGCTGAGTTGTTCTACTGATGCATGATCTGACTTCATCAGTGGCTGAGTTGTTCTACTGATGCATGATCTGACTTCATCAGTGGCTGAGTTGGTCTACTGATGCATGATCTGACTTCATCAGTGGCTGAGTTGTTCTACTGATGCATGATCTGACTTCATCAGTGGCTGAGTTGTTCTACTGATGCATGATCTCACTTGTAGTCGTTACATTCAAATCAGAAAGACATATTTTTAAAAAATTAAAATGTGACGACCAATACGTCTACAAAACCCATGTGCTTCGCTTCTAAGACTAACCTAGGCCATGACTTTGATCGTATCCGGAAATTTGATCGAAAGAAATTTCGTCGAATCAATTTTTTCAGTTTTTACGTTAAAATCTTGCATCAAATTTCTTTTTGAACGCATTATTTTGTTTTACTATATGGTATAGTGCGTTCAAAAATAAATGTACCGACAATTTTGATGTGTTGAAAAAAAAGATTCGACCAAATTTCCGTTCGATCAAATTACCGTCGATCAATTTACCGTCGATGAAATTTCTTTCGATCAAATTTCCGGTAACCGACTTTGATAGCACGTGTGACTGGCGATTATTGTTGTGTGCATTGAGTGAACTTTGTGACCTGATGGCCCTGTGTTGTCATCATGTGGTATGACTGGACACGGTGAGTTGTTTTAATGAATATTTAAACTTAAAAGTGTGAGTATTGGTTGGAGAACAGGAGCGAGTGATCATGTGATGCGAGCTATAAAAAGAATGAGAAATAAAGATCAGTTGTTACCAAGAACACAGACGAGTTGGCATCATACTTTACTATTACAATGACTTTTCAGCATTGTTCTCAAGGTATGTTTCCTTTGAGGTGGCCATTGCCATCTGTCATTGTAAAGTCGTTACACTAAAAAACTTGAGAGACTGAAGTTATCTCATCATTATGATTCGCCCTTAGCAAGGCGCCATCGATGGAGGTAGTTAGGGATTTATAAGCATATTTGTGATCAATGAAGGTGGTTTTTGATCGATGGTGGTTTGTGATCCAGTAGCATATTGTTATCCAGTAGCATATTGTGATCCAGTAGCATATTGTGATCAATAGACAATTTGTTTTTTTTTATCTAGCAGCATATTCTGATCAATGGACAGGGTGTTTTATCTAGCAGCATATTGTGATCAATGGACAGGGTGTTTTATCTAGCAGCATATTGTGATCAATGGACAGGGTGTTTTATCTAGCAATATATTGTGATCAATTGAGGTATCTAGCAGCATATTGTGATCAATGGACAGGGTGTTTTATCTAACAATATATTGTGATCAATGGACAGGGTGTTTTATCTAGCAATATATTGTGATCAATTGAGGTATCTAGCAGCATATTGTGATCAATGGACAGGGTGTTTTATCTAGCAATATATTGTGATCAATGGACAGGGTGTTTTATCTAACAGCATATTTTGATCAATGGACAGGGTGTTTAATCTAGCAGCATATTGTGATCAATGGACAGGGTGTTTTATCTAGCAGCATATTGTGATCAATGGACAGGGTGTTTTATCTAGCAGCATATTGTGATCAATTGAGGTATCTAGCAGCATATTGTGATCAATGAACAGGGTGTTTTATCTAGCAGCATATTGTGATCAATGGACAGGGTGTTTTATCTAGCAGCATATTGTGATCAATTGAGGTGAATAGTGATTAATGGCGGTGGTTTGTGATCAGTGGAGGCTATTTGTGATCAATAGAGGCATTATTTATCTTAAGCAACTGATCTACTCTGGACAACAATACGCGGCAGAAAAACTTCACATAGAGAAAAACATCACAATTACACTGATTTCAACTTTAGTCACAAATCAAATTTAGACAAAAATCAAATTTAGACAAAAAATCAATTCTAGACAAAAAATCAGCCTTAAAAATCAATTGTTTTATCGATCTCAGAGGAGCTAAGTTTATACTCTTTACGACTCAAAAGCTTTAAATATTTACAACCGATAGCCATCTCCACCCTAACTTGCTTAGATGTTAAAAAAAAGGTCTTACATCCTTGTTGGATACAAATAACATGCTCTTTTGTTTCAACAACATAAACTAATCGGAAATATCTTTTTAGACTCTGACTTAAACTCGGGAGAAAAGATCTAGTAATCCTGATATTAACATCTTTTTTCCGTTGTCCTAAAATCATAATATTTTATAAATTATAATTCATTTAATTGCATCTTTTTAAAAAATGATGTCAAAATCTTTCAAGGCCTCTCCATCTACTTTCAAAGATGTGTTAAACTTTCCCCAACGATACCCGTTTCAGACACATTTGAAAAAAAAAAAAAAAGGTTAATGATGACCCATTAGTAAACGGTGACGACAGCCTTTTCGAAGTGGTTATAACTATTTCGCAAATCAGATTTCACAACTACAATACAGACACATTTATTCCATTAGGATCATTTGGAGTGATGAATTAAGGTGGACACCGACTTAGACCTCCTGTGTTCAATAGCCATCAAAGATCTATAAAAGGTGTATTATTAGTTGTTTTTTTATAACAAAGCATACCGTTGTAAAATAAAATAAAACGTAACCAATTTTTTAAAATTAATTATTGGACTTGTAGAAAAAAATCTCTGGAATTCCCGAATAGATGTCTCGCACTGTAATAAAAACTATTTTTTGGAAACAAGTAATTAACGTGGATTGCTTACGTCATTCTTGGTTTAAATTATCTGACGTCATCAATACTTGTATACCTTTCATTTTTCAATTAAAAAGTGACAGTAGGAGATTATTTAAGAAATAACGTTGATTCTTCTTCTTTTTTTTAAGATAAAGATGAAAACACTTGAAGTCACCAGGAACTGCAATCATTCAGTATTAGTTATAGCTTGCCAAACTTTGACGACGGCAATGCGTGAACTTCCCATCTGCTAAAGTTACTTGACAAAATATAAACTGAAGTAACGCACAATTAAAAATCACAATTTTCGCCACACCCTTCCCCCGTGATACGTCACTGCACACTTTTTATCCCCCCCCCCCCCCCCCCCACNGAAAATTTTATCCCCCCCCCCCCAAAACCAAGAACTATATTAACATTCTGATGTCCCAACCACTTTTAAACTGAATATTTATTGCACAATATTTAAATTGAGACGATTTCATTTTTAAAAAATAAAATATTACGCACCAAACGCAGTTGAGTTATTAAAAAAAATAATTTAGCGTAGTTATCGGGAATTATATTTTGCGCGATATCCGGAAATGGAAGCAATAATAATAATAACAATTAACAAAATTATGTAGGGGGTTCGGATATTTAATGGGCCCATGATCGTGATGTTTAATAAAATTATTTTAAATTATTTTAAATTATTTTAAATTATTTTAAATTTTACTGAATAGCTAAATAACAAAAAATCGAAAAGTGGCAAAGAGCCATCAAAGAGTCCCGTGATTTTATAGCTCCTCGGTAGCAATAACAAGCATTAGGACTCCAAGATTTCGTGACCGTGACCATACAATCACCTTGCCGAGGCCGCGCAAACCCACTGAGGCGTTTCTGTTGAAATAGCAGCACGATGCTGTCTCGTTTAATTTATGACAATAAATGTGTATATTTAGTGTTGACTTTTATCTATACCAATGTGTTTTGACTTCACCCTGTATAAAAGCACATCGATCAACCACTGCAAAAAAAAATGTTTCATAAATAATTGATTTGTTTTTACAATAAATTGTACTTTCATTAAGCACGGACAGAGGAGGGAAGAGGGCTCACCACCGAAAATGACAGAGGAGTGAAGAAGGGAGCATCATCAAAACCACCGAGGAAAACGGCTCAAAGGTGGACCTAGGCTTAGCTGGATGGTTGATGTGGAAAAAGATGTACAGCAGCTGGGAATCCTAGCATGGAAAAGAAAAGCATCAGTTAGGTCTGGGTGTAAGGAAGCAGTGAGGCAGGCCAAAGCTCTATAGTTGCTGTAGCGCCACAGTGAAGTACGGAAGGTCTGAGTGGAAGGAAGTGATGAGGCAGGCCAAAGCTCTACATTGGCTGTAGTGCCATAGGGATGGATGAGAGGATGTGTCTAGGCAGGCAAAAGCCTTAAATGGATTGATGGATATGTAGAGACAGAGTTGGTCTGTAAACTTTTTTTTTTTTTAAATTTTTTTGCCAAATTATTCTCTGTGGCGAAAATAAATCGGGTAGGTTAAAGAACCTGATCCTTGCATTAACATAATTTGATTTACATGTTTTTACAATTACCAATTAAAGAGCTTTCCTTAACTCAAAAAAAAAAAAAAAACACCACTTAACCTTAAGGGATGCTCCACAAATGATTGCAAAGAATTATTCGTTTTAAACAAATACATGAAAATCTCTTTAAGAAAAAAAAAAAGTCTTTACAAAAATCCGAGGAGCAGTATAGCAGTTTTCTCCTCATTTAGCTGACAGGTGCATCCTCAGCACTCCATCTCTGCTACAAGCTAATGCTATCTTTCGACAAGTGCACTCTTGGCCACAATCAAACGCACGGAGCCTATTTTCAGGAGATAGAAATAATTTAAGGGAAGTACAAACCTTTTGATTCAATCGAAACTCACTGTCTGTAAGGTAGAGGGTAAATGGTAGGTGGGGGGGGGGGAGGGCATCATTTTACGAGAGCCTCATATTTTAAAGTATGTCTGCTCACTTCCTTTAAACAAACAGTGCACATTTGTCGGAGTTTGAAGATGGCACTTGGTCTTGTCGTTGTAAATTTAAAAAAAAAGTATTTATTTATTATGCAATCTTTCCTATTTATGACTTCAGGTAAACAGTCCCAGTTTGATTTTAAAGAGTAAACCAGAAGCTAGATAGGCTTTGACTGTACCCAACCTGATAGATTTTCTATGATAAGATAGACTTTCCGTGACTGATATTCTCTTATAATCGGGAATTTCTATGACAGATATTCTGTAATAATCGGGAAGTTCTATGAATGAAAAATGTTCTATAATAAACGAGATATGATAGATATTCTATGATAAAGTCGACTTTCTATGAAAATGATAACTGAGGGTTTCAATGATAGATGCTCTATGACAATAAATAATTTATATGGTAGATGTTCTATGATAATTGATACTTTCTGTGATAGATTTTCTATGATAATTGAGAATGTCTAAGATAGATGTACTATAATAAATCGAGACATTTTGTGATATATTTTATATGATAAGCGTGACTTTCTTTGATGTATATTCTGTGATAAAATAAGGAATTTCTTTCATATATGTTCTATGATAATCGAGACTTTCCATGATAGATGTTCTATGATATTCGAGAATGTCTATGATAGATGTACAATGATAAATGGAGACTTTCTATGATAGATGTTCTATGAGAATGAAGAATTTCTTTGATAGATGGTCTATAATAATCGAGAAAGCTGATGATAGATGTACTATGATAAAATGAGACTTCCTATGACACATGTTCTATGATAATCGAGACTTTCTAGCCACGATAATTCGCTACCGAGACTCGATCACATGTCTAAATACCTCCGTGATACTAATGGTCATCTCGTTACTTATCATATTTATAATTTAGGAAATTTCCGTAAAAACAATGAATATCGTTTTCTTTGTTTATACATAGTCTGTGAACGATTTGCCAACATGCAGCTAGGTGAATGCATCTTACATTTTCATAGACGTTCTAAAAAATTTAATTTCATCTAAATGATCACGGGCAGCCAACTGAAAGAGAGGGCAAGCATTATGTCAAGCACATACACCGTTTGATATTGGTGCCCAAAGATCGCTTATAATAGACATGATGTTACATACTTAATAAAGATGCATAAACCTTAAAAATGGGGTTCAGGTGGGTTTTTTTAGAAGCAATGTAACCAAAACAAAAGGTAAACAATGATGTAACCCAAAACAGTGCTCTATGATTCAGCCTTCATTCCAGCCTTTATTCCAGCCTTTATTCCAGCCTTTATTCCAGCCTTTATTCCAGCCTTTATTTCAGCCTTTATTCCAGCCTTTATTTCAGCCTTTATTTCAGCCTTTATTTCAGCCTTTATTTCAGCCTTTATTTCAGCCTTTATTCCAGCCTTTATTCCAGCCTTTATTTCAGCCATTATCCCAGCTTTTATCACAGCCTTTATTCCAGCATTTATTTCAGCTTTCATTTCACCCTTTATTTCATCCTTTACTTCAGTATTTATTTCAGCCTTTATTTCAGTCTTTATTTCATCCTTTACTTCAGTCTTTATTTCAGCCTTTATTTCATCTTTTATTTTATCCTTTATTTCAACCTTTATTTCAGTCTTTATTTCAGCCTTCATTTCATCTTTTATTTCACCCTTTATTTCATCCTTTACTTCAGTCTTTATTTCATCCTTTACTTCAGTCTTTATTTCATCCTTTACTTCAGTCTTTATTTCAGTCGTTATTTCAGCCTTTATTTCATCCTTTACTTCAGTCTTTATTTCAGCCTTTATTTCAGCCTTTATTTCATCCTTTACTTCAGTCTTTATTTCATCCTTTACTTCAGTCTTTATTTCATCCTTTACTTCAGTCTTTATTTCAGCCTTTATTTCAGCTTTTATTTCAGCCTTTATTTCAGCCTTTATTTCATCCTTTACTTCAGTCTTTATTTCATCCTTTACTTCAGTCTTTATTTCAGCCTTTATTTCAGCCTTTATTTCACCCTATATTTCATCCTTTACTTCAGTCTTTATTTCATCCTTTACTTCAGTCTTTATTTCATCCTTTACTTCAGTCTTTATTTCAGTCTTTATTTCAGCCTTTATTTCAGCCTTTATTTCACCCTTTATTTCATCCTTTACTCCAGTCTTTATTTCATGCTTTACTTCAGTCTTTATTTCAGCCTTTATTTCAGCCTTTATTTCAGCCTTTATTTCATCCTTTACTTCAGTCTTTATTTCATCCTTTACTTCAGTCTTTATTTCATCCTTTCCTTCAGTCTTTATTTCATCCTTTACTTCAGTCTTTATTTCAGTCTTTATTTCAGCCTTTATTTGACCCTTTATTTCATCCTTTACTTCAGTCTTTATTTCAGTCTTTATTTCAGCCTTTATTTCACCCTTTATTTCATCCTTTACTTCAGTCTTTATTTCATGCTTTACTTCAGTCTTTATTTCAGCCTTTATTTCAACCTTATTTCAGCCTTTATTTCATCCTTTACTTCAGTCTTTATTTCATCCTTTACTTCAGTCTTTATTTAATCCTTTACTTCAGTCTTTATTTCATCCTTTACTTCAGTCTTTATTTCATCCTTTATTTCATCCTTTACTTCAGTCTTTATTTCAGCCTTTATTTCAGCCTTTATTTCAGCCTTTATTTCAGCCTTTATTTCATCCTTTACTTCAGTCTTTATTTCATCCTTTACTTCAGTCTTTATTTCATCCTTTACTTCAGTCTTTATTTCATCCTTTATTTCATCCTTTACTTCAGTCTTTATTTCATCCTTTACTTCAGTCTTTATTTCATCCTTTACTTCAGTCTTTATTTCAGTCTTTATTTCAGCCTTTATTTCACCCTTTATTTCATCCTTTACTTCAGTCTTTATTTCAGTCTTTATTTCAGCCTTTATTTCACCCTTTATTTCAACCTTTATTTCAGCCTTTATTTCATCCTTTACTTCAGTCTTTATTTCATCCTTTACTTCAGTCTTTATTTCATCCTTTACTTCAGTCTTTATTTCATCCTTTACTTCAGTCTTTATTTCATCCTTTATTTCATCCTTTACTTCAGTCTTTATTTCAGCCTTTATTTCAGCCTTTATTGCAGCCTTTATTTCAGCCTTTATTTCATCCTTTACTTCAGTCTTTATTTCATCCTTTACTTCAACCTTTATTTCATCCTTTACTTCAGTCTTTATTTCATCCTTTACTTCAGTCTTTATTTCAGCCTTTATTTCAGCCTTTATTTCAGCCTTTATTTCATCCTTTACTTCAGTCTTTATTTCATCCTTTACTTCAGTCTTTATTTCATCCTTTACTTCAGTCTTTATTTCATCCTTTACTTCAGTCTTTATTTCAGCCTTTATTTCAGCCTTTATTCCAGCCTTTATTTCATCCTTTATTTCATCCTTTATTTCAGCCTTTTCAGCTTTTATTTCAGCTTTTATCTCAGCTTTTATTTCATCCTTTATTTCAGCCCTTACTTCATTCAACCTTCATCTTCATGTTACAGTTAACACAACATGAGACTAAAAGCAAAACTTCGCCCAGAAGGTCGTTGGAGGACTTTTAGGTGAGTCGAATATAGCCCACATTGAAATTTTATCCTCTTTTCAGCCACACGTGTTAGAATAAAGTTTAGAAAGAAAATGCACCACAAATATGGTGTAATCTTCCTTTTTTTGTTTTTTTTAAATACTTTTTGTTTTTTTTAAATACAAGACTTCTATTTCAATTTTTTTAAATAAATAATGAGGTAGCAGGCTCATTGCAGCAAAACGTCCTGACCTCCATCTACACCATCATCCACCTTAGTCTCTTACACTCCACCTCAAGTAATACTATAACATTTTGACCAAAAAATCCATACGAAAAGCTCCCCACAGTCCCAACGCACGGATTCAATTAGCGAGAGCCGATGAAAGGGGACCTAATCACCTACCTATTCACCAACAAATCGGGGACAACGATCTACCGGAATTAAGTCGGGACAGTGCAGTGAACCAACGAAAATATTATCGGGCAAAATTAGTCTGGATTTTTTTATTTTTTTTTATTGCAAAAATATATTATGTGTACGACATGTAAAAAAAAGATGTGTTTTATTTTCAAATATTTGTGGATACAAAAAAAATTGAAGTCTCCAACCCAAATATGTTTTCATACTTTAATTCCCTTTGGAGAAAAATAAAAACGGTTTCCGGTCTTCCTTTGATAATTTCGAGGAAACGGAGAAATGAGGGCGAGAGATAGAGGAAAAGGGATAAGGAAGATTTTATAAAAGAAAAACAGAAAGAAACTTATAATGAAACAGGGAGATGAGGATAGACAGAGATGGGGGGGGGGGAGGTTAAAAGAACATAGAACGAAACAGAGAGAGGAAAAGAGAGAGAGAGAGGGGTGGGGGCTATAGGGAGAAGGTAATTACTGGAGCGAAGCAATGAGTGAAACAGAAAGAGAAGGATTGAGAAAAAGAGAGAGTTGGAGAGAAGAGAGCATCAAGTCAAATAAACTCAGCTCGCAAGACGAGTAAGTGAACAAATACAGTTTTAACATCATCAGCTAGTTGCATCCAACCAATCAAATGACTGGAATTATAATAACTTCTATCTGCTTCCTGTCACGTCACATATTTAAAATTCAATGACCAAATAAAACCGGGGCTATTTATTTCATGGTAAAATTATTTCATCAGTGCAAGACACATTTTAGTTTTATAACGAAGAAGAAATCAATCAATTACATTGTTGCCAAACAGAAGGCATCTTGAACACCAACAGAAATATTGCGGAGAAAGCATTCATCAAATAGACTTAAGTGATGATTCAAGATAAAAAAAACTTACTACATTTCTACATTCATTCGATTAATACATATACGAAGAAAAAAATGTGAAAATCCATTTTGTTTAGATATTAATTTAATCTAATTTGACAAATTAACGGCCAATTTTATTATTTATTTTTTTTTTGGTGTTTTTTTTTTTTTTTTTTGAGCCACCTAGAAGCGCTAACAAGGAAATTATGGTCGATTGCCTGAATTTTTTTTTTTTTTTTTTTTTTGGTTTTTTTTTTTTTTTTTTTTGAGCCACCTAGAAGCGCTAACAAGGAAATTATGGTCGATTGCCTGAATACTTGTGATTTCTTGGATACCGACTGCAGCCGTAGGCCATCAAATAATGAGGTATCGGACTCCGCCAGCAGTGAGTAAGCTTGCCGTTAAGTATAGGACGTAAAAGTGGGGCGAGACGGCGGGAAGTTTATAATAATGTTTTATTATTGGGGTATTTGAGATCGTCTGTGTTTTTGTTTCAACTGGTTTAATTTTCACGTTACCGTGGCATACTTTCATGGTGCGTATCGGAATGTAGGGATGATTGAAATGCGTACGTCCAAACAAAGGATTTCATAATGTTCTTTTCGCTCTGTTGTGGTATTTTAAATGTTTGTCATTTTTCGCTGATTCGGTTGTCATTTTTTAAAAAAAAAACATGCATTTCAAAATGTTTTGATTCGTTCATATTTGCAAAGACGTATTTTAAAAAGAGTTGACTCGTTTCATATTTGTAAAGATGTATTTTGAGAACGACACGTGATCTTTAGTTGTTTGTTTTAATTGATGCAAACCTTAGCACTTGAAACTACACTTACAGAGTGAAATAGAGACTAATCTCTTTCCTATAGGGCAAAAAAAAAATAAGCAGCTGTTTTAGACTTGTTCGCCCCGTAGCTATTGAGCGTCAGAAGGCACTAGAAACTGTAAAAGTCTCTGCATGAATTCAGATCACCAGCTGATGCAAACGGACGTTCGACATGCCAAAAGAATTACCCAGAAAAACTGTTTAAGTTCAATCACAAATTAAAAGTGGTCCTCTTGGTTAATGTGTTTGTGATAAGGAATGATTTGTCCTGAAACGTTGCACCCTTGACATCTTAGTTGCCTCTTACCGCCAAATGTTAACATTGCCTTCTCAGATTCAAGCTGTCGCTATTCATGATCCATGGAGGTTGTATATTCACTAGAGACCCATTGGAATCACGACAGTGTTGAGGCAAACGTACTTGCTGCTTCAGAATTCCTTTGAGATATAAGAGGTTGGAGAAAAGGAAAAACATGCCAGAAACACTAGGCTGGTCACCATTGGAGAAACGACGACGACAATCCAGGCTCTCCATGATGTACAAGATAAATAATGGGCTGGTCCACAGTTCCAGTATTAAACAGAAACTCGTCCCTCTCCCCCATAGACAGCGACGAGGCCATGACAGGCAATTCAGGCTCATACCAGCAAGAAGCCAGTATAGGAGCTGCTCATTCCTGCCCAAGACAATCAGGGACTGGAACAATCTTTCAAAAGGAACGGTTGAGGCGACAACACTAGACACATTTGTGTCTATTGCCTCAAGCCTTCAAACCCCTAGTGCATGATTTCCTCATCAACATCAGTAACAGAAACATTGCAAATCCCATCTACATGCATAGGAGCCAAAATGATCAATAAATTGATCGTGGGCCCTTAAGATATAGAAGAAGAAATGAGGCTCAGTGGTTCCCAAAGTATTTATGAAAGCATTTGAACCTGTTAATCCTTAAAAATGTGCCTTATTCTTTTTTTTATGATGATGAAACAATGCAAATACTAAATTTCATAAAAAAACTATTGTGATAATAAATATTTAACTGAGGTTAATGTCTCAACGGACAGTCACTGTGATATGTGGTGGATTGGCATTCAATTAGAGTAACAAGTCAAGATGTTAGGAAAAATCTCCCTGACAAAAATTTCTGAAAGAGAAACGCCTCCTCCCTGCTTTTATCATCACCTTATCTATATCTTATCTTATCACTTTATCTTATAATTTTTTTTTTTTAAAAATCAAAAGCAACTCCCCCCCTCCCCCGGGGGGTTCCTCCCACGTCATTTGAATGTTACCGTCGTGAACAATCGTTGTCGTTTTCAGAGTCGATTGTGTATCGCTTCACACGGTCGCGACACACCCTGGCACTTTGACTCTCTGCGCACTAACGACAGTGAATCACTCTCTGGTCAATGCGGACATTCACACAAAGAATCGGCGGGCGTGCGGAATGGCGCAGGCTGAAGCGCACTACACTGAACCTGCATTTCGATACAAGCGCGCGTCTTTCAACACCCCAGGCTCCCGAATGGTTTGCATAAAAAAAAATAAAAAATTAGCACATTCGATTTTTTTATTATTTTTTTTATTTTACACAAACACCTTTAGTCGATAATCGGATATTTGCAGCTATTGAGCCTTTCCTGTTTTTTCTTCCGCCTAGAAAAATCACTCGATACCTCGATGGATATCAATATTTTTGTAGTTTGCTAACTCTTTGCTTCTTAATTTTCGATGAAATAAAATGTCAATTAATTCAACTTAAGAAAACCATTTTAAAAAAACAAACAGACAATCATTAATAGTAAATGAGAATGTGAGTCAGTTAAGCTACCTGTCCAGATCAAATTAAGAAGTGAATAGAAATATATTATGAAAAATAATGTTCTTTAAAAAAAAAGGGGGGGGGGGGGAGACACGCTACATATATCGTCTTCTTCTTTCTTCGTTGCAATAACATTTTAAGTTTGACACTGAGGTGAGAAGTAAGCTAATCATGAGACGTCGGTTGGTTTTGTAATGCTACACCGTAAAGTCTGTTAGGGTTGTTCTGAAGAATAGTTTACAGGGATCTGTTTCATTGTAGGCTGACTTTAGGATGAGAAAAGAAAAAGGTGGGTGGGGGGGGGGGGAGACTGGAGATGGGACTAGAAGATAACATGAAGACAACGTATACAAAAGCAGTAATAACAATTATGATCCGCAGATGATTGCGGTAAAGTGTTTTTTTTTAATCTAGTAAAAATAAATAGACGAAAAATATGTGTTTAGGCTTGAACCAAAGACAGAACAAATAAACGGGCGTTTCGGCTAAATGCCTTCTTCGACAGACAAGCCTTTTTTTTTTCAAACCTTAACAAATAATGTTTATAATTTTTTCTACTTTAGCCGGCTTGAACGCAGCCCCTCATACGTAATTTCCTTGACACTAGATGCACGTATATTCATTCACTAAGACAAGCTAGATTCAAATCTATTTGACGCTAATACAAGCACCAGACATCATTGGTATTTTTTTTTGTCATTGTCAAGAAGCGATTCTTCTGTATGGCCAAAGCCTTTCACTTCATTCCCTTCGACAGTACATCATACAGCAACAGTCACCAATGAAACAAACATCAACCGGTTTGTTGTAAACAAAAGTTTATTTAACCACAATTCACAAACCAAGGTTGATACCTAATGTCGAAGCAACAATCGAATCCTTTCAGCACAACTCTTAATTTAATTAACCGCAATTCCCAAACTATGTTTGATACTTAATTTCTGAGCAACAATCAAATCTTCTCAGCACAACACTTAGCAGTATTCAATTCACAACAGTCAATGTAGCACATCCGCCATCTATCTTCTCTAACAACACTGAAAACTAACGCGTCACTTCCCACTACACAATTACGTCACAACACTCTCACACAAACGATACGGCTGCACATACATCTCTAACTAATATCTTTTCCCTATCAAACATGACAACAACGCTCTACACATAACAGCAGTGATTCTCATACCCTTGACAGTCATCTCACCAGATGAAGAGTCTCAGCAAGCGTTAAGCTATGGAAAATTTTATCAATCGTATAAATTACGGCACTCACAATATGTTACAAACCCAATACAAAAACCAAAACGAAATGACTTTTTCTTTTTAATTTAAAAAAACAATCTAGCAAATGTTACCCCCACTTGAACACCATCTCTGCAGCCCTTGCCCGGTGGGGCGTGTTTAAAAAAAAAAACAAATCAAATTTGTTCCTGTACTTCTTTACCACGCAAGTCTAGAGATCCATTTTTTTTTTTTAAATACCTTCTATATACAAAGAAAAATAATACGATAGCACAATTAAAGTAATGCCCCTTTATGACACCATATTCACTCGAAAAATACGTACGCATGCAGCGATCTGCCTGTTATAACATACATCAGACCAGAAAGAAATAGACATTTGCAATACAGACATGAAAATACATACAATATTGAAAGGCTGTGCATCAGGAGTAAGATATCTTAGCAGGCTTTATTTTTTTTTTTTTACTAAACGCTTTTCAGCTGTATCAAGTCCATCACATTTATTCGTGCCTTAGATCTAAATGTGAATCTGTAACAGATTTGCCCATGGGTCAGCGTCTCTGGCCAGAGGCTCGATTTTTTGTTAAAGTTCCAATGACTTTATTCTGTACTCGGTTGTTAACTTACAGACCAAGGTTAAATTTAATTGTCTGAAATAAACACGTTGTGAGGGGTTAAATCTCACTGCCATGAAATATCCATAGGATTTGTAATTTAATGGTGGAAATCTATTTATAGAACATCTGGGCATATAAGCTGGCCAATCTTTAACAATTTTACTTTCACTATTGGTTTTGTTGGTATATAAAACATAGATAAATAAGAGTCCAATTCTGGTCAGTAAATATTGAGTCCGTTCCACCAATATGACACCATCCACCACTATGACACCATCCACCTTTATGACACATCCACCACTATGACACCATCCACCACTATGACACCATCCACCACTATGACACAACGCACGGGTAAGATATCACCCGCACCTCTACGACAGATCAACCTCCATGACATCATCAACCTCATATACACTATTCATCCCATTAACACCATCGCCCCTCTCACACCATTCACCTCCATCACATCATCCACCTAATATACACCATTCATCACATTAACACCATCGACCCCTCTGACACCATTCACCTCTCTGACACATCGATGTCGGCAGACAAACTCACAACTCCTCATATTTGCAGCTTGTCTATATTGCTATCTTTGAACCATTTTTATGTCACGCTGACTTGTCTGCGAGTAATGTATACATATATTTGTCTTATAAGAAAAGAACGAGACCGAAAAACAATAGCTCGTGTTATAAGAATGCCATTTTAAAAACGCCTCTTCGTGAATCTGTCAGATCTGAGTGATAACGTATTTCTTTCTTTTGTAAACTTCCCCCGTATTGATATATGCTCATTGGTTGAAAGTGATATGTCTCTATTTATGTTGTTGTTCTTTTAAATTTGGTGGCTTTCTTTTAAATGTTAAAATTCTTTTTATGAACCGTAAGTTTCTGTGGAGATTGTTTAATATATTACATCACGCTTTATTCAAGTTAAAACAAGTTGAACAACCCTTAAAAAATAGTTTTGCGTAAATCCTTAATATCAATTTTTTTTTTTTTTGCATTTTTGTTTGCATTTATGTAATTGTACTTGATTTATCATTGATTTAGTTGTACGTTATTTATCCCTTACGTCATCATTGTTATATGCTCATTGGTTGAAAGTGATATGTCTCTATTTATGTTGTTGTTCTTTTAAATTTGGTGGCTTTCTTTTAAATGTTAAAATTCTTTTTATGAACCTTAAGTTTCTGTGGAGATTGTTTAATATATTACATCACGCTTTATTCAAGTTAAAACAAGTTGAACAACCCTTAAAAAATAGTTTTGCGTAAATCCTTAATATCAATTTTTTTTTTTTTTTGCATTTTTGTTTGCATTTATGTAATTGTACTTGATTTATCATTGATGTAGTTGTACGTTATTTATCCCTTACGTCATCGTACTTGATTTATCATTGATGTAATTGCACGTGAGTTATCATGTATGTGATTGTGCGTGATCTATCCTTTATGGGATTGTACGTGATTTATCATTTATGGGATTGTAGCAACTGATTTTTGGTGCGGAAATGTTTTTTATCAAACTTAGTATGTGTAAAACTAATAGACTAAAAAAATATTTAAATCCAAATACTTTACAAATGCAAAGCACGTAGCAACAGCTACAAATCTATACAAAAAATTTAATCTGCAGTACTTTGTCTGTAAAATAACATTCTTTGAAAACAAGCATCGTAAGAAGTGGCGCGTGCTGGAAGAACGTCACCTTTCATGTTTTGGATCATCTATAGAACTTCACAACTCATACTTTGGATCATCTATAGAACTTCACAACTCATACTTTGGATCATCTATAGAACTTCACAACTCATACTTTGGATCATCTATAGAACTTCACAACTCATACTTTGGATCATCTATAGAACTTCACAACTCATACTTTGGATCATCTATAGAACTTCACAACTCATACTTTGGATCATCTATAGAACTTCACAACTCATACTTTGGATCATCTATAGAACTTCACAACTCATACTTTGGATCATCTATAGAACTTCACAACTCATACTTTGGATCATCTATAGAACTTCACAACTCATACTTTGGATCATCTATAGAACTTCACAACTCATAATTTGGATCATCTATAGAACTTCACAACTCATACTTTGGATCATCTATAGAACTTCACAACTCATACTTTGGATCATCTATAGAACTTAACAACTCATACTTTGGATCATCTATAGAACTTTACAACTCATACTTTGGATCATCTATAGAACTTCACAACTCATACTTTGGATCATCTATAGAACTTCACAACTCATACTTTGGATCATCTATAGAACTTCACAACTCATACTTTGGATCATCTATGGAACTTCACAACTCATACTTTGGATCATCTATAGAACTTCACAACTCATACTTTGGATCATCTATAGAACTTCACAACTCATACTTTGGATCATCTCCATAACATCCCCATTCATTTTTTGGATCATCTCTCTTGTTTGTTGGATAAAGACAATAACTGCCATCGCTAACATTCGCAAACATTTAGCGTCCTTGTCATACAAAAAAAAACAGTTTATACGTTGAACTCGAGCGTTTACTTGTAACTCAGGTTAACGATCACTCTGATTTTTAGAAACAATCTAAACACAATTGAAAGACAGCAAACTATGTGCCGCTTCTCTGCTGGACACTTAGAGATTGAATAGTTGAACAGGTATTGTATCACCAGGTTAAGAATTTCCGTTTATTTTAATGACCGTCTGACTTCTCCATGATCCCTAAACTCTCGCTTTAAAATCCAGGCTCCCTCGGTGCTGGAATGAAACGCAGTCCATAGTCATCCTCATATAAAACGAAAAAAAAAAAAAATGTTCAACCTAGGTCACAGAGGATAGAATGGGGTGATTGAAATAAGAACTCAGTGATTGGAAGACTCGCTTGATCCAAAAGACTCTGAAACAAATCATTCGAAGCAGAATCCGTTTGAGATGTTGAGAAAATTTTTCTTATTCAGGACAAACCTATTGTAAAAATAATTCATAAAATTCACAATGCGTGAAGTCACTTTTTTAAAAAAGGCGTTATAACGCATAAAAGAAATCCGTATTACGTGACGTTTATGGGCGGAGCCTGTGTCCGAAATCCGGGGGTCAACTTCTTCGTGCAACGCCCGTCTCTCCTGGCACTAAATTTACCGCTCATTTCACCCCCAGGTGTGCGGTGCTGCAGTGCTGAAGGTGAAACAGCAAGCCTACGACAGTTGCTCCAAAGCTACTTCTAAAACCCGTGCGTGGCGGAAGTTAGGCGGCAGAATTATTATGAAAGATAATACCCCATAATCACCTGGTGGGGTTCGTCATGCATCAGGTAATGTGTCACGGGGGCTTCCATGAAGTTTTGTGATTGCCTGCAACAACTGTCGCGTTCTCAGCACTTTTGAATGGGAGGCTTCGAGGAACGTGGTGTTTCCCTGATCCGTTTCTAAATACGATAATGTTGAGAGGTTTTTCTTATTTTCTCTAGCAACTTGAGGTACTGTAGTAGCATCAATATCGCCAAAGACTAATCAAACATATCATATAATCGAGGTTAGGCTGCACTGCTTGATTTGCAATGATTGTAGAAACCAAAATTGTGTATTCGGTTTTTTTTTTTAAAATTAGGATTACATCTTTAATATTACCATCAACTATTTCGACACAACTTTAAGCCCACGCTGATTTGCTTTACGGCGTGGAAGACGCCTACCTAAAGCGTAGAACTCCCGGAGGAAGCTTCTAAAAACAATCGTCAGATTTCCTAAGGATAAGACCAAAACAATTCTTAAATTTGGCTGAGTTCGAAACTAAACATTTTCCGTTAAAAATAAAATTAATTATGTTGAGCCGTATTTCAAATAAAAAGAAAACCACAAGTATTTTAAATTAATCCAACAAGTCTGGTTCGGCCGTTAAGAAATTTTTTTTTTTTTTTTTTTTTTTTTTTTTTTTTTTTTGCCTTTTTGCCACAGTAGTTTGTGTCCCGCATTTATTTCACGTATCATCAAACACACTAACCACACTATCTGTAAGTGTTCATTTATGAAAAGAATGCAATCCTCTTTTATACGTTTGAATGCACTCTTAATAATACGAGCCTCGTGCGTGTTGGACATAGGTCGTTGATGTAGTTACCTTGCGAAGAGTATGTGATTGGTTGTAGTATTGATGACGTCAAGTGTAAAGACAAACTAGAAAATAAAGTAATACTCTGACTCTCAAGCCGTATCAAGAAGACCAGCAGAGTAGAACCCATGTCCTTAATGTCTTGATGACCGGGTTTGAAACTGGACGTGAACAAATAAAAAATGAAGATTTTGTTAAAAATATTTTACCTATTTTTTTTTTAATTAAAAAAAATTTGGGACTATCACAAGTATATGAAAAGTTGATTTAGGTTAATTTACCCTTGTTATCTTCAGGTCTTAATTTAATAAATTTATCACAAATTTGGATCAGTTTATAAAATAGCTTAGTATCAAAAACAAAAAACAAAAAACATCTACAGTGCGAGTTATCCAAGCATGTACTAGATACATCATACACTTATGAAGACACATGGGATCTATTTGAGTCGTGTCTATCTCAATGTCTAAATCAATTCCTGTAACAAATTAAAGGCAGTGTCGCTATTGACCGCTAATGGCAGACCAACATTTGGGGCAAATGTGTGTACACATCTTTTGCTGTTCCCTTAATAAATGAAAAACATGGAATAAACATAGTGACTCCTTCATTACAATCCGAGCCGACTAATCAAGCCCTCTTTGACGTTATAAGGCTGTGGTCTAACGAGTTAATTAGTTGTGTGCATTATTCAGAGCAACAACCTAAGTATCAGACAACAACATAAGTATCAGACAATAACCTAAGTATCAGACAACAACCTAAGTATCAGACAACAACTTAAGTATCAGACAACAACATAAGTATCAGACAACAACATAAGTATCAGACAATAACCTAAGTATCAGACAACAACCTAAGTATCAGACAACAACTTAAGTATCAGACAACAACCTAAGTATCAGAGTAACAACCTAAGTATCAGACAACACCATAAGTATCAGACAACAACATAAGTATCAGACAACAACATAAGTATCAGACAACAACATAAGTATCAGACAACAACCTAAGTATCAGAGCAACAACCTAAGTATCAGCGTTGTTCTCATAACTTCTGCGCCCAATGTTTACCTTTCGTACAACGTATTTTGATGAGAGCGGCTTATTGCAGCGTCGGGGATGACGCCAAAAGTCGGAAATATTACTCTTATGCAAAACATATGCGCTTACGGTTTATTATATGTTTAAAAAAGAAACAGCGTCTAAGCATACTCGACAAGGGCATGATATTGGCCTTCATTTGACTCCAGTTTCCGACATTCTTATATTTCATGTTTGCTTGTGAAGAAACAAAATAGTTTCCCCTGATATTTACTTTAGAAAGAAATTGAAAATAGTGCTTCCTATTCTTTTCAGAAACTTAGAGTGGAAACAATGGGACTCCAATAGTTGGGTTCTTATTTTCCTTTTCTTGTTGTTAAATTTGAGAGGGTTTGTTTTGTTATTTATATTTTTATTTTTTTGACTCAATGCAGGCGATGACGTTTGCTTAACTGGAAGGTACACAGTCAGTTTGACTTGTGGCGTGCTGTGCACCAAGATGACCGTAACTGGTAGGTACACAGTCAGTTTGACTTGTAGCGTGCTGTGCACCAAGATGACCTTAACTGGTAGGTACACGGTCAGTTTGACTTGGGGTGTGCTGTGCACCAAGATGACATTAACTGGTAGGTACACGGTCAGTTTGACTTGTGGCGTGCTGTGCACCAAGATGACCATGGGCAGAAGTTCAGGTAGACATTTTAGAAGCGGTTGTCCACTTGGTATTTTTTTTTGGTTGTTGTTGCTGTTGTCGCTGTTTTGTCTGTGTGTGTGGTTTGGTATGTGTATGTATGTGTGTTTGTGTGTGTGGTTGTGTATGTGTGTGCTGTCAAATGATGCGTTTGTGAATTCATTGAGAAAAATAAGTGACTACGACGAAATGTCTAAATTGCAAGATGTTACGAGAAATGTCTAAATTGCAAGATGTTACGAGAAATGTCTAAATTGCAAGATGTTAGGAGAAATGTCTAAATTGCAAGATGTTACGAGAAATGTCTAAATTGCAAGATGTTACGAGAAATGTCTAAATTGCAAGATGTTACGAGAAATGTCTAAAGTGCAAGATGTTACGAGAAATGTCTAAATTGCAAGATGTTACGAGAAATGTCTAAAGTGCAAGATGTTACGAGAAATGTCTAAATTGCAAGATGTTACGAGAAATGTCTGAATTGCAAGATGTTACGAGAAATGTCTGAATTGCAAGATGTTACGAGAAATGTCTGAATTGCAAGATTTTACGAGAAATGTCTAAATTGCAAAATTGCAAGACGTTACGAGAAATGCATCAATTTAAAGACGTTACGAGAAATGTATAAATTGCAAGACGTTACATTTTCCCAAAACTGTATGTGGCCTTTAGAAAGTAAAGACTTCAAAAGTTTGACATTATCATACGGCGTTCCCTACCTTAAGCTGATAGACGCCTACCTTAAATGACTCTCTCATGACCTAATTTACCATAATTTATGAAAATAAATATTATAAAAAAATACATTTTTTTACTATTTACTTTTTCGTAGGTTATCTATAACGGATGACATTTGTCTGTGACAATTATCCCGACACTCTAACCTATACATACCCCTAAAAATGCAGCATGTCACCATGTTCTTAAAAGCTATATAAATGCTACACCTTTGTGAGAACCACAAAGCTTTCTTGACGAAGTATGCTTATAAAGTGATTGCATTGTTGTTGTTTTTTTTAAAGTTATTCATAAGACCGAAAAACCCAATAGTCACAAAGAGATCTTGTAAATCAGGCCTGCACAACATACGGCCCGCGGGCCGCATGTGGCTCGCCAGCACCTACTTTGTGGCCTTCGAGGTAACGAAATATTCTTTATTCTTATTATTTTCTTAATAGCTCCCCCCTGACCTATATTCTTTTGGCCCGCACACGTCCTGTCGTATTTTCTTTTGGCCCGCACAAGTTTTTCATAATGTATTACGGCCCGCCTTACATTTTGAGTTGTGCAGGCTTGATGTAAATGAAGAATAGTACGTCATTTTGATTTTTTTTTTGTTTAACAGCGTTCGTTCTTCGTTGCTACTAAATCATTGCCAAACATGCAAGACTAATCTTTAGGGTTTTCCAGATATTTTCTTGCAGCAACCACGTATCCCCAACCCATTATCTCCCTCCCTCCCCGGCCCACACACACACACACACACCATCGCCAACCTACCTACGCATCTAATTAACGAAAAAAATGACGTCACGATCAAGTGCACGCCATGGCTGGCAGCAATTAGGTTGTGCGTGTTTTGCCAACTGCCGGTAACTGAGGTTGCACAGTTGCACACCCGTGGCCACACGTTTAAAAAGAAAAACGAAACGGTCCTCAGAACTTGCGGAGCCTCAACACCCCCCGCGATACTGCCATTGAAAGCATGAGATTACATCACAGCAAGATGTGAACTGATCGGTGAGACCAGAATACAGAAGTTGATTGGTGAGGATGAGTGTGTCTAATAAAATCAGGAATCTTAATTGACCGATTCTAAACGAAAATAACGCATAACAGATTTGTAAATTAGCGGGGCTGTTGTTACTGTCTAACAAATATTTCATTTATAAATTAGAAATAATATAACCAAAGAATTCATTATGGGTGTGGTTAATTTTTTTTGGGGGGGATGTCAGGTGTTGTTATCTTAACAATGTGTTCAACTATAGAGGTTGCTCTTATATAAAAGCCTCACTAATTCTCACTAAGAGGTGCAAGGCTGGTAAAATATCTTTTGAAAACGCCAGATAACCGAAAATTAATTCCCCTTTTCCCTTTTACTAAATGTGAAGTATGATTTCTGAAACAGTGGAAAAATTATATAGGGCTGATTATGACCCGCGTCCCGGCGTTTTTACACGAGTTGTAGATATTAATCCCACGATTGAAATCACCCCGTGGTGTCTTCCTTTTCAAAGCTGGAGCTCTGAAGCTCACATTTAAAATCTTTGATTTTATTATCTCATCACTACTAGCTACTCTTATGAAATGAACAGAAATCTGGTTAAGCCAAAGCTGCATAGTCGGTGAAATAAGCCCTGGGCACCGATCACAAACTCAATCACGTAAGTGAAGCTTTACGTTCCAGTCTCGTTAAAAGTAATTAATTTTAATCCCTAATGGCTACTAGTAAGTAGTTAAGTATTTAAACTTGACTCCAAGCTGGCAACACCACCTCAGCACAGACCGGAAAGTTTTTTTTAAAAAAAAGGGGGGGGGGGGAGATTTAATTACTTCGTTGATTCAAATAAATGGACATTTACTAACAAAAAAAAAGTAATTGAAATAGTATACCAGGTGTGCCAATAGAATGTTTATTATGTGGGTGTTTCTTATCAGCAGTAGTACAGTCTAACAACACGGTTGTTTTGTGAGGTTTTTTCTTTCTTGTTTCCGCCAGGTTACTAACACTATTTACCCTCTCTCCTAAAAGTGTTAAGAGATATGATAAAAAATTTACGATAAAAAAGAAATAATGTTCTTCTTATTTTATTGTCACAAAGTGTTTGCACCATTAACACTTTCAGATCCTTTATTTTTAATGTTAGGCCAGAATAAAAGAAATTCAAAAGACATTCCTATGGCTATTAGGGCTAGTCCAGTCTCACAATTAATCTTGACCCCCCCCCCCAACCTCTGACCAACCCTTTTTTTTTCCTTTTCCTGTAAAAGACCTAAGTCTAGTCTGATCATTACCCTGTCCTTAACTTTATAAAAATTTAAGAAGACGCATTTAGTGTTTCTCTCAGGCATCTGCTACCCCTCTCCCCCCCTTACCCCCCCCCCATAGCACTATGTGTACCACAAGAGAGCGACCCAATTGGCATGTTTGTAACTCTTTTAATAAAATTTGGCTGAACCAATGAAAGGAAGTGATTATTGTGATACTGACGTTTCACATGATTTTCATAAGTTCCGTCCCGTTTGGGACAGACCCTATTCATTATTATTATTGTTATTGTTATTATTATTGTTATCATAGATAGATGTTTAAGAAGACGCATTTAGTGTTTCTCTCAGGCATCTGCTACCCCCCTCCCCCCCTTACCCCCCCCCCATAGCACTATGTGTACCACAAGAGAGCGACCCAATTGGCATGTTTGTAACTCTTTTAATAAAATTTGGCTGAACCAATGAATAATCGCTTTGCTCTGTATATATGCTTTTGTTTACATATTATCGTTATACCGGTATGTAAATTGTTTGTATTATTTTTTATTTTTTTTGCGTGTAACATACCTGCAATACGTACTAAGTAATGGGGAAAAATGCGGCCAACGCTTCCATCGCTAGGAACTTCTATATGTTTTTGAAGTAGTTCTGGCTAACTATCTAAGGTGGGAAATTTGTTTTCAATATATATTTATTTTATAATATTAGATCAATTTTTAAACTAGGACAGGGTGTTAACTGTACAGAGTCATCATGTTTTGTTTTTTTTTAAATTTATTAATTGATATAATTTTTGTAAATTAAAAACAATTTATACAAGTTGGCTTTAAATATTTTTCTACAAAAACATATTTTTTCAAATTTTTTTTTTTAATCTGGAAAAAAATAAAAAAATATTTATAAAGATGAAGTAATGTAAACTTCCTATTTTTTGGAGATACCATTTTGCATGGAAATACATAAGGCTTATTTTGTATGCATTTCTAATGTAGAAGCAATAAATCGTTGAATTTAAAATATAGTATATAACAACACAACCATTTGGTAACAACCGAACAAATAGCATTACACAACCAGGTGAAGCAAGAGGCCCGTTTTTTTGCTCTCCGACTAAGTGCGGAATAATGCAAAACTCGATTTGGGGTATATGCGTGTCAACGGTATGAGAATCACTGTTGTTAAGGCGAACGCTTTTTGTTGCGTGAGTTGTGTCGTGAGTTGCATTATTGCGGCTGAACTGTCATTGTTTGACGGAGAAATCAAAAGGAACGATTGTGTGAATATAAAGCGTGAGATCGAGAGGTCATGAGAGGGTTCTTGGGAGAGGTCATGAGAGGGTTCTTGGGAGAGGTCATGAGAGGGTTCTTGGGAGAGGTCATCAGAGGGTTCTTGGGAGAGGTCGTGAGAGAGTTCTTGGGAGAGGTCATGAGAGGGTTCTTGGGAGAGGTCGTGAGAGAGTTATTCAGTGATAGTGTAGTCCACACTTAGCAAAATATCGTCTTTGTTTATGAGGACATATTTCAAACATTCGGATCTTTGGGAATATAACAAAAGAGTAAAGATAAACCATATTACTTCATGAAGCGTTGCTACCCTAGTAGTATTCAGTGTGCATGAGTCGTGATGCACAGTGTGTAGCAGAATTATAGTGCCCCCAGACAACTTTGATAGAAATACTCGAATGTGCCTCGACGAGAGAAATCAGAGCGTTTTGACAATGCGCTAAATCAACTCACTGATATTTAATTTATCAAAACTTTCCTTGGGGAAGGACTCAGTGACTCCCTTCCCAGGCCAACCACATCGCATTCGCTCGGGAGCCTTCGACGCCCTCGATGGCTGCTTCATCT
Organism: Lymnaea stagnalis; assembly: GCA_964033795.1. Classification (NCBI taxonomy): domain Eukaryota; kingdom Metazoa; phylum Mollusca; class Gastropoda; family Lymnaeidae; genus Lymnaea; species Lymnaea stagnalis. The sequence goes on from CAXITT010000122.1 coordinate 1,245,197, forward strand.
CTTCCCCCATGCCGATCAGTGCGACTATACGGTGGCGAGACTAAGTTAGGAACAAACAAAAACAAAAAAATACCTTGGTGCGTCACAACCGGATTGAATTCAAATTATGTATCTCGCCATGTGTCACAAAACCTCATTTGCGCTCTGATGGATGGATGCCCTGTCCTCTGAAATGTCTCCTCTCTGGATCAGGGCTGCCACACTTTGGGAAATTTCCCAAGATCTTGGGAATTCACTACCCCATCAAGGACAAAAACTCACTTTTTCTTTAAAAATTCCCAAGATAATTTCCCTTTTCAAAAAAAACAAAACAAAAACTCATGTATTAAATCATGATCTTGGGAAATCTTGGGAAATATTTTGACCAAATCTTGGGAATTTAAGAAAAATTGAGTGGCAGCCCTGCTCTTGATACATGTTTTTGAAGGAAAGAAAATCACCGAATACGTCAAATTGCATCCCTTGAATTTGAACTGCATCATCAAAAACTTTCTGTGAGGGGTGACTTCGCAGACCCCCCCCCCCCTCTTCTCCATTTCCTATCAGTGGCCGGTCGTCGCCATCACACTTTTTGTCCACCTACCCCATTCAAAATGACGGTGTTGGCACCTTTAAGAAAAACACAGTGTATGTTAGTAAATAAGTTTAATTTCTCGAACTGATTAATAAATTGTTTTCCTTTAATTCTCTTTAAATAGTTCGGCTATGATATAATATAGATTCCATGGATAAACTTAGATGCAGCTAAAAGCATTACCTCGACTAAACTTGACAATAGTTTCTGTTGGGTGAAGGGATGGAGTTATAGCTGATCCTAGTCGTCGTCATGCGTAAATTTGGAACTGCCCAGTGGCGTAGCTAAGGTAAGTGCTGTCATGGGCGGGCTAAGACTTTTGACATCCCCATGTTGCAACAAAACTCTGCAGCGTGCTGAAATGAAAAACACCCCCCCCCCCCAGGAGGACCACCCGCTCTGCCTACCATTCCTACGCCACTGCCCACTCAAAAATCTGAAATCCCCACCCTCCGGGCCAACCGAACACCGGGCCAACCGAACACACTGTCTGAAAGAGACACTGGACACATCGTATGTCAACAAGAAACTGGTAATGCTTACATTGGGAAATTATCGAAACTTGATTGTTGTTTAGTTCCTTATCAATTGTCTCCCCATGCATTAAAAGACTCAAGCTTTCTTATTTAAGGCCTACGGCGTATTTACTTAAAATTATTTTGCACTCTTTGAAAATCTTATTATTATTAAAGCTCGTGAGTGGGAGATTTATGCCTAGGTTAAGACCCTTTGAAGAAAGCAGAAAACCCACAAAATCCCAGTCATGTTAATTATGTGGAAAGTTATTAACGTAAAATGCCTCGGTTGATGCGCGTGTAAGGCAGTGTTTCTCACTTAGAACGGAGGGTACATCTAATGAAGTTATACCTGAGTACCTATAATTTATATAAGCATCTTCAGTTATAGTCTTGTCTGGGAATATGTGTTAATGTCCAGCAGACAGACCCCCTGACTAAACTTGTAATGGTGAGAAATATTTTGATGTACACCACTTCAGTGATACACAAGTGAGTTGGGGGATTCTCACACATTTAAAATAAATAAGCACAGAGGTTGCGAGGGCTTGGCATGTTTTCAAAAAAAAGCTTGCTCTCTCATATACAGTTTTATGGAAGCTAACCTATAATTTAAAAATTAGAGAACCCTTGCGTATTTACTAGATGTGAGGAATGTTTTGACGTAAACTACTTCATGTATGTACTTCTAAGACATGAATTCTCAAACGGATCAGAATGTACCTCAATGTTGTAGAAAGTGTTTGATATATTTTGACAAGAGCCACTTAAGTGTGCACACTTGAAACGCTCTTATTCATAAGGCTAGTAGACCAGTGGTCGGCCAACCAATTAGTCAAAAGAGCCAAATAATCAGCAGCAGGACGAAATAAAAAATTTGAGAGCCAAATTTCTTTGGGAAGAAGCTCTTGAGACAAAAATAGATAACAATGTTTTTTTTTTTTTTTTTTTTAAGAACCTCAAGGAAGAACAACTTGGAAAAAAAATGGCTTGCATGGGTTTTTTTTACTTATGAAACTTTGAGAAAAACCATTAAATAAAAAACAGCAGCAGGACGAAATAAAAAATTTGAGAGCCAAATTTCTTTGGGAAGAAGCTCTTGAGACAAAAATAGATAACAATGTTTTTTTTTTTTTTTTGTAAGAACCTCAAGGAAGAACAACTTGGAACAAAAATGGCTGTCATGTGTTTTTTTGACTTATGAACCTGTGAGAAGAACCATTAGATACAAATATAGCTGGAATGTATCATTTACATAGGAACCTGTGGGAAGAACCACTTTGCACGAATATAGCTGTAATTTATTTTATTTACGTAAGAACCTGTGGGAAGAACCACTTGGGACAAAAATAGTTGAATGTAATTTTTTTACGTAAGTAAAACATAAGCGAAAACTTTGATCAAACCTAGTTGTTGTTTAGCGTAAAAACAATGCGAGCCGCGTTATTCTTTACTTTCTTAATTGTATCCAGGAGCGTAGCTGGTAGAGCCACAATGAGAACATTGCATTAATACACGCGCTATAAAAGTATTCTATCATCATAATCAAAATCAAAATTTAAAAAAAAAAAAAAAAATCTGCTACAAGAATGTGCTAGAACAATGTGCTAGAATAATCTGTTACCTATTTGTTGTTTAGCGTAAAAACAATGCGATCCGCGTTATTCTTTACTTTCTTAATTGTATCCAGGAGCGTAGCTGGTAGAGCCACAATGAGAAAATTGCATTAATACACGCGCTATAAAAGTATTCTATCATCATAATCAACATCAAAATTTAAAAAAAAAAAAAAAAAAATCTGCTACAAGAATGTGCTAGAACAATGTGCTAGAATAATCTGTTAGAGCAATGTGCTAGAACAATATGCTATAACAATGTGCTGGAACAATCTGATAGAACAATGGGCTAAAACAATTTGTTAGAAAAATGTGCTAGAGTAATCTGTTAGAACACTGTGCTAGAACATTCTTGTGGAACAATGTGCTAGAACATTCTGATAGAACAATCTGCTAAAACAATCTGCTAGAACAATCTCCTAAAACAATGTGCTTGAACAATCTGCTAGAACAATATGCTAGAACAATCCGCTAGAACAATGTCCCAGATCAATCTGCGAGAACAATCTGTTAAGACAGTGTGCTAAAACAATTTGCTAGAACAATCTGCTAGAGCCATGTGCTAGAAAAATCTACTAGAACAATCTGTTAGAACAATCTGCTATAACAATGTGCTATAACAATGTGCTAGAACAATCCGCTAGAACAATGTGGCCGATCAATCTGCTAGAACAATCTGTTAGAACAGTCTGCTAAAACAATGTGCTGAACAATCTGCTTGAAAAATTTAATCGCAAGAAGGTATTTAATCAAGCTCAAAAATCAGTCGTCGTCACATCAAGGGAATAAGATTTCAAATCAAAGAAGTGCAGTTTAGCCAAAGACAAAGACAGCGATGCGCCATGTTGAATATAATAGATTCGATTTATATACGATGTTTTTGTATAAAGCTCTGCCGTGTGATGAGATTAGAGTATTATGTGTGGCAGACAAGGTATTTTTTCGGCTTTGAAGATATGAAAAGATATGTTTAATTTTAAAATAGACACAGAGAGGAATGACAGCGGGAAAATGTGTGTGTATGTGTGTTTGTGTGTGTGTGTGTGTGTGTGAGAAAGAGAGGGAGAGAGAGAGAGTGAAGGGAGATAGAGATAGAAGAGTGAGTTAGATTCAGGGCGAGAGTTAGTGGGTAAGCGGCACAGATGTACTTGCCTATTAAGGAGTACTGCCAGACAAGGAGTTGCATGGCTAGATTTAATGAGAACACAATGTTCAGATAGTTTTACCGTTTGAAGGATACAGAGAAAGAAACCACATAGATTAGATTGATGAATACAATGACGGACGGACGGAATAGAAACGTATTCCAATAGTTTTGTTCTATCAGTAGACAGTCGTGTCATTGGTTGAATTCTTAGAAATGAGGGAAATCGCGTAAGACACTTTTAGTAAAAAAAAAAAAAAAAAAAAATATCCAAAGTCAAAATATCCTTAAAAAAAACAACAAAAGATAAAAAAAATAAAGAAAAAAAAAAACAAACAAAAAAAATTAGAAAAGAGGGAAATCGCGTAAAAAACTTTTAATAAAAAAAAAAAAAAAAAAAATATCCAAAGTCTAAATGTCCTTAGTAAAGACTTCAAATGTTCTACAAATTCATGTATAACAAAAACTAATATAAAAAATGAGCAACTGAATGATTAGCACTTGTTTACACAAAGTTCGTTTCATCTATATATATAATTCGCCAGCGAAACTAGGGCAAACAAGACGCAGGCTATAAATAGATACGCCAGAGCAAGCAAGATGCAGGCAACCCCCTCTTCCCTTCCCTTGCCTGCCCATCGTTGGTCTCGAGACATGCTAACTGCGGTGGAGCTAACCCCCCCCCCCTCCTGCACCACCCTCGATTGCCAGCCATGCGCACACCCCAACAAGCTCTGAGCCAGCGGGCAATTCTGCGACGTGTGCTAAGCCGCGGGTCGGCTATATCTATATAGTTCATGGGCATGAAATAAAAAGTGTGCTGTGACGTATCCTAGGGGAAGGGGTGTAGCAAATTTTGGGATTCTTTTAAATGTGCGTTACTTGAGTTCATGTTTTGTCAAGTAACTTTACTAGATGGGAAGCTCACGCATTGCTGTCGCCAATGTTTGGCGGGCTATATCTAGTTATAATTATTTTACCAAGCTCACATTGCTCTGGTATCTAAAAATTTATTTAAAGAAAAAAAATCTTTGAATGTTTTTTTAAAAGAGTTTTTATAATTTTCGATTTCCCTCAAAGATTATCCATGAGCTGAAAATAAATATATACGACGTAATCAAAATACGTTTCCCATTATTTGTATTTTTTAAATTAAATAATCCCATCATTTTTTTCTTTATTCTTTTCTTTTTAATCTTATTTCATCTCATCTTACTGTCCTTTTGCCTTACCGGGACATCAAACCTATTATTTTTACATTAGTTATTAACTTTAGTCAAGAAAATGTAGGACTTAGCTTTATAATAATAAAAATAAAAGTCTTTAATAAAAGTCTTTTTTTTTTTTTAAAAAAGGCTTTAAAAAAAGTTTTAAACAACAACAGCAGAACGCAGTATGTGACATTCAGGCATTGATTTAAAGCCCGTTATGTATGGATTTAATTAGCGTAGTTTAATTAAACTTCCATACGCCAAATGTCTTACACATGTTATAGAGTTTCCATCAATTTTTTTTTTTTTTTGTTGTACTCTATGAAAGGAACTATAAGATGGCCTGGCCGTNGGGGGGGGGGGGGGGGGGGGGGGGGGAAGGGGGGGTTCATTTCTCCCCGTGCAGAGAAAGTTGGGCAGGGCCGTGTGGCAAAGTTTTTGAGAGTTAAGTGGCAAATGTTGTTTATTATGGCGTTGTATGGCGATGTTTGTGTAGCATCGCTTGCGTAGCAATCGTGAGTCGGAATGGCTGTGTAGCAATGACTGTGTAGCAAGGACTGTGTAGCAAGGACTGCGTAGCAATGACTGTGTAGAAATGGCTGTGTAAAAATGGCTGTGTAGCAATCGTGTGTAGGAATGGCTGTGTAGCAATGACCGTGTAGCAAAGACTGTGTAGCAAGGACTGCGTAGCAATGACTGTGTAGAAATGGCTGTGTAGAAATGGCTGTGTAAAAATGGCTGTGTAGCAATGACTATGTAGCAAGGACTGCGTAGCAATGACTGTGTAGAAATGGCTGTGTAGCAATGACTATGTAGCAAGGACTGCGTAGCAATGACTTTGTAGAAATGGCTGTGTAGCAATGACTATGTAGCAAGGACTGCGTAGCAATGACTGTGTAGAAATGGCTGTGTAGCAATCGTGTGTAGGAATGGCCGGGTAGCAAAGACTGTGTAGCAATGACTATGTAGCAATGCTGTGTAGCAATGGGTGTAGCCTTGTCGTTTCTGTACAATCTTTTTTTTTACAAAAAAAGTTTTATCGCAATGACTGTGTAGAAATGGCTGTGTGGCAATGACTGCGTAATCGTTGCTTAGACGGATGTATAGCTAAGTTTTGGCTAGAACTTTATATTTTAAAGAATCGCCGACCATATGCATCAAATGTTTAGAAATTTGGTTTCATTTGCTTTGTATCGTTTTTTTTTTTTACAATCTGTTTTTGTTTTTTCTGTGTATTTTTATTATTTTTTGAGTTGGTGTTTGGGTTTTGTTTAGAGGTTGAGCTGGAATGGTGTACAGTTCCCCACCAGGATGCCTGGATGGGGATAATACATTTTCACCAATGTCATTGTCGCAATTGAAATATTATACGTAAACATGAATTATTGCTTAAATGTTGTTCACGTTTCATAGCAATATACGATTTCTGCCATCTTTACCGCAACCTTTGTTTCCTGTCATCTTTATAGCCCGCTATGCTCCCTGCCGTCTTTATTACCCGCTATGCTCTCTGCCATTCTGTTGCCGTATCATTTTTGTTCTAATTTTGTCGAGAGTAGACTCTACACTTTTGGAATAAACCTTTCCGAAACACTGGTCAATATAATTATAATCAAGTGTCTGTCAAGCGCAATTACGATTGTAAAATGAATCAGCTACCATGCCAAGAACAACAAGAATTTCTTCACATCTTGCAAATACCATCAGCCGCCCGCCCCAATCCTGGAAATGTGAAGTGTTGTTACTTTGCGTGATTTGTACACGTCCTTAAACTCATTTCGACCCGCTGCGATCATGTCTTCGCCACGTCATAGACAGGAAGTACTAGCCGCGGCTCTCGCCTCCAATTTTCACTACGCCCTGGGATTTCCCGATGCCCTGCCAATATCATTTTACTGGAGATCTCGAAACGTCTCGCCGGCTGTCGTGGCGGCCTTGACATTGTGCGACCGGAAGGATCAATAAAAGCTAATGCAGTTTCTTCCCCCCCCCCCTCCATATTTCTTTCACTTGGTTTTGAAAATGAAAGTATACATTCTATCGGAAGTGACGGTATGCACGAATGAAATATCTTTACAAAAAAAACTTTACGATACCAGACGTATGTATGTAACGAGAGTGGTAATCATCTGCCAATATCTGTTTTGTCTTCTTCGAGGTGATCGAACAAGGGAAACTGTACATACATCTTAGTTCTTTTGGTGCGTGCTATTTTTATGGAAGGCTTCGTCTTTTACGTGCCCTAGCTTCTACAGCCACACACACACATATACATATACATATATATATATATATATATTAGTCAAGAATTGGTGTATCTTGGTCACGAGGTGGTGTTTCCTGGTCCAGAAGTTGTGTTTGTCGCCGGAAGCACTGATGGCAAATAAGGATTATTTAAATTAACACCGCTCACAAAGAATTTTACCTCTTGTCTTATTATGGTATTTTCGTCATTAAAGGATTTTAATTTATCATTTCACTAAGCATGACTTCCAGACTTCCTCAGTACAGAAACCAGCTTCTGAAATATATATAGCCACGCCTCAGTGTGTACATCTTATTCAATCGTTCATCTTCGAGTGGTGAGTAGAAAATACTCAATCATGTATTTTTATTACAGAAGATAATCATTTCATCAACTCAACCATCTCCAGCGAGTATTAGGAATTGTATCTTATTGTAGGGGAGTCAATTTTAAAAATGCAGATTTTCTCTCTCACATTGTATACATCGTATTCAGTAGTGAGACTAGTTGTTTTTTTCTCCAGGTTCCTTTCAATTTAATTTATTGATTTAAAACACAAGCCTACTCAGGTGGCTACTCAAATCTTTGAGTATGTTTTAGCTAAAATTTACGCAAGGCTTCATGGGTCTCTTCAAAGTCTACGTTGATCGACAGTTAAATTATTTCCTCTTTTCTTTGTGTTGTGCCTGCTATAAGCAGTATCAGGACCGTATGAAGAAAATGTTGCGCCCCGGGGCCAAGCCTGAAATGTGGCGCCCCAACGTCCGATTCATGAATAGATAGAAAAGGATACACGCGCGCGCGCGCACACACACACACACTCATTTGCATATTTTAACTTTTTTCACCGTCGTTGACGTCGTTCTAGCTCCCCCCACCCTTCCTGATACTGGCGCCCAAGGCAAGAATGCTTTCTTACACCTCCCGTATCCCTGTAGAAATTAATAAAATAATTTACCCCTACGGATGTCTTAAATGGAACCCTCCTTCTCCCTGAGTGGATAGAGTGTTTGAGAACCTTGCCCGCTAAAGCACACCAGATGCGGTTAAATTTAAAATTAGAATGTATACCTTGGTAAAAAGCATAAAATGCGCATACAAAAAAAAAAAAAATACTTAACTCGCCAAGATTCTATTTGAAATCTATGATGGAGATTAAGCTGGCATTGTTGCCTGGCAACGCCCTTACCCACCCCCTTCACACACGCCCCATGCATGATCGACTCGCTTCTCTATCCAACGGATTGAGTTAGACGTTATTTTACAATTTCAAAAAAATGCTCTATGTTTAAGGAATACATTTAAACTTGACATCTTCCTTAGAGAGTCCATTCGTCTCTTCTCTTGATTTGACTTTGGTAACGTGGAATGGTTTGTGTGGATCTGGTGGAAACTTGAAAGTTGATTTTGAGTTAAGTTGAAGTCAGCAGCGGTGCTGACCCTCTAGATAAAAGTTCATTAATTTCAGGATATAAACATATATGATGTTCCAAAACATTGATATTGTATCATACGAATAAAGACGATGCATAGATGAATACAGTCGATTATCTTCATAATTATTTTTTTTAAAACCTTATAATTTCATTTTGACACCATAGCAATGGAAGGAGGGAAAAAAATGGGTTTGTTCTTTTTTTTTTTTTTTTTTTCACTCCTATCAACCAAATGAATGCTATGTTAGTTTTTCTAATTTTTTGTTTTTTCCCCTTCAAAAAAAATCTTCATAATTATTTTTTTTAAAACCTTATAATTTCATTTTGACACCATAGCAATGGAAGGAGGGAAAAAAATGGGTTTGTTCTTTTTTTTTTTTTTTTCTTGTCACTCCTATCACACAAATGAATGCTATGTTAGTTATTCCAATTGTTTGTTTTTTCCCCTTCAAAAAAAATTTAAATAGAATCATTGTTCATGATTGTATCCTTTGATTTCTTTTCATTCTCTACTCGCATTATCCTCATAGTAGAACCAGACATAGTCGTCACCAAAACACAAAAACAAATCTAAAAAAATGCGACTACCAAATCACGTCCATGCGTGACCACACGCAGCTAATTCCGCATCTGATTTTTGACCTGGCTCTGTTAATAATCCCAGATAGGTAGTTTGACCTTTGAGCCCTGAATCCCTCCGCCACTCTCCTCCCACCCCACGCACCACGCACGTGAACAAAACAGATTCCCGTTAACAAACAAACAACCCCCCCTCCCACCCTAAGTTTTGTTTACGTGTCAAACTTCAACAACTGGTTTGACCTCTATTCCGCTGTTCAGTATTTTTTATTTTTTATTTTTTTTATTTCACCTCGGCATTATTTGAGATTTTTTTCCTGCCCGCCCATAATCGGCTGAGCTCACGTATCACGCGATACCTGATGCGACATTGTGTAAGGGTTGCGATACTTAACAAGGGGCGTTCACGATAATTGCGCCGCATTATACGGTATCGGATAGGCTTTGGGAACTTGTCATTATGCCCGGCATACCCAGCACGTACCGCAAGGGACAGCATTTTTTTTCTAAAACCAGATTTTTGCACGGTTTAAATATCCCACCTCGTCTTTAATGGAAAGACATTTTTTGCTAATAGTTTTTTTGTAAAGAAAATTTTTTAACCGACGAAAAGCGACGCCCTGGGTAAAGCCTGACTGTGCCGCCCCTCAATGTACAGGGTGACAAAAAAAAAAAGTGGCGCTGTTTGGCGCCCGGTCATGTGTGTTCGTGGGCCTGTGTATGTGCGTGTCGGTGCTGAGTGTGTGTGTGTGTGAGACAAGCGAAATCAAACTGATGGCCTTCCATGTTGATTGTAAATCTAATTAACGAGTAATATCCCAATAACAATCATTAACATTTCTTATATATATATTTGGCTTCTGGTGTGTCCTGCTTCCTTTTCGAAACCGCCCTCCTACCAACTCCACATGGTTTATATTAATAAGTACTGAGTGAAAAAAAGACTGGCAACCATTGGGGGAGGCGACTATTTTAGTATTCAAATAATAGCCACGGTTAGTTTGTAGTGCTGTCTGTAGGACTGTCTGAGAAATTGTCTGTAGGATTGTCTGAGGACTGTCTGTAAGACTGTCTGAGGAATGTCTGTAGGGCTGTCTGACGACTGTCTGAGGACTGTCTGAGGACTGCGTGACGACTGTCTGAGGACTGTCTGACGACTGTCTGACGACTGTCTGACGACTGTCTGAGGACTGTCTGTAGGACTGTCTGTGCGGCTGTTGAGGACTGTCCGTAGGACTGTCTGTGGGACTGTTGAGTACTGTCTGCAGGACTGTCTGAGGACCATCTGTAGGAATGTATATAGGACTATAGTTTAAAGCCTGGCAGGTAAGGTGTACTATTCTCTGTAGGACTATAGTTTAAAGCCTGGCAGGTAAGGTGTACTATTCTCCGTAGGACTATAGTTTAAAGCCTGGCAGGTAAGGTGTACTATTCTCTGTAGGACTATAGTTTAAAGCCTGGCAGGTAAGGTGTACTATTCTCTGTAGGACTATAGTTTAAAGCCTGGCAGGTAAGGTGTACTATTCTCTGTAGGACTATAGTTTAAAGCCTGGCAGGTAAGGTGTACTATTCTCTGTAGGACTATAGTTTAAAGCCTGGCAGGTAAGGTGTACTGGCAGGTAAGGTGTACTGGCAGGTAAGGTGTACTGGCAGGTAAGGTGTACTGGCAGGTAAGGTGTACTGGCAGGTAAGGTGTACTGGCAGGTAAGGTGTACTGGCAGGTAAGGTGTACTGGCAGGTAAGGTGTACTGGCAGGTAAGGTGTACTGGCAGGTAAGGTGTACTGGCAGGTAAGGTGTACTGGCAGGTAAGGTGTACTGGCAGGTAAGGTGTACTGGCAGGTAAGGTGTACTGGCAGGTAAGGTGTACTGGCAGGTAAGGTGTACTGGCAGGTAAGGTGTACTGGCAGGTAAGGTGTACTGGCAGGTAAGGTGTACTGGCAGGTAAGGTGTACTGGCAGGTAAGGTGTACTGGCAGGTAAGGTGTACTGGCAGGTAAGGTGTACTATTCTCTGTAGGACTATAGTTTAAAGCCTGGCAGGTAAGGTGTACTGGCAGGTAAGGTGTACTGGCAGGTAAGGTGTACTGGCAGGTAATGTGTACTATTCTGTGTAGGACTATAGTTTATAGCCTGGCAGGTAAGGTGTACTGGCAGGTAAGGTGTACTGGCAGGTAAGGTGTACTGGCAGGTAAGGTGTACTGGCAGGTAAGGTGTACTGGCAGGTAAGGTGTACTGGCAGGTAAGGTGTACTATTCTCTGTAGGACTATAGTTTAAAGCCTGGCAGGTAAGGTGTACTGGCAGGTAAGGTGTACTGGCAGGTAAGGTGTACTGGCAGGTAATGTGTACTGGCAGGTAAGGTATACTATTCTCTGTAGGACTATTGTTTAAGAACCAGCGCATATAGAAAATGAAAAGTTAACTCGTTTTTTTGTTTGCTTTGGACTCACCGGGTATTTTCTCAGAATACCCGGACCTGGTGGCAAAAGAAACAACTGCATCCAGTTAAGCCCTAGCTATTATCTATTTTATTAAAAAGGCGTTCATTTAAAAAAAGAAATAGTACAAAAAAAATATTCTTAAATCTGTGTCGCCACCTACCAAATCCGAACTTTAAAAAAAAAATTTAATGAAGGAACCAGACGCTCAAATTTAAACGTCAGTACGTGGTGTACATGTTCCTTCAGTTCTTAGTGTACGTACTCCGTCATTATTTGCTGTACGTGTTCCGTCAGTACTTGGTGTACGTGTTCCGTCCGTACTTGGTGTACGTGTTCCGTCCGTACTTGGTGTACGTGTTCCGTCCGTACTTGGTGTACGTGTTCCGTCAGTACTTGGTGTACGTGTTCCGTCAGTACTTGGTGTACGTGTTTCGTCAGTACTTGGTGTACGTGTTCCGTCAGTACTTGGTGTACGTGTTCCGTCAGTACTTGGTGTACGTGTTCCGTCAGTACTTGGTGTACGTGTTCCGTCAGTACTTGGTGTACGTGTTTCGTCAGTACTTGGTGTACGTGTTCCGTCAGTACTTGGTGTACGTGTTCGTGGTGTGGCCGTTACGTTAGTTCTTATTAACAACGACTTTTCCAATCAATAACCACGTGTCGATACGTTCCAAACTATACCAGGAGGTAGGATCAAAGCCATAACAACAGGAGCTGATTTGACGAGTTCTGAACGGTGCTAATCCTGAACTTATTTTACACCAGACCTTGGTTTACACCCTACATTGTTTACACACGACCTTGGTGTATATCTCCCTTTTGTTTACACCTGACCTGGTTTCGCCCTCTACCCTGTTTTACAGCCCCTGCGAAGAACATCATGTTGGACAAGAAGTACGTCACTCCTCTGCTGTGCTGGCAGTCACAATAATGGTGTTATAGAAAAACACATCATTCTTGCCGTCTGTGCTAATTGGCTGTAGCATCAAACTTTTTAGTTAGTATCATGGTTGGCTATGAGGCTTGAGTTTTCTTTAAAACCCTTGCTGAGGATTAAAAACATGCGGCCTTGAGAAAGCCGCTCCTAGGCGACCGTTTCGTCCCGACACAGTCCAGATCGAAAAACTCCCCGAACGGTGTGTTGAGGTAACGCAACGCCTCCCCCGGAGAGGAAGTAAAGCCGTTTTGACCCATGTGCACACAACTCCCAGGAACGGTGGGAGAAAGTTGAGCTCGTGACTACTCCCGGAGTGGAGGCAACGCCGTGCCGCACCAAGGAACGTACAGCTCCCTGGGCGGTGGGGGTGGCAACGCAACGTCATCTCCGGAGATGAAGTAAAGCCGTTCCACCCAACGTCCAGACCGTAAGACTCAATGGGCAAGGGGGGCTGTGACGCAAAACTGTCCCCCTCATGAGTGGAAACAACCTGTCCTAAACCCCGTTACTCAAGGCCGAGTTGCATGGCCGGAGTCCCCAGGGACTACTAGGCCATGTTTCACGGCCAGAGGTCCTAAGAGATAGAATATCGACCTCCGAGTATTGATCTTTATTAGTTAGTATCATGGAGATGCCACAATCGACTATCTGAGCAGTATCATGTAGATGTCACAATTGACCTAAGAGTCAGTATGATTGACATGCCACAAGTGACTAATGAACTAGAATCATGTTGATGCCACAATGGACCAGTGATTTAGTATTATTGACATGTCACAACTGAAGTGGGATCGCTGTGTCACCGCTGTAAAACATTCTAAGGCTGCTGTTTAGCAGAAGTTAAGTGCCTGCTGTAAAATATTATTTCTGTGCCTTGTTTTGTAACAAGAAAATTTGATGTACGGAAGGTCAGAGTAAATATCTGAGAGACACTGGAATTGGAATGGTAACACGGAAATATCCTCAGTGGTAGATCTGCTTACGTTTGAAAAATTGTGTGCTCTTTGGTTGTTGATTTGATTAATTGTTTGCTTTTTAAATCTTGTTTGCTTTTTGTTGTTGTTTTACAATAGTACACCTTGGGTAGAAATAACTTTGTCAGTCTTGAAATGCCAAATAATCATGGTTAAAACTGGTTCTCATTTCTATGTGTTTGAACACATAATTTGAAGAAAAAAAAAACACTAACAATTCCAATGGCGAATTAGGTCTCCGTTGAGCTTAGTGCAAGGGTAAATGTTAGTTTTCGGCTTAAAGTTGAATCAGAGGGTTAGTACTAACAAAAGTTGGTGTTTTAAACTTGTAATTGTGCATTTATCACGAAACAACATGTAGCAAGCCAGTCCTTGTGACATAATGATTAACGTGCACCAACGAGTCTTACGAACACTGTGCAGCTCTATGTCACATGATGTTACTTATGTCGAGAGTTGAAGCCCTATTTTTTAAAAAAAAATTCGATTCGAGCAATTTATTTTGGCTCCACTGGAAGAAGTATATATATTAGGGGTTTTCAACAGTGGAATTACAAGGAAATCAAGTTTAAATGGAAGTAGCACAAGGATTCTCACTTTTTCTAAGATGTGTTGTACCCTTGAACCCATGATAACGGAGTGCGTTCTTTTGAAGCGATAGCGCCTAAATTCTTGAACAGTTTGCCTCAATCTTAAGGCGATTAGAAAATGATAAGAACTCATCATTTTAAGACTTTTTTGTTTCAATAGTTTTAAGAGCGCAGTGAGCTTGCTAAAGTAGCATGGATACCAGCGCTATATAAATATCCAATCAATCAATTTTATGAGATTTGCTTTGTGAGTTCTGTGTACAGATGTATTTTACTGACATCAAAAAGGCTTAAGGCTCAGCTAGAAGCAAGGTGTCCAAATGCTTAAGTATTGAGACTGTTGTGGTATAAGGGGACACATATATATTATGAAACCTTCAAGATCTTACGCCAATCTCTTGTGATCTTTAGCCAATCTTTTGTGATCTTTGGTCAATCTTTTGTGATATTTGGCTAATCTATTGTAATCTTTAGCCAATCTCTAGCGATCTTTATCCAATCTCTTGTGTACCTTAGCCAATATCTTAATGGCACAAACTCAAGAGAATATTGCAGTCAAAATCTTAAAATGATTTACATTTTTAAAGAAAGTAATTACATGGTAGTTTCCAGGGTGATCTCAATCGAATGAAACAGAATATTTTACTCCTTTTATTACTAAAAATGGTTCATTGTCAAAATTTGAGAAAACCCATGTAGACAACAGACTTCAGACTAACTAGACTGTCTACTGTTGACACTTGGCGCGTCGAACACATCTATTCACATCACTTTTATTGTTTCTCATTTCCCTCGACTAAAAATTTGTATTTTTGTATTTTTATTGCTGTTTGCTGTTTTATTACAAACCTCTTCAGTTATTTGTCGTAGAAAATTGAATGTGCTCCGGTTAGCCAGTGTTCCTGCGAGCCAGTGTTCCTGTGAGCCAATGTTCCTGTGAGCAAGTGTTCCTGTTTGTCAGTGTTCCTGAGAGTCAGTATTCCTGTGAGCCAGTGCTCCTGTGAGTCAGTATTCCTGTGAGCCAGTGTTCCTGTGAGCCAGTGATCCTGTGAGTCAGTGTTCCTGTGAGCCAGTGTTCCTGTGAGCAAGTGAACCTGTGAGCTAGTGTCCCTGTGAGCCCGTGTTCCTGTGAGCCAGTGTCTCTGTGAGCCAGTGTTCCTGTGAGCCAGTGTTACTGTAGGAAGTACATTCATTGTTTCACACAACTTCAAATTCTTTGTTTCTACTTAAAATCGTTTGAAAGGTACGCTGTTATAAGACGCACTTATTTCTCCGAAAAATGCCTCGAAATTCGGGTTACGTCTTATACTTGAAATTAATATAAAAATGGTGCAAATTTTATTGTTTTTAAAAATTAAGTAAAAAATAAGGTGCGTCTCCGTTGCGTCTTATAGTCCGTAGCGTCTTATAATCCGTAGCGTCTTAAAGTCCATAGCGTCTTATAATCCGTAAAATACGGTACCTCTATTATTTCACTCACTAGTAAAGTGAAATTGTAACCTCATGTAATGTTCTTGATTAAAAATATATTGATTATGTCGTAAACAATTTTTAAAAACAAATTTTGATAAAATTAGAAGAAGCAAAAAAAAAAATATATAAATCCTCTATGTGGCTGACCCCGGAACTTTAGAATTCAACCATCTACTATTAAATATGACAGCATGCGACGAAGAAATTCCAAAACAAAAACACACAGACACACACACACAAACAATGATATACGACAATGTCTTACATTATGCATTAAAAAAAATAGCTAGTGCGGGGGGGGGGGTGGGGGAGGGGGTGGGGGATTCTTCGTTTGGTTTCAAACAATAAATTGTGTTTAAGTGACAGTTGTCAATTGTATTTTAAACACATTTGAAACATGACAGGGCTTTCGTAAACAACCGCAGGGGGGGGGGGGGGGGGGGGGGGGGGAGGGGGTGGGGGATTCTTCGTTTGGTTTCAAACAATAAATTGTGTTTAAGTGACAGTTGTCAATTGTATTTTAAACACATTTGAAACATGACAGGGCTTTCGTAAACAACCGCCGCTCCACATCGGTCACTGTCTCCCTCTCTCTCCGTCAATCTCTTCTTCTCCTCTGTCTCTTTCTCTATAAATATATCCCTATCTCACTATATCTCTTATTTATTGACCCACTCCCCCCCCCTATAACTTTACGAATGTCGTAGAGCTACATTAGTAATCTAAATATGAAATAGTTTATAAGGGAATATTTCCTATGCTCGCCTGCGATCCGCGGGTTTTAGGGCCTAGCTAAGAGCATGCCTGGACCAATTACGCAGAAATGAAGCAGCTGTAATTGGCGTGTAGACGCTGGGGTGGCCCCCTCATCAGGCCACTCTTTTCCACCGTGTCCCCTAATCACATACCACGCCGGTTAGTCTGGGCCTCAGCTCCTGGGCCGTGTTGTTGGGCCGGATTTATCGCTTGCTCTCTCGTTAGTCCACAGAGGTTCCCAGAAATCTCATCAAATTCTTTAGACTGTTAGTTTCATGGAAACCACGGTAAGCGGGGGTCGTATCTTTTTTGACTCCAAGTTTCCTTATATCTTCAGGCAGGTTTTAAAAATTTAACGCAAAGAGTCTTTGTAAATTGATTTCAGGCTCATTGATGTAGCTTTTTCAGCTTACGAATTAAACATAAAAATGTAATACTATAAAAAATGTTTGAGAAATCCATAGAAATCATGTCCTTTCAAACATAAATTCTTGAAGTTCTAAATGAGTAAAAGAGATTTTTATTCTGCACATCAGCAAAGAACTTCTGAATGCAGAATTGTTTTTTGGGGGGCGAAAAACTGGACTATCTCAAACGACTTTCAGTAAAGCAACTAAACCTTAACGATTACAATTTTTTTTTTTTTAAGTCGGGTTTTAATGTTGAGACCGTTGCGTGACTTCGCTCCCAGCAAGCTTCTCGGAACGACTGCTGAGAGGCAGGATTTGAAAACCCATTTCAGAGGGTTTGTCCGCTGCTTGTAAACACCCAGGCGCTTGTCTCCTCAATTTACAGATTATTGCGGGCGGGCGTGGTCGAGGACCGTGTTAACAGATAACAGAGTAAGCAACAAGGAACAACAAAAACAACTTAATCATTTCTATACTTTAAAACTTAAGAAAATGAAAAATAGTCAAACAAAACCCGCTAATCAGCCAAAGACTGGAGACCAAATTTAGAATGAACATTTTCATTGCTCAATTTTACCTGATAGTTATATATACAAAGATGGTATCGGCAATTGTATAATCGAT
Source organism: Lymnaea stagnalis (assembly GCA_964033795.1). Taxonomy (NCBI): domain Eukaryota; kingdom Metazoa; phylum Mollusca; class Gastropoda; family Lymnaeidae; genus Lymnaea; species Lymnaea stagnalis. The sequence continues at coordinate 1,262,719 of CAXITT010000122.1, forward strand.
TATTTTTTATCTGGAATACGCTTCGATAATTCATAACGATTTATTTAGTAATGAATAAGTAAAATTAATAAACACTGACTGGGCCATTTCATTGATCTAAAAGTTACATTACCCTGATGATATTTGCAAAACTCTTTCTGTAATTTTCAAAATTGTTCGTTAAAAGTTGTGGTGTCTGAAATTGGAGTGTCTCAAATAGGGGTGTCCAAAAGGGGTTTCTGAAATAAGTGTGTTTGCAAAAGTGGTGTCTGCAAAAGTGGTTTCTGAAATCGGGGTTCTGAAATAGGGGTGTCTGAAATACGAGAGTCTAAAGTAGGGGTTTCTGAAATAGAGGTGTCTCAAAAAGGGGTGTCTAAAAGGGGGTATCATGTATAGCATTATTAGCAAAGTGGTGTCTGAAATAGTGGTTTCTGAAATCGGGGTATCTGAAATAAGGGTGTCTGAAATAGGAGAGTTTGAAGTAGGGGTTTATGAAATAGGGGTGTCTCAAAAAGGGGTGTCTAAAAGCGGGTATCATATATAGGATTATTAGCAAAAGTGGTGTCTGAAATAGGGGTGTTTGCAATAGGGGTGTCTGAAAGAGGGGTGTTTTTGCAATAGGGATGTCTGAAAGAGGGGTGTTTTTGCAATAGGGATGTCTGAAATAATGGTGTCTGAAAAACGCGGAAAGGGTCAGCGTCAAACTCTCAGATCTGTATGTGCACTAGATGACCTAGAATCAGTTCTTCTGAAGCGTGAAAGAACTCAATTTATTTGAGATGCAAGGGAAGAGCTGAGTAAAAAAAAAAACTCTTAAACTCTGGAAGGTAAGTTGAACATTTCCAGGAAATCTCCTCTCTCCTACGTCAGCCCAGGCCATTCAAAATATAGAGACCTTCAAGTTTGTATGTATTGAGTGTCTAGTAAATCGTTTCACACAGGATTAATGAAAAACAAAGGAAATACCTGCAAAAGAATTAAAGTTGCGTGGATTTCCTGAAATTCTGTCGCTTAAAAGACCTCGGTGCTAAACACTTTTAAATCGCTTTAAACAATCATGTATACATTCATGGATACAATCATGGATACAATCATGTATACAATCATGGATACAATCATGTATACAATCATGGATACAATCATGGATACAATCATGGATACAATCATGTATACAATCATGGATACAATCATGTATACAATCATGGATACAATCATGGATACAATCATGGATACAATCATTGATACAATCATGGATACAATCATGGATACAATCATGGATACAATCATGGATACAATCACGTACCGGCATTTAATTCCGTTTTGCTTAATAAATACACTGTTATTCTATAAGGTTTGATATAAAAAAACAGAGCATATATTCCTGAAAATAGTCGGGAATTTAGTTAGCACCCTCAGTACCCAATAACTAACAAAAAGTATAGCAGCAAATACTTCCCTCACGTGTCTTAACACATCTGCAATCTACGTGTCTGCCACCATTAATGTAATGACAATTAAATGCCAAAAACGGGACCTCTCCTGTTCTCTAGCTCACTAATAGATGAAATGTCCTGTTCAAATACTAGTAATCGAATCCGGTCGATATTTTTTTCGGACGGCGATAATTAAGTCCCCCTTTTCTGTCGGCCGTCTAGAAAGAAACGCAATTTTCATTTCGAAATGACCTGCCCATTAAGAGAGGGGCCCTTTCAATTTCTAACCATTAGCATCATGCGGGAGTACCTAATGAAGGGACTGTTATATAATTGTTTTCTCTCTGATCAATGACCTCAATATGTCCGTTAGTAGGGTCTCATTTCTCTCAAAAAATTTTTGCTTTAAAAAATTACAAGGTACAAAGACTCGAGATTTTTTACTTTAAAAAAAATGTATGCAATTTATTTTTTAAAATAGTGTTGTAATTGCGTCATTAGAGTTCATCACAACATTCATCCTTCACTATTTTAGTTTTTATTCCAAGCTGGCGACGCACTTATAGAAGTGCTGGATTAAGTTAGGCCTTCTGTATGTATTCCTAGTGCCCGTGAATAAGTAGATATATTTAAATATGTATATATTTAAACATGTTCATGCAATTAAATATGTGGATGCATTTAAATAGTCAGGCATTTAAATATGTAGATGCATTTAAATATGTGGATGAAAATAAATACGTGGATGCTATTAAATATGTAGATGCATTTAAATATGTGGATGAAAATAAATACGTGGATGCTATTAAATATGTAAATGCATTTAAATATGTGGATGAAAATAAATACGTGGATGCTATTAAATATGTGGATGCATTTAAATATGTGGATGAAAATAAATACGTGGATGATATTAAATGTGTGGATGCATTTAAATATGTGGATGAAAATAAATACTTGGATGCTATTAAATATGTAGATGCATTTAAATATGTGGATGAAAATAAATACGTGGATGCTATTAAATATGTGGATGCATTTAAATATGTGGATGAAAATAAATACGTGGATGCTATTAAATATGTAGATCATTTAAATATGTGGATGAAAATAAATACGTGGATGCATTTAAATATGTGGATGAAAATAAATATGTGGATGCTATTAAATATGTAGATGCATTTAAATATGTGGATGAAAATAAATACGTGGATGCTATTAAATATGTAGATGCATTTAAATATGTGGATGAAAATAAATACGTGGATGCTATTAAATATGTGGATGAAAATAAATACGTGTATGCTATTAAATATGTAGATGCATTTAAATATGTGGATGAAAATAAATACGTGGATGCTATTAAATATGTGGATGCATTTAAATACGTGGATGAAAATAAATACGTGGATGCTATTAAATATGTGGATGAAAATAAATACGTGGGTGCTATTAAATATGTGGATGCTATTAAATATGTGGATGAAAATAAATACGTGGATGCATTTAAATATGTGGATGAAAATAAATACGTGGATGCTATTAAATATGTAGATGCATTTAAATATGTGGATGAAAATAAATACGTGGATGCTATTAAATATGTGGATGAAAATAAATATGTGGATGAAAATAAATACGTTGATGCTATTAAATATGTGGATAAAAATAAATGCGTGGGTGCTATTAAATATGTGGATGCTATTAAAAATGTGGATGAAAATAAATACGTGGATGCATTTAAATATGTGGATGAAAATAAATACGTGGATGCTATTAAATATGTGGATGAAAATAAATACGTGGATGCTATTAAATATGTAGATGCATTTAAATATGTAGATGAAAATAAATACGTGGATGCTATTAAATATGTGGATGAAAATAAATACGTGGATGCTATTAAATATGTAGGTGCATTTAAATATGTGGATGGAAATAAATACGTGGATGCATTTAAATATGTGGATGAAAATAAATACGTGGATGCTATTAAATATGTGGATGAAAATAAATACGTGGATGCTATTAAATATGTAGATGCATTTAAATATGTGGATGCATTTAAATATGTGGGTGAAAATAAATACGTGGATGCTATTAAATATTTGGATGAAAATAAATACGTGGATGCTATTAAATATGTGGATGCATTTAAATATGTGGATGAAAATAAATACGTGGATGCTATTAAATATGTGGATGAAAATAAATACGTGGATGCTATTAAATATGTGGATGCTATTAAATATGTGGATGAAAATAAATACGTGGATGCTATTAAATATGTTGATGCATTTAAATATTCAGGCATTTAAATAATTGGATGCATTCATGTTTTTGACAAATTACGTTTACCTATGTTGGTGTTGTTATCCAAAACTTGTTTCGTGTGTATCACCAATAGTGTCTTGTATATCGCCAATAGTGGCGTGTATATCACCAATTGTGTTGTGTACATCACCAATTTTTTCGTGTGTATCACCAGTTGTGTTCCTATATGTCGTGATTTTAGGCACCTGGTTATTTTACTCTTGATCAGACATTTCCACACGCCGTTAAATGTTTCCTGCTTACAAACAAGCATTTTTGTATTCTTAAACATTTGATGATGTGGGAGTCTATAATTCTCCACTGTGGTTAGTCAATCATGTAATACAACCGCGGGCTTCAAGAACGCTGGAAGATAGGACGTCCCATTAAAATCACTCTCCTCTAAATCATCTCTCCAATCACCTGAGATTTTTTTTTCTTTTTTTAGGTTATTTTTGTACAGACCATTAATATTTTACAAGCAACTAAATCGTACAGCTTATAAATTGTCATGGGTCCTCTACCTAACAGTGTTAGACTACTTGATAGATGAACAGGACAAAGATTCTCATTAAAAAAAAATGCATTATTTTTTTTCAGCTAAAAACATTGCTTAACATTAAACAGGTGTGAAGACCAGGGAATCCCTAAAAGGTAAAAAGTGTCTTCTACCTAAATTTTCTTACCGCTCGATACACAGGACAGAGATAAATCCTGCAGCTGGTGCGATGGGGAGAATAGTGCAGGGCCGGTACATGGAAGGTTGTCCAAAAACGTTGTAGATATAGAGTGTAGAAGTTGGACCGTTTGGTGAGAGGGTGGCAGAGAAATGTACATAGTCACATGCAAGTGGGTGCGCAGTTTTCCGAGGAATATGATACTTAATTAACTGCGCTCATTGAATTATAAGTACAAGTCAAAGTATGTGACTGATATTAATTTAAGTTTCGCTGTACAATTGCACAGATAATTGTTTTGCGATGTACGAATAGGAAAGAACAAATATAATTTTATTTTTTAAATTTTAAAACGTAGTTTCTGGAAGCCTTGTGTCTGTAATGAAAGTGGTCACCTTGTGCTACTTGATGAAGTTGGTAGCCTTTTGCTACTTGATGAAGGTGGAATTCTTCTGCTTCTTGTGTAAAGTGGTAGCCTTGTATTTCTTGATGAAGTTGGTAGTCTTGTGCTACTTGATGAAGGTGGTAGCCTTGCGCTACTTGATGAAGGTGCACATCAGAGATGGAAGACAAATTATCTCAAAGTATTTTATTTCTGCAACGTCAAATTACAGACCAAAAAAAAATAATCTTCTGGGAACGAAGTCAATACTGCGGGATTTCTCTGACTTCCGGTTGCCCAAGGCTCAAACATAAACATGAACACAACACTAAGCCTGAAGTTTACGGCATGGCATTAAAAACACATATTTATACAAGTATTTGTAAACTAAGTCTTTAAATCAAGTAAAAAAAAAATTTTATGAACTTAATCTTGAGTCCTGTACAACAAATTTGTTTACAAAAATGTGTAAACTGAGTCTTGTAGTGAAGCAAAACAAAGTACAACTAAATAATAAAATATTCTTAATGTAGCAATGGAAATAATGTTGTATATTCCAAAGAATTTTAAAAATAAAAAAAAAAATAAAAAAGATCATTCGACTTCCTGTTTACGACCTTAACTAGTTAACGAAGTCACTTGGTGATTAGTATCTGTAGACTTAAAATATCAACTGAAGAATAGAGTTATTAGTAGCTTTGGTTTTTAAACCAATCGTTAGTGGCGGCCAAATTTTAAAACTTTTATTTAAGAGATAGAAATTAAGTTGAAAAAATCGTATCTATATTATGCTTCTGGTGTGATTCGTGGACTGCTTCGTAATGGACTGCTTCGGTCTTCTTCCTAACGGACTGATTCCTAATCAGCAAATTTGGTACCGAGAGTATGTTACAAATAATTCTACATTTTTTAATATATCAATTAGACACGAACAATTTGTGTCCATATAACAGTATATGGTAAGCTTTAATAATAATTTTACATAAGACACAAGTAAACGTTTCGGCACATGCCTTCGTCAGTACAACAACAAAACATTTAAATAAGTTTAAAATTAAATTTACAAAATATGTATACATATTTATATCCTACCTAAAAAAGAAAGAAAAAATAGGAGTGGTCAAAAAAAACTTTGTTTCTTTCTGGTTTTTGCGCCCACTCCTATTTTTTTCTCTTTCTTTTTTTTTTTTTTTTTTTTTTTTTATAATATATATATATATATATATATATATATATATATATATATATATATATATATATATTATGTAAATTTAATTTATACTTATTTAAATGTTTTATTTTTACTTGCGTTCCTGTTTTGTCAAGTAACGTTCGTATATGGGACTTTCACGCACTCCTGTCGCAAATGTTTGGCGGGCTTTATCTGAGTAAGATTTATCTGACGAAGACAAAACAGACATTTTAATTATGTTTTTTTTTTCCCTTCTAAAAAGTGACCACCCAATGTGAGAACCCCTGGCATGTGTCGCAGTCAATAACGGTGGAAGGAACTAAGCGTAAAACCGGATGCAGTTATTGCAAATATCAATAGAAAAAAAAAATACTACAAATCACGCGTTCCAGAGTGTTTATATTTAATGATGCCTGCGGCGTTAAACACAGATAAAAATATCTTCTTTATGAGTTTTTTTTTTTTTAAACTTATTTTTATAATAAAAAAAAAATGTCTTGGGTTATTTCTTTTCATACCTCGCTGCGGTCTTCGAAGATTAATGATGCCGGCGGCGTTAAACAAAGATAAAAATATCTTTTTTATGGGTTTTTTTTTTTTTAAACTTATTTTTATAATAAAAAAAAAATGTCTTGGGTTATTTCTTTTCATACCTCGCTGCGGTCGTCGAAGCATTTCCCCCCCCCCCCTTCACTAGTTGAGTGACGTAATGTGGAAGTAAGTACGTTTACCATGCAGTTGTGTGGACGGGGAGAACATTCAAATCCCGATACCAGGAGGTCAGAGTCCAACGGATGTATGTGACGTCACGCTGCATTCATTGTTCCATGGTGGCAAAGCCTCAACTTATTTCTTGAACCCTTTATATTAGCGCCGCTTTCGTTCGTGGCTGGCTGGTTGGCCAAAAATCTTCGGACGGCTAATTGACCCACTTCCCGGTCCACCTATCGAGCTAAAACTTGACACGTAGACTTGATGCCGACGACAACATTTTCGATTAAATTTTCAGCACCAGTCCCGTCCCAACCCATAAAAATCAGTTTTTCCTTTATTTTTTTCAAGGACACGATGAAGGAATTACGCTGACACTGAAATAGTTGGTGAAATAAATCTGCGGTGTTATGTTGGGTGGGTCATTAGGATATTAATATAGTTCAGGGGCGGAAAAAATTTGCGGTGGCCAGCATTGAAAAAAGAGGTTTGTGTGTATGGGGAGGTGGGATGAATACTAGTTGGGATTCTTCTAAAGTGCGTTATTTTTATGCATGTTTTGTCAAAGTTTCAGGCCCCACCCCCCACCTCCATGCCTCGATATTACATATTTTAAAGGGTTTAAACTAACAACTTTGTTTTTTATGGGCTGTTTAATTTTCTTGTTTAAAACGAGACTTCAGACACTGGTTAATTTGATTAAATATGACTATTTAATTTTCGCTACGAATTTGAAAGCTAGCCTGAAAGCTAATATAGTTAAAGATAATCAAAACTCAACACTAGATCTTTGCATCTGATTCAACAATATTTCTTCCGCGCCTATACCTGTTACGAACACACAAACACACAAACACACACACACACACACAAACACACACACACACTCACACACAACTTCATTCCGAAACTCAGTACCACCCTCACTCCGGTAATTGTAATATTCTTCCAGGCCAGCCGTCTCCGACTCTTGTGTTCGTATTCTCTTTTAGGTTGGGGCCGTCACCACAGCCTAACCTCGGACAGGCTGCGAGTTCTAGCAGCTACATGACAGACGTTCACAGACAGGTGTGACCAGTTCTTAGGTACCATCGATTTCCCATCCCCCCCCCCCCCCCCCCCCCCCCCCCCTACCCCCCCACACACAGATTCCTCCGTTATTTTTTTAGCAGAAGCTTCTTGTAGTTTGTTTTCTTTTATCCACTATCTTAAATGGGGGTCGGCCAAGATTTTTCCAAAAAATTATCTACTTCTCATTCGTGCCTTCTCTACTACTAATTACCAACTCCTCTCCTTCAACAAGCCTTTCCTTCATCCCGACTCTTTACTTGCAGATTCCCTCTACGTCACAAGGACGCTACCATCTAAAATCTCAAAAGAATTAAAATAACCGGACGACATGACACGTCCAGTGACCATCTCCATCCTTAAATTGTACTCGTTCACTCACCGCTGCGTCGTGTGTCTTGCTGTAAGGCCGTGTATGTTTGTGTGTCTCTGTCCCAGGAAGCCACTGTGTCAGTCTTCTACAAAAGTCTGTATTTTGGAGAGACTGGAGAGGGGGAGTTTCCCCGCCAGCAGAAAGTCACGTGTTTTGCCAGACGAAATGTGTCCTTATCATTAAAATCTACAAATGCCGAGTAGGGATTTGGCCTGCGATCTTTCAGTTTGTTCATACGCTGTGTGTTAATGGTCAATAATATTACTTCAACTTCCACCTTAACGCACACCTATCCATTTTTACAGGTTTTTGACTTTGGCTTTATAGAGACGAACGGGTCATCATACCAAATGATGGAAGAAAAAAATTAGCAGGCGGCTGAATGCAGTTACATACTTGACAAAAAAGATGGAGAGACAGATGTAGAAGTGTTAAACAAATCATTGAGGTACGAAGGATGTGAAACCAGAAGATAACGAAGACAACGGCCCATTGAATTGACAAAGCTTATTTTTTTCCTTTTGTATTAAAATTATTTTATATTATAATAAAAAGGATGTTAAGGTCGTTTTTTTTTCTTTTCTGATTGGGTGACACAGGTCGGGTTTGGCAAAATAAATTTATGAAGTCTTTCGCCTGACTGACTGACGTATTTGTCATGGTTGATTTTAGTGCATAAATAGGATGAATGGAAAGCATTAAAAAATTGCCGTCTTCATCCGTTCATGTCTCTGGGACAACAGAGCAACAAATAGGTCCACACGGAGTCTCACCGTCAACGGATCTGATGGAATAATCAAAGATGAACAAAAGCTTCAGCTTAATGCGTTAGAAGCTCGTAGAAAAACTTGTCGCGCTCTTTGGTTTGGCGGAGGCTCAACCCATCATTACAAGATGATTCAGTCTTCAACTGAGATCAAGTTACCAATTACTTTTTTTTTTTTTTTTTCTTTTCGTATGCTTTATCTTCCCCTGTTCCGCTGTGCATATTCAATGGCATTGAACCTGTTTGATATTTGTTAATCGTAGAAAACCTTGTCGCGCTCTTTGGTTTGGCGGAGGCTCACCCCATCATTACAAGATGATTCAGTCTTCAACTGAGATCAAGTTACCAATTACTTTTTTTTTTTTTCTATTCGTATGCATTATCTTCCCCTGTTCCGCTGTGCATATTCAATGGCATTGAACCTGTTTGATATCTGTTAAGATATGCTACTATCAGTATCGCACTCTGTACGAGTACTTGGAGAAGGAATATTTATATTTTTTAAAACTGTTTTATAAACCTTATGAATAATAACAGCGTAGTGGAATACAATAGATAAATATATTTTATAGTTTCTTTTTTTTAAAAATTCAAATACAACTCTTTAAAGAAACATGTTTTTTTTTTTTTCCGGTGTCTAATGTAATAAGATTTTAAAAAATGTATAATCTGATATAATCTGAAAAAATAATCACAACAGCGACTACACTTCAGACGATATCAGATGAAGTCCGTGATTGTGCGACCCGCGGCGATGGTTCTCATGCCGTTGAGATGTCTCCTTCCTTCATAAACCACTTACAGCGGGACAACAGCGGCATGGGAGTGGGAGGAGGCTGCCCCCCCCCCCGGTGGCATTTTATTATATAGAGGGGCGGCATCTTCAGTCAACTTTATCTGTTGTTAGTGAGGGGGAGGAGGGCGCGCGACAACTACTTAGAACACCCCGGGTAGCAGCAACCCTGGCTAGGCCACAGCGTGACATCACATGTCGGATTCACCTTGACATCTCTACTCTCCGACTCCACGGCCATGAAAGAAAACGGTGCATTCTTCGGGCAGGCCGTGTTATTCTTGAGCCGATGTCTACTTCATGTTCCCACTCAGAGACCAGCCCCTGTGTTTATTCGACTCGTCCGAACTCAAGTATTCCACGGCGACATGCCACATTTACACTCAAAGAGTATTTCTTCATTGCAATAATCTCTAACTGTTCGCTCTTTTTTTTTCCCTCAAGTTTCCCCCCCCCCCTCTCTTTAAAAGCAACTCTCATGAAATTTGACGCCACACCAAACTATTTTCTCCCAATCAACATTGAAGTGCGAACTGGGTTGTCAAAAAAAAAAAAAATCAACAAAAAAAAACCAGTGTTAAAATGTTGGTCTCCTTGCGTTGTTGTAGAGCAAGCTAAACACCACGGGGTTCAGAGTAGAGATGGCATAATATAAATAGTGCAAGAATAACCTCAAGGCGATTGTGAAATAAACACTTTCCCCCGTTGGCATGTTGAACTATAAATACAATCACTTGGAAGACTAGAGTGTTCATCATGATCAGCATGGGCTTCCGTACCACATAACTGTCAGTATGTCAGTCTGAGCAGATGGATTTATGTTATTTCTTATAAATATCCTGCCCAGTGGCGAAGTTGATTTAGTCAAAGGGTCTCAAACTGTTGGAATACTTTTAATCTTAAATAATTTTCTAAACTTTAATAGACCACCTTGTGAATATTTTGTAAATTTTACTATACTTCTGAGAACCGCGTCAAACGATGTAATATTACACTTGTACGGTACGACATGAACTACAGTTTGAGAATCGCGACACTAAACAAAGAAACTGGCAGTAGTGAATGTATGACATAGATATATATAGATATATATATATACATATATATAAAGTCAAATAAAATAAAAATCCACAAACACAGTCGGGTGGAATATAGTTATGCAACGAAATATAGAGAAGGGCGGAGAAGAGACAAGACTGATTGGCAGACAAAAGTCTGATTGGCAGACACAAATCTGATTGGCAGGCACAAGTCTGATTGGCAGACACAAGACTGATTGGCAGACACAAGACTGATTGGCAGACACAAGTCTGATTGGCAGACACAAATCTGATTGGCAGGCACAAGTCTGATTGGCAGACACAAGACTAATTGGCAGACACAAGACTGATTGGCAGACACAAGTCTGATCGGCAGACACAAATCTGATTGGCAGACACAAGTCTGATTGGCAGACACAAGTCTGATCGGCAGACACAAGACTGATTCGCAGACTAAACGATACCGAAAACGTTGGGAAGTGACGATAATAGCAAGAGGTTGGGGGGGGGGGATACCCTTAGTGAGAGACGAACGGGCACTGACACCAAATGACGGACGAAAAAAAAACAACAGACGGCTGAAAGCAGTTAAAGGACTGAACAAGAAGGAGAGACGGAAATAGAAGAGTTCAACAAATTATGGAGGTATGAAAGATAGGAAACCGCCCTTTAAGCAAACTAAACGGTACCGAAAACGTTGGGAAGTGACGATAATAGCAAGAGGTTGGGGGGGGGGATACCCTTAGTGAGAGACGAACGGGCACTGACACCAAATGACGGACGAAAAAAAAACAACAGACGGCTGAAAGCAGTTAAAGGACTGAACAAGAAGGAGAGACGGATATAGAAGAGTTCAACAAATTATGGAGGTATGAAAGATAGGAAACCGCCCTTTCTACCGAAAATTTGACAAGAGTATTTGAGAAACTGAAACATTATAGTTTCGAAATTGTGTGCATCGCATCAAAGTCTTGAAATGTTTTTTTTAGCATCTTAATCTACGTGGCTTTGTAGATGGTTCTAGCTCTATCCTTATCCAGTTCTAACATAATCCTTATCCAGTTCTAAAACATTCCTTACCCAGTTCTTACACAATCCGTACCCAGTTAAAACGCAATCCTTATCTAGTTATAAGACAATCCGTACCCAGTTAAAACTCAATCCTTATCCAGTTATAAGACAATCCGTACCCAGTTAAAACGCAATCCTTATCCAGTTATAAGACAATCCGTACCCAGTTAAAACGCAATCCTTATCCAGTTATAAGACAATCCTTATCCAGTTAAAACGCAATCCTTAAACGGATGTAAAGCAATGCTTATCCAGTTCGAACACAATCATTATCCAACTCAACAAATACCTAGATCGAACTCACATATCGCATTAAAAAAAAAAAAACGATTTCGCTTAGTAGATAAGCCAAACAGAATCCTTAATAATTTCATCTTGAGGCACATCGATTACTTCCATAGATACATACAACCACCCAACGATTCATCCATCCGCCAATCCATGTATCCACCTTCCACTGATGATATTTGAAGTAATAAGCGAAAAACGTACCACCTCGATTCGTATTGAGAAGAGGAACACATCTTAAGTCTAGAAATAGAAAAAGTAAAGATGTGCCAATAGAATGGTTAGCTGATGGAGAAAAGGTTTCTGTGATATTGAGCATTCACAGAGTCTTGTCGAAGCAGATGATATTCTGTAGTTAAAAAGTAGAAATATAACTGTGATCAATGCTATGGACGTCCATTCATCAAGCGAATAGTTACAGGAATAGACGAAAACTGAAGAAAAATTATATAACGAAATATCTTAAAATGAATTTTGGATGCATATAATCACTTTCGCTTCTGATTCCCATATTTTCTAGCTTTAAATCAGATTCCTTGACTTAAAACCATAGTTTTTGACTTTCCAGTTGCTGACAACAAATTCGACTAATTCTCTATCTCAATCATCTTAAAAGCTAAAGGTCTTGGCGACCCATTCGAGCATGTCTTTTTTTTTCTCTCTTTTTTCCCCTGCTTTGATCCAATATCGGCTGTTGCATAGTTTGACCTTTCTGTCCGACCATCTCATGCCGACTGCGTCCTCACAACACTTCAACACCTGCCGTTGTTCACACCATTATCTGACGCGGTGATCGTTGACTCAGTATCTTTTGTGTAGGACATTTTGACGTGGGTCTGTGAGTGTGGACGGAGGCTTCTCACCACTATTTACATGAAACGTACACACAACAATCACCAGCGTCATTTGAGATCAACCGAGAACATTGTAGCACACGAAAGAGCCCCTTTACAGGTTTCATTGTGTGCTGTCAGGGCGCCAAGAAATTCAAGATGCAGGGGCGCTCTCAGAGACCGGAATTATTACCCATATTCGTTCAAATAACTCATTCATAGTCCGCATTGTATAATGGGTCATATTTGAGTTATTTCTCCCGGATATGACTTGAGTCAAATTTGACTTATTGCTCCGGTGATGTCTTGTCAAATTGGAGTTATTGCTCCCGGAGATGACTTGACTCAAATTGGAGTTATTGTTCCCGGCGAAGACTTTACTCAAATTGGAGTAATTGCACCCGGAGATGACTTGACTCAAATTGGAGTTATTGCTCCAGGAGATGACTGACTGAAATTGGAGTTATTGCTCCCGTAGATGACTTAATCAAATTGGAGTCATTGCTCCCAGAGATGACTTCAATTTTTTTTTAAAAGAATACGAAGTATAATATAATAAACTTATGTGAGACATTTCTATTTACTAATGAGCTGCTTTTAAATAGAAACACTGTTGGAACCAGGTCTCGTGCGAAACGTAAATTTATATAAATATAAATATCTGCTTATGTGAGACGAGCGAAAACTTAAAGCCTTCTTGTATAAACAATTGCAGCTGTTTAGAGATTTTGCCGATTGGTTTCTCAAATACCTTAACACAGGTAATGGTGTACACATCGCCTCTATTGTAAAATCCTACCTAAACTCACACACACATTCGAAATCGCATTCAGACATGCACGTGGACACACAATTCACACACATACACACAGAAACACACACACTCACCTGGGGGGGTACATTGTAAAACCAAAATTAGAATAATATTTAAAGCTAGATATAGTTTTGTTCATTGTGTTATTTTTATAGTGTATGGATAAAAAAAAAATAGAATCGGACACCAGATCAAGCCATGCGCAAAGATCGGTGTGGGTTGTTAAATAGATGACAGTGAAGAGCAAGAGCAAGCAAGAGCCCAAATTATAAAGGCGTACGGAAATGAGAAACATAGATGCATCATACTTCTGCAAAAATGACAAACAAACAAACACAAAGCAACAAGGAATTACCTTTATTACTAATACCACTTAATTTTGTGCACAAAATATTTATTTCGAGTAACTATGTCAACACTTGTTGGCATTCGTAGTTTCAAGAATTTAAAATACACATGCATACGTTCATACTGTTTGGAAAAGAATTCGCCTGGGTTGGATTTCATGGAATTATTGTTGAAAGAAACTGATGTGATTGAGGAAGTGTCATTTGGAAGAATCTCATGGAGTGGCGAAATATGTGTTTTAGCATTCTTGCATCCTCACATATAACTTCGTGTTGAAAACACCAAATAGCTTTCTTGAAAATGAGTTTTCATATTGATTCTATGAAGAAAATAGTGGAACAAGGTATGTGAATGCTTGACGACAGGACAATAAAACAAGAACGTTTCTGCCAAGTGCCTTCCACGGGCAGACAACACAAGTAAAGAAACACCAAGAAATAGAAACGAGTCAAAAACGTACATATCCGCCATTAATGTTATTGCCGGAAGTCGGGGTTTCCCGAAACAAAGATTACAGGAAGTCAAACAATTTATGAAATGAACTACTTAGTTTTTATGAAGAAGCGTTCATTTGTAACAATGTGAACTTGTCGACAGAATGAATTAACGCCAGCGTGATCAAATCTACAATGTACACGATATTTTAGTAAGAATAACTAGGATATTTATTTTAACCAAAAAAAAATATATTTTCATGTACGATACTTGAACTTGAACACTAACCTTGAATTGGGGGGGGGGGGGGGTTCCCTTTTTTCTTGGTGTGGGGGGGGGGGGGGAGTTCCATTTTTTAATGTCTACAAGATGCGTTTCAAATTATGCGTTACGTGACTCAGAAGACTACACCGCGACACAGAAAGGTCACCATTTAATCTCATCCCATCCACAGACACGTCCCACGGTGACTGAATCCACGGTCTCGTAACGGGCGTGTTCTTAAAAGATCTATTGATAGTTGCCCGCTCACCCGTTAACGCCCACAATTACTCCCACTTGCTCAATCGTTAAAAAAAAAAAAAAAAAAGTCTAGAAAGTGGTGGGGACTACTCCCAGCAATAAATGGACATTTGAGTTTAATGCGTTAGGTCAATAGTTGCCCGCTCACCCGTTAACGCCCACAATTACTCCCACTTGCTCAATCGTTAAAAAAAAAAAAAAAAAAAGTCTAGAAAGTGGTGGGGACTACTCCCAGCAATAAATGGACATTTGAGTTTAATGCGTTAGGTCAGGACATCAAACGGATATTTCCGGGCAACGTGTATTGTAAATGGTGGGGAAAAAAAAACAGATCTTTTGTAGACTGGCTTCTAGCGTTGAGATCTGTGACTTCTTTAAGATCTTTGTTTTGGTCCTAAATCGCTATTTGAAGGATGCAGTACTTCATCATGGCTGTGAAATTATGTTTTTTTTAACAGGTTGCAGAGGTGATGGATCAGAGATACATATCAAGTTGTGATCAATCGTTTCTTGTGTGAAAGATCGCTTACTGGAACCAAAGTTACCGCAGAATATGTGTTTACAAAATGATGCTAATTAATATGTTGTGTTTTCATAATTATATATTTAAAAATGTATTCAAAGTCATTACTTCGGCGTTTGAATAGTCTTTTTCATTGACACCTGGCCGCGATATATATATAAATACATACATATATATATATATATATATATATATATATATATATATATATATATAATATGTATATATCTGTATATATCAATTTTCTTTGTTAACAGTAGGAATCTCAGGATTGCTCTCATTTTTATACACTTTTTTTTTAAATGCAAAAATAAAAATTTATTTAAAATTATTTTAGTTACGGAAAAAATTGAACGTGCTCCTTCAAAGTATGCGTATTTTGTTTTCAATGAAGTTGCTGTGCTCCGGAATAAGGAAGGAGTCAACTGACCCGAGTCGCTTTGAGTACAACACAGAAAGAAAACTCGCGTGTTGGAAACAAAAGCCCACACTGAACGCAACACAATGATCCAATAAGTCTTGAAGACATATTTTTAACAGTGGTAACTAAATTCATTCAAATGTGCGCATTTTTTTCGGGGGGGGGGGGTTAATGCTGTGGGGTGGGGGGTTGAGGGGGGGACGCACGTGTCACCAAAGGAAGATTGACATTTTTTGCCAGCCAAAACAATACGTCCAGCGCAAAATTCCTTAAAACATGCATTTTTTTTACGCCCGATAATTAATCAATGGATCGTTCATGAAGGGCATAGAAAGTGGGAACACATTCCCAGGAGGGGGGGGGGGCGGCGGGTGTTAAAAGAGTGCCCCAAAATCACAGCTTCAATCTCTTCAATTCTATAGTTCATCCTTTAGTCTTTAGCTACGTTGGTCCGTTGTGTTGTGACGTACTGAGAAAGTCTCGGGGGAATTAACACACAGTGGCCAGGAAACTAGGACAATTTTTTTTTTAAAGCTCTATGGAATAGGGACTTTTCCCCATCAAATATAAATCTCACAGTCATCTACGTATATGATTCTCAAGCCATGAGTCACATGGTCATATTTAAAAACAGCGCTATAAGTGTAATAAAAAAAGGTGATAGATAAATATCTAAAACATAAGTGAATATCTTTGTTAAAAAATACTAGAGAGAGAAAACAGGTAGAAGTAATTAGAGGAGAAAATGAGGTGGTTACTGTAACTATAATGTAACTTATGATAATAAAGTCAGATCAATCTATCAATGGTGGGTGTTCGGGATTCACGTGCTACTGTCAAGACCAAATGACAAGACAGTTGCTTTTAGGTTTCCATTAATGACCCCCCCCCCTTTTACGTCACCAATGACATACCCCTCCCAAGGACCTCTCAGTTGATGATCCCCCTTGACATCATCAATGACATCTCGGCAGATGATCCCTCTCAAGTTGCCAGTGGCATCCCCGTTAATTACACCTTCACTGCTTGCTTACATTGCGATTTTCCCACGTTAACGTCCAATGCTAATTTAAAGGTTTTTAATCACCGTTATATTAAGTGTATTCATTTAACAAAATAGGTCCTGAAAAAAAAATGTTTTGGTTTATTTTTCATTGTGCATGACGTCATTTGCGGAAGCCGTATACCTGGAGCCGAAAACATGAATTTTAAGCAAATGTTAAACATTTCCTCCACCAATTCCGTTGCAAATAGAGGATGTATCATTTACTAGCACGAGCAAACAGATGATCTTTCATTTACAAAAAAAGTACAAAAAGAACCACTGCTTTTATTACATTAAAAAAAACACACAAAAAACTCCATTACCGCATTGCCATGTTGGCAATGAAAAGATTACTTAAACGCTGTATGTCAAACAAAACGATGTACTGGTTTCGCCCTAATGGTCGAGTTATATTTAGAAGCTGAACTTATGTTTCCTAGTCTGAACACTGTAAACACGTTTTTCTTATGTAACAAAGAAAAAGGGGGGGGGGGGGAATGAGGAGATAAATGGGATTTTTTTAAAGTGGGGGGTAACACACACACAAAAATGTCCTAAATTTATTTGTCAGTAAGAGCGTTTATATACGTCTGGGGAAAGTCTCACTGCTAATTGAGGTGTAGGTTGCCAACTTTGAAAACCTATCTTTAGCCCAAAACCGGAACATAAGGATTTTTAAAAAGATGGGTTGTGATCCGAGGTTAAAGTCGAAACAGAAGATAGAGGGATGTGACTCCTACTTGTTTACTCTGACTTATTCTTGTTTACTGTAGCTTATACTTGTTTGCTGTGACTTATTCGTGTTTACTGTGGCTTATACTTGTTAACTGTGGCTTATACTTGTTAACTGGGACTTATACTATTTTACTGTGACCCCATTTCAAAGTCTAAAACACACGCTAACCGGGCTATAAGTCAAACTGTTTCAAAATAAAATAAGCTTACAATTGCAAATTCAAGACTCAAGCTATGAAGACAAGACTGCAACTGTAAAGTCATGACTTAAAATGCGTTCAGACCATGTTGTCCGCTTATACGTCAAGGCATCAAACTGGAAGAATTACTACTATAAAATCACTCTATCAGTTGGCTGGGGCGAAGGATAGCGTTAGAATTGTTAAATATGTCAGATCATCGAATACGGTCAAATATCCTGTTCTGGTACGTGTATTTCAAAACTGTGTTATCGCTGCATTGTGTGCTGCTCACCCACAGTCCAAAATGTAGGCTACAATTTGTGGAATATATTTCGCTATTAAATCATCCGTAAGAGTGAGTTGTACAAAGTGAAAGAAATGTTTTTTCGCCACAACTTCTCAAGCTCACTATAACAACTGCATATACAAATCGAAAGAGTTTGCTGAGCTACTCGGAATATAATCAGATCAATATTTTTTTTTTGTTTAAACCATAAAGAAAAAGAACCTGCGAGGGTTGATACAAGAATAAAGGTAAACACAAGAAGATAACGACACAAGAATATTATTTCTCAAAGTGTTAAGGGAAAAAAAATAAATTAAAAAAAAAGGCGAACATCTTTTTGCAACAACTTGAGATAGGGGTATTGACGTCACAGTGGCTGGTTTGAGGAAGATGCGTGAACTTGAACGTAAGACCTGGAAACGTTGGTGGCAGCGTGTGCTTGGGTAGCTCTTCGTGCTTGGGTGTTTGAAGTGTTGCGCTCAACGCTAGTTCTCATTCTGGGTGTTTAAGTGTTGTGTTCAACGATAGTGTTGGTCGTTGGTGTAAACTGCTAACTGAAATGTTCCTCATTCTCGACGTTCAGGTCGGATCTAGCTAAGTTGTTATTGGAACGAACAATAACATTTAAGGCTGTATGACTACACCAGTCGGTTGTTGTTGTTTTTTTTTCCACTGAATGATAAGAGCAAGGATTCTTGTCTTTTGGTGGGGGGGGGGGGGGGGGGGGGATTGTCCGGGAGAAATATGAGGGGTGGATTAAGCCCCTGCATTTAACCTACCTAAGATACAGACAGATAGATTTATACATATCAATCGTTCGACTCTCAGCTCACCACTAAGTGTATGCCTCCCATTTTCTTTCCGGAGCCCCTTCTATCCCCAGCCCCCATCCTAACTAAAGAACTTGCCTACCTGGAGTAATAAAGATTTTATAAAGATTTTAAGTTCCAAAGAAATGTTGTTCCTCTTGCGAGTAAAGTAGGGGGGGGGGGAGAGAGAGGGGGAGGGTCACCTTAACACGCTCTATCATGTTATAACATACAGACGCCTACCTCGTTTACTATCGAAACCGATTCTATACCATCTCATAGCCATCATGGTTGACATGATTCAATACTGTTATTGAAAGTGATAGATTGTAATCTCCACCCCCGAATGTGCCAGTTTTAAATGATTCCATCTTTCAATTCTTTAAAACCTCATCGGAAAAACTGTGTGATATTGGAACCATACACTATTTCAGCTCGAATTATATTTGAGCTGTTAAGAACAGGTTGTGTGTACGCTTGTATAGCAACGCAAGACATGCAGATGGACGTCTCGGCTTAATTTATGACTCGGGATTAAGTCTAAAAGGCTTGGCCCTAACACCAGCAGTTCTGTATGCGATTGTGAGCACTCAAACTTTGCCATATGATTAAACCAGTATATGATGAAGCCAGTATAGGAGCTGCTCATTCCTGCCCAAGACAATCAGGGACTGGAACAATCTTTCAAAAGGAACGGTTGAGGCGACAACACATTTGTGTCTATTGCCTCAAGCCTTTAAACGCCTAGTGCATGATTTCCTCATCAACACCAGTAACAGAAACATTGCAAATCCCGTCTACATGCATAGGAGCCAAAATGATCAATAAATTGATCGTGGGCCCTTAAGATATAGAAGAAAAAGAAACCCACCACCACGCACCCCTTTCCCAATAAAATAACCTCTACACGAAACTCGGACATAAAGACTGTACATTCCCCCCCCCCCCCAACAAAGTTAAGATACCGGGCAGGAGAACAGTGTTAACTAAAAATAATGTTGTCATGCAAACCCCTCCCTCAACCCCCTATCCCCCCCCCCCGGCGTTTCGCCGTGCTGTATAACACAATCTACTAGATCAGCAGCCTTCATTAAACATACTTATTACCAAACATAAATCTATTCCTTACAGCTAGCAAGTGGGTGTAGAAAAACCAGGTACGTAAGCGGAGAAGACCACCGCCTAGTGTGTTATTGTTAAAGATAGAGGGACCGAAGTTAAATATATTCCGCAAAGCAATATTGCTAAATTTCAGCGATTTCAGTGCCCCAACTTAATACGTCATAGATCCACGGCTGCATCAACCCGTTATAAAATGTCTAGATACCAGAATGCTTTTTTTTTTAAAAAAAATTCAACCGCGCATGCAAAGCTTTTTAAAATATTAATAGCCGCGAACCCTTATCAAGATCACAGATCAAATATGTGCAGATTGATTGTTGTCGGGGAGAGCTGTGTAACAACTCGCGGGGGGGGGGGGGGGGGGGGGGGGGGGGGGGGGGGAATGGTTTAGAGAGTGTGAACCTCATTAACTATGAATAATTAATAAAATAATAAGACGGTGGTGTGCGGTAGTCCAGCAAAATGGCCTTGGAATTGTGCAGTGTTTAAGGGCTAGGCTGAAATCTAAATATAAACGATATACTGCTTTATCTAAAAATGTACCGTCTCGCCCAGCTTAAGCCATGAGATCTTTTCAGTCTCTTAAAAAACCAAAACAATATGAGATGTTTGTTTTCCTATACCAAGAGTGACAGTAATTGCTTACTTTATAAGAAACATAAAAAAAGTTTTTACTTTCAATTACATATCACATTCCTACAGATGCACGGGCCATTTGGGCATCTGACCTTTGGCCTGCGGTCACGGCTAACAATTTAACACTCATCGCAGCTGTTCTTTGTTAGTATATAGGTGATATACTATTAGGTGTTTGTGAATGGTGGTATTTTTCGCTGATCATCTAATCACATGTCATGAAATGCTGTGTTGTGGAAGCGGCAATGTGTTACTGTCTCAATTGGGTGTTTGCAGAAGGGAAAGTGTCAAGGCTATGAGAATCAGTGTTGTTATGTGTAGGTTACTGTTGTTATGTTTGGTATGGAAGATAAGTTTAGTTTAGAGATTATTAGAGCAGCTGTATCTGTTGTGTGAGATTGTTGTGACGTATTTGGGTAAGGGGAAATGACGCTTCAGTTTTGTTGTTGATATATTTGATTAATCGCCCTTGTAGGATGTTCACAGTGTTGCTTGTTTAGTGTGTCGAGAATTTCCACTAGGTGTATCGTTAAGGGATAGCATATCGGATTGATAGTACGGTAAATATTGCTCCGTCATGTTCTGACGATGTAACATAAACTTATAACATGCAACAAGATATTCAGCGTTTGGTGTATTGGTGTCAGTAACACTAGTCCGTGTGAAGAAGTGAGAGACTATAATATCCAACGAGCAAGCATAATATCCAACGAGCAAGCATCTGACATCAAATGTTAGATGAACACAAGACTGTAAGGTCTGCATCGCATCAGGAACATTGGTGTTCTATACGGTATTAAAGCGGTTAAGGTTGAAATTAAGTTCTATTTGTCACGTGCGCATTATGATCTGTTCTTGTATTTGGAGGCAAAATATACGATCCTTAGAATCTGGGCTGTTCACGTGTGTGAAAACATATCTTCCTGTTGAGCCTAAAAGTTGTCTATCTATTTAACCATTCCTTTATTTTTTTTTATTTTTTAGCATGGCATTGATAATCTGCTTCTCAGTGTGAGTGATGAGGATATGTTTAGCTTTTCATTGAATGCTCCCCTTTTTGCTAGTTCGTCTGCTCGCCGTGTCCTGGTATATTGTGGTGTCCTGGTAACCATTGTATGGTCAGCTCGTCTGCACAGGTTTCTAGGAAGATGTTTATTTTCTAGGAGTAGTGAGTTCACTTGTGAGTTGTTGTGTGATCTTGATGCTCAGCTGCCTAAAGCATTGATTTCGCAGCCGGAGAACACAACAACACGTTTGTGTTTGCTTCGGTAAACTGTCAAGTTAACAGACAGGTGGGGTGACGCTGCTTCATAATTACTGCAAGTTGCCCCACCCTGGGTTGCAAAGTTCGTCACATGATCAGCCCAGGGACCAATGTTCCCTCTAAGGTTTGTTGGTTCGGGCGCAAAATCATACAGCTGTGCGCAAAGTTTTACAGCTTCAATTTTTTTTGCGCGCAAAATTTTACTGCCCACTCACTTGCATGGAAATTTGCTGCTCGGTACTCAAAACTCTGCGCGGAGTCTGTGAGATAGCTGCGCAGCCGCGCAGCTTAAATGGAACATTGCCAGGGACTCTATTCCAAAGCAACAAACTGCGTTTCGGGCTGCTTTGAAAGGTGAGCCATATGTGTATATTTGGTTTACATCCACTGGGTATGATACTATGGTTTTTTCTTGCAGCTTTTATTTTGTTATTGACGTCTGTACTTTCATGATATATCTTTGCGATAAGACGTGTTTTGATAAATACAATTTGTAAATGATGGTTTGCGAGAGGTCTTTGGTTGTGATTTGCGAGTCCGCACTCTCTGTTCGTAGTTGGTGTTTCTCTCCAGTTTCAGGGGCCACATCAAGTGTGGATTTCTGATTAATTATATGTCTTGTTCTCCATTTTCAACCAATTGTCTATTTGGATGCTGCTTGTCTACTTGGATGTTGCTTGTCTATTTGGATGTTGCTTGTCTATTTGGATGTTTCTTGTCTACTTGGGTGTTGCTTGTCTATTTGGACGTTGATTGTCTATTTGGATGTTGCTTGTCTATTTTGGATGTTGCTTGTCTATTTAAATGTTGCTTGTCTATTCGGACGTTGATTGTCTTGCCTTCTGTACCTTTCAACCATCTCGATACCTGCTGCCTCTCTTCTAAGATGTAGTGGCTCAATATAAGTATGTATTTCCCATGCTGCTGTTGGTCTAGATCTTAGACCTCCCGAGATGAAATAGACTGTCCGGACTTGTATTTTTTCTAGAGCGTCCTGAGATGTCTTGCTGCAAATTAACTGTTGCGCAAATCTGTATTCCATCAATGATCCCACATATCCTTTGTAAAACTGGCGCAGTGTGTTAAAGTCACTTCCCCATGAGGTACTGGCCGGTCCTTTAAAAATTGTTTAGCTGTCTTTTTTTAATTTTATTTTTTGTCAAGTTTTTAGCATCCTTTTTAAATTGAGTTGCTTGTCTAACTAAACACCTACATAAGTTGGTTTGTCTACTTTTTTTGAGTAAATATATTATGTTGCATTTCCCTTACAACAAGGAATGATTAATCAAAAAACATTAAAAAAGTAATGACAGTTCAAACAACATTACAAAAAGTATCAGTTGCTTATAAAATAATTTGAAAAAAAAAAACCAAAAACATGTGTCTAGGAGCCAGTGGTTTGCTGACTTGATCAGAGGAAATATGTTTATAGTTTCCACTTAATCATCAATGTCTCTGATATCCCATTTATTAAAACTTCCTACATAACTCTACTTAGAAGAGGCTTTTTATGTATAAAAGTGTGACTTTTTAAGGGTGGTGGTGGGGGGAGGGGGTTAACATCAAGGCGAAATTATTCACCATGATTCGTTTGTTTTTTTCTACACTGTTTGCGTTGTTTGTGTGTTTTTGTTTTGTTATGTGTTGTTTTATTCAAATCTACTTCTTTAAAATAGTTTTTTTATTGTTATTTATTCGAAAATAATGGGGACACCTTAAAACAAACGGTGGCTTTTAGAGAAAGATGTTGTCTAATAGGATCAAAAAAAAAGATGAGAAAATTTGGCTCAATAATAATCAAAATTCATGGACAATTAACATTGGTAACAGAGAGAGCGAAGGAGAGTGAGAGAGAGAGAGAGAGATAATGAGAAAGAAGATGAAATGTTTTTGAGGAAACTTGTGTAAAGATGGTGATATGTATTGAGCCTACAATAACTACATGTGTAGAACAGACGATCGCTTAGGTACCATGGTAGACATGGGAGATTTGTCGATAACATAGCGCATATACTGTCACCATACCACTGGTTATTGTCACGTGATATTAAGAGCTTGGGCACACGTGTTGTTTTGTATGTGGTTGTCTTCAGTGGTCCCATCTGCCAACCTATCCGCCTAAACCCGACGTTCGAATACGCCTCTGCAGTTTATTATTTCAAACAAGGCTGAACGGCTCTCAGCTCTTTCAGAAAGGATACGCAATTTCTTTCATTTCATAGTTGACAACGAGCCAGCGACCCAGTTACACAACAAAACAATCATCAGTTAACCTAGTACAGCGGTTCTCAGCCTGTGGGTCGCGACCCCATTTTAGGGGTCGTACGACCCCTTTCGCAGGGGCGCCTAAGACCATCAAAAAACACACATGCTCTATTTTTATGGAGTAGCAACGAAAATAATTTTGTGGTTGGGGGTCATCACAACATGAGGAATTGTATTATGGGGTCGTGGCATTAGGAAGGTTGAGAATCACTGACCTAGTAGTACACGCACAAAAAAACTTACGAGACCATATTTATATTCCTGAAAAGTGAAAGAAAATCCCGAAATTTGTAACACTCGTGTTGCTGGTTCTGCACAGACTGTGGTAAACATACCTGGCTGGCAAGCGTGGCTCTAGCAATGCGTATCCAGTTTTCCCGTACCGTGGGGCCGAGTGTTCAGTTTATCACTGGCAGTCAACAGGAACATCTCGGGCCGTCGGGTTTTATGAGCAGCTCGCAACACTTGGCTTGGCTTTGCAGTGATGATCTGGAGATGGTACAAGACAATGGTGGTTTTTTGGTGATTAGCGGGGCAAGTTTATTGTGAGGTACCAAGAGTACCCTGTGAAGTGAACGTTTTCTTCCACTGCTACGTTGTTTTAATAACGTTCTTGTGCTTTTATTTTCAGTTAGGGTTGATTGTTAATGCGTTAAGAAATGAAATAATTTGATTTTTTTTTAGGTTAGAATAAGAAGAAAGCAACAAGATAGGGTCTTCCACATTTCTCTACCGTGATGATCGATGCTTATCACCCCTTTACTGCAATGTGATGTTCGTTGTCACCTCTTTATTTTGAAAACAATTTTTGTAGAAAATGTTTGCTTTATATATATATATATATATATATATATATATTCTCGTTGGGAAGAGAAATAAAATATACTTAATATAGTAATGACTTATACGTTTTTTTTTAAATAAAAAAATATATGTTTAATAGTTAACGATTGCGACCAGCTGAACCAAAGAATGTTTTTAAAACATATTTCAAACACACACAAAAACACACATCTTAAAGTATTTTCTTCTTGGAATACATTTTGAAGACATCTTCAGTTTATTGCGTACAGTGCACCATTATCCAGCAGATGTTCTGTATGTTGTTGTTTTTTTTAGAATAGGCTAACAATAACTGTTTGCTATGGCTTCCGCCGGATTAGTGTATCTTTCTGTCCCTCTTGGACAAAACTTTAATGGCTTGATTTTGTGATATTTAAGGTTTTTTTCTACTCCATATACTATATCTCATATAAGTAGTAGCTAGAGGATGGTAGGATAGCTAGGGTCAGTGCCAACAGGGGTCGATCAAGCTATTTGAAGCCCCTTTCCACCAAAAAGCGTAGCAATTTCCACCCCTCAGTATAAAGAAAAAAGGGCCGCCGAATTCTAACTGTCCCTTCCGAACCCCTTGCTACGCCACTGCTAGGGGAGATTAAAATTACATTTTTATTTTAAACATATTTTTTCTTGAAATGGGTGGGGGGTGGGGGAGGGGAAATGCACATCTGCTAGTGGCAGAAATAAAAACAGGGCAGCCTACGCTGGGCGGGTCACGACTTAGAAAGAATGGCAAATTGCCAAAAGACAGAGGAGTAAAGAGGGTGCATCACCAAAACCCCAGAGGAAAACGGCTAAAAGGGAGACCTAGGCTAAGATGGATGGACGATGTGGAAAAGAATCTACATCGGCTGGGAATCCAAGCATGGAAAAGAAAAGCATTAGTTAGGTTTGAGTGGAAGGAAGTGGTGAGGCAGGCCAAAGCCCTTCAAGGGGCTGTAACGCCGGAGGAATGGATGGATGAATCCTCTAATGAGTAGTATAAAATGGAGTTTAACTAAAACGTAATCCATGTAAGCAAACATATAATGTTTTTGTGAGTCAAACCTTCCCTAATTTAATTACATTACATCTTTGTAAAAAAAAAAAAAAAAAAGGCAATAAATATGACATTCTGTTCATCTTCCTGTCAAATTTGACCCGCCCGGAGCCATGAATACCGAGTGACTTCATTTAGCAGACACCGACTTTCTCGCACGACCCGAAAAGACTACTTAGCAAAGATAAGCCTCGTTTGGACGAAAGCTTTTTGAACAAGTATTGAGAAGTTGTCAGGTTCTATCATACAAATTGAAATTATTTTATTTTTTTTTCCTTTTTCGTTGTTGTTTTTGTTTTGTTTTTTTGTTTTGGTTGTTAAGTTATAATTGTGCTACGCCATGCGCATTAGGTTAAGAAGATTGCCATGGGTACAGAGGCGTAGCGTGGTGGGGCAGGGAGGGGACAGATGTCCCCGGGCGCCAGATAGTTAGGGGCGCCAAAATGTGCTTTGATATTATTTTATTGGTGAAAATAATGGGTTTGAGAGTTGAAAAAAAAAGAAAAAGGGGCGCTAAAAATGTATCTTGTCCCCGGGCAAGAATCTTGTCCCCGGGCGCCAAACAGCCTCGCTACGCCACTGCATGGGTATAAATTGGTTTTGGCGTTGCGTTTATTGTAAAGACGCGACATCAATTTATGACGCAAATTCCAGTTGCACTAGAGCCTGTTCTAACACCGGTTAGAGCTAAGTTTTTAATTTAAGGTATTGCACCAACCAGCTGTAAACAGATATTTAAATGAGAGTATAAACAAAGATGACAGTTTAAACAATAAAAGTTAAAAAACTAAGAACCGCGATGACGTTTTAAACAGTTACTGTACCGAAGCTGTGAATTACTGGACATTGACTTGATTGATAATATAATGGAAATGAGCGAAATAAAGTATGGGGAAAGCTGAAAGAAAATGACGCAACAAAACATGAGTAGTTTTTTTTTTTTTTTTTTTTTTTTTTTTTTTTTTTTTTTTTTTTTTTATTTTTTTTTTTTTTTTTTTTTTTTTTTTTTTTTTTTGTTACTAGCTGCAATGTTACCTAAGCTTATTTATTGTACCCGGTGCCAGATGGCGTATCTAGGTGAGAGTGGACACCACTTCTCTGAACGATGTGCCGAAAAGCTTCGAAATATTGCGCAAGATACGCATTAATCTATTCAAAACACTTCGTAGACGTGACTACAAGGGGTCGAGGGATTTTGATATACCGCCATTGTGTCTTGTACCAACACGCCCAACGGCTGAACTTGGAAAGTAAATTGATTAAAACTTACAATGTTTTGGTGCGTACTTCTTTTCAGGTTTACCCATACTTTGTATTGCTTATCGTCCAGGCCTATGGGACCTTGACGCCATATTGCATGAAGGCCAAGTTCTAATTCATTTGTTAATCGTTTTCTCCACCCCTCCTTGTTACGACCAATCGCAGAGGACGCACTGTTCCTCTCTTCCGCCCCCTTTTTGCCTGTATTAACTCTCTCACCTATTTATGTTCTCCCACATTCCTCTTGCCGTCCTCTCACATGCTACATTGCAGCTAAGTGTATAATTTAATTTTATACTTGTTTTTCCTTGTTTTGTCCGTTAAAGGAAGCTTCTGGCCAACACGTTCATTATTTTATTGGGTCCTTTTTCAATTTTTCCATGCTTTGTTCCGCCCATTTCCTTTTACCTAAGATGAATGCAGTCCCCCCCCCCCCACCCCCTTATTACCATGGAAACATATAATAGCACTTTAATTGATATTTAATCGATTGTAATATATTGTTTGATTTATTTGGTTCTTTTTCCATTTTTCCCTTCTTTGTTCCCCCCCTTTCCTTTTACCTTAGATGATTGCCGTCCCCCCCCCCCCACCCCCTTATTACCATGGAAACATATAATAGCACTTTAATTGATATTTAATCGATTGTAATATATTGTTTGTAATAGACCTGATCCACGTATATCATTTACCATTGTTTCAAGTACCGTATTGGCAGAGCAATAATCGGAGAGGTTCTCGCAGCCTCAAAACTCTTGCATTCAAGATACAAAAACCTGAGCGGTCCTCCTTACTGAAGAGAACAAATTACTTTGCTTGGCAAATGTGAAGATTTTCTCGCGACTTGCTTACGCTTATACTCCAAATCACCACTGAATCCGACTAGCACACACGTGTTGGCTGTAGTAGCTCGTTTGTGTTGAGCGACGGCCTACGTAGTCCTTTAAGTGAGGTCACAAAACAGGACACTTGTGATTTGACTTGATGGCGTTCGGGGTAAGCGACAACAGGGCCGAGCAAATTGAAGACGACCAATCGATAGAGTAGTCTGAGCCAGTGGACGTAATAGCGGTGATGAAAAGCAGACGTTAGTTACGTCATTAAACTTCGGTTGTTGTTTTTTTTATTGAATGGAGTCATGAAATTGTAGCCATGTCTGGACAGAAAAAAACCCAACATTTCGCCACTTCGACTCATGGAACAAAACTTGAAACATCCCTTCATTTAAGACAACTGCAATAATTTATTTCAAAGATTTATTTTTGAAAAGTACGGCAGGCCTTTATATGAAAACCCACTTTGAAGTTTAAGAATATTTTTGAATGACTGCATTGGGGATCTAATCACCATCTACAGACATATTAGCCGGATGATCAACTGACTAGGCTACTAACTAACTAACATATATATTCTTGCATGGGCTGGGGGTTAAGCTCTTAAAGCCACGGCTGGTACAGTGACAACGTCCTCCTATTTTCGGGCCTAAAAATATAACTTTCTGTTACACTCTTCAGCAACCCTGGCCTCTCCTGTACCATACAGTGCGTAGCAAGAAGTCAGCAGACGATGTAGTGTCTACGAGGCCAGATTACAATGCCGGCAGATCGGGTGCCTTTCGTTGTCTAACATACTGAAGTGAGTGATATGACTGGGCTACTGTGTTGGACGATCACACTTTGAACTGTAGCTAAAATGTCTTCTTTTCTTTTTTTTTCTTTAATTTTTACAGTTCTCTTCTTCCTGCAATTTCTGATATATTATTCCTGAAGTACATTGTTTTAAAACTATTCGAGCGAAACCTGAGCACCCACAGTCGAATTTAGCTTTGGTCTTCTTCGCCGACCATGGACGAGCAACATTCCGGAAGTGGTAGACAGAAGATCACCAAACTTTAGATACATTAAAAATATGCCACCGGGTTTGGTTGTTACAAAATCGTCTCTCTCAGATTCAAGAAAACCATCAAAAATTTTTTTGTTTTTAAGAAATGTCGAAAACGGCATCCTATTTTTAACGATGACCCTTACAAGGTTGACCCGTGTTGACCGTAACAACTAGTGTTAACTCAAACAACTAGTGTTGACAGTAACAACTAGTGTTGACCGTAACAACTAGTGTTGACCGTTACAACTAGTGTTGACCGTTACAATTAGTGTTGACCGTAACAACTAGTGTTGACCGTAACAACTAGTGTTGACCGTAACAACTGGTGTTGACCGTAACAACTGGTGTTGACCGTAACAACTAGTGCTAACTGTAACAACTAGTGCTAACTCTAACAACTAATGTTGACTGTAACAACGAAAGTTAACTCTAACAGCTTGTGCTAACTCTAACAACTAGTGTTAACTCTAACAACTAGTGTTAACTCTAACCGAAGCTTTTATAAACGCCCTCGGCGTCCATGCCCAGAATTCCGTAATCGTCTCCTGTGAGGTGTGTTTATTTACGTTCACCCCGACTGACGCAGTGAAAGGTCGTGATGGCGTACGAAACTGATCTAATTCTATTTTTCAAACCTTGCTGTTTTATCGTGTCATGGCGATCTTGTGTGTTGTGGGTGACATTTTAAAGTGCCCCCCCCCCAACCCCCGGCTTCTCACGAGAGCAGAACAAAAATAACGTCTGGGGAGAGAGTAAACAAATAAATATCGGTGGTTGTGTTTAGAAATCTTGACAACATTTCGGGTGGGGGGGAGGGGGCGGAGAGGGCAAGAGCCTAGGAGGGTATTTTTTCTTCACATGGGGAGAGGGATGCATTTTCAGCAAATTTTTTTTTTTTTGGTGTTTTTTTTTTTTGTTTCCTGCGTGGAAGGGGGCGACACAAATCTTGAACCACCCCTGAGAAGCATCAACCTTAGCTAGGGCGCAGTGTCCCGTATCACCTGGTAGGTGAAGACTCATTTAAGGCCGACTTTCTTATATTTCAGACCGACGTGCTGATCGCATGTTCCCCCACAGGCCAGTGATTTACTAACTAGCCAGTAGCTGAAATGATACATCTTTGATAAGACGTACGCGTGTGCCGTCACAAGATGAAAGGTAAAGAGGTCTAATAAATTATTCTATTATCAAACATTCAACCCTCTAATCCCAGGTTAGGCATTCAAAATATCAAAACTATCCAGATAAATTATTTCGGGTAAACACTTTTAGATAAAATATTCGAGGCAAAGTATGTGTGGTGCAATGTCTGACATAAAAAAGGGACATAATCTGAACATAAATTAATTATAATTAACAGGTTCAAGAAGTGGGTCTTTGAGAACTAACAATATGGTTTCAGCTTCAGGAGGAAATAAGACCACGCAGCAGTTAATATGACTGAGTATAATATCGTTGTAATTGAGCATCCACGCGACATGTGGCGCCAATGCGCGAGTTAAACATGTAAGTTAATATATATATATGTGTGTGTGTGTGTGTGTGTGTGTGTGTGTGCGTGTGTGTGTGTTTGTTTGTATCAGAAAAATAAACTAAAAAAATATAAATTTTCTCTTAGGTTCTGGACCTACTTGAAAAAAAAAACCAGTTACAATTCTAACCCCTTTTTACCAACAAACTTCAACTAACTGGGTTGGATGATAGGAATGTCTGGTTGGTGAAGTCAAGGGTACGTGACAGAGTAGATGATGAGAAAGTCTGGTTGATGAAGTCAAACGAAAGTCACAGAGTAGATGATGGGAAAGTCTGGTTGATGAAGTTAAAGGTACGTCACAGAGAAGATGATGGGAAAGTCTTGTTGATGAAGTCAAAGGTACGTCACAGAGTAGATGATGGGAAAGTCTGGTTGATGAAGTCAAACGAAAGTCACAGAGTAGATGATGGGAAAGTCTGGTTGATGAAGTTAAAGGTACGTCACAGAGAAGATGATGGGAAAGTCTTGTTGATGAAGTCAAAGGTACGTCACAGAGTAGATGATGGGAAAGTCTGGTTGATGAAGTCAAAGGTACGTCACAGAGAAGATGATGGGAAAGTCTGGTTGATGAAGTTAAAGGTACGTCACAGAGAAGATGATGGGAAAGTCTGGTTGATGAAGTCAAAGGTACGTCACAGAGAAGATGATGGGAAAGTCTGGTTGATGAAGTCAAAGGTACGTCACAGAGAAGATGATGGGAAAGTCTGGTTGATGAAGTCAAAGGTAGGTCAGAGGGTAGATGATATATGATCTATGGACGTCCGCAGCCTCGACAAAAACATAGTGTACCAGCGTACATTGGAAAGTTGTGATGTGAAACCAAAATGTCAGCTGTTTTCTTGCCAGCTAGTCAACAAAGTAATGACACCCCGTCGACACTCGCACATTATTGGTTTGTAGCATTAGCTTGATTAGTGCGGTGGGTTGACAGCTGAATATGGTGTACCATATTTAGACGGTGAGGCCAAAGCAAAACGGAAGGGATGCAACCGGAAAGTCGCTGGACACGGGTGAACGTTCTAGTACAGCGTTTCTCAACCCGTGGGTCGCGACCCCTTTTTGGGTTCGAACGACCCTTAAACCGGGGTCACCGAAGACCGTCGGGAAACACATATTTATGAAGTAGCAATGAAAATAATTGCATGGTTGGGGGGTGGCGGTCATCACAACATGAGGAGCTGCATTAGAGGGTCGCGGCATTAGGGAGGTTGACAACCACTGCAGCCAGATGTGATATGTAAGGTACTGGCGTAGCTAGGGGGATTGGGGGTTGCGGACCGCACCGGGTGGCGTCAACCCTAGCTACGCCACTGATGTAAGGCATAAATGTCGTACACTGTTCAGTGGAAGCTTGAGGAATCAGATTTCAGATAGAGAAATTTGATAACGATCTATGTTTCGATTAAACATGCAGGCAAGATGGTTTTAGTCGGCTGTCCGGTCGAAGCCGTGGAAGTAAAGAATGAAATGATAGAAACGAATGTGGCTTGATAAACTAATAAATATTTGCTATACTTGATAATGAAGACGCTGTATCATTCGATGTCTAAGGGACTCTTTGTTCGTAATGTGTAACATTTCCAATATGAACTCCCAGAGAGTGGCGATGCACCACCCAGTAATACTATGCAAAAAAACCAAAAAAAAACAAATGCGATGAAATATTACCCCGACACTTCTTGGTGTATTTGGTAACAGTTTTAAAAAAAACATGTCTCGTTTCTGTTATGTGTACAAAAATACTTAAAACAGTCAAAGGGAATTCACCCAATCCCCCCCCCCCCCAAATACCTTTACCCCTCATTCT
Source organism: Lymnaea stagnalis (assembly GCA_964033795.1). Taxonomy (NCBI): domain Eukaryota; kingdom Metazoa; phylum Mollusca; class Gastropoda; family Lymnaeidae; genus Lymnaea; species Lymnaea stagnalis. Next base: position 1,295,409 of record CAXITT010000122.1, read on the forward strand.
AACAATGTTCCCAAAAAAAAACAAAAAAAAACAAATGCGATGAAATATTACCCCGACGCTTCTTGGTGTATTTGGTAACAGTTTTAAAAAAAACATTTCTCGTTTCTGTTATGTGTACAAAAATACTTAAAACAGTCAAAGGGAATTCACCCAATCCCCCCCCCCCCAAATACCTTTACCCGTCATGCTAACAATGTTCCCAACAATAGCCGCATCAAGAGAATGTTGATGACAGGCCCCGTCCATTTGCAATCGCTAGGCAGACAAACCTGTAAGTGTCTCGTCACCGAGTAGTCCCTGTGCCCTAACCCCGCGTCAAGCCTACTCGTAGTCCGATCTTAAAGCCGGGATTACTTATGGACGCGCTTTGATCAGTTCGCATCTGCCGCGCCCCGGCTCTGCTTGGCCAGTGGACTCTGGGCCAGTCATTCCCTCAATCCTTTGATATTTTAGTCGCTCGGTACTTTGGACTTATGGAGTTACGGCATTGGGGCTCGACTGAGGGCGGAAAGGGGGGGGGGGCATTCTTTGATACTCTCGTGTAAAGGGAGCAGTCGCGATTGGTAAATACTGAAGACGAAGATGAAAGGATCTCCATCCATGATCGGTGTCAGAACTGGGTTGGGGGGTCGCATCATGATATTTTATTGTCTGAAAACTCGCCTCGTCGAAGTCATGGGTTTTGGGTCAAGTATTCTCAAACAGAGTCAAGGAAAAGTACTCACGGGTAGTTTCAAAAATTGATATTTTATACGAAGGCGTATTGAAAAAGTTGTACATGAAGGTGCACACACTCGATTTGCGTATAAAACTTTTACAAGTAGTTCTAATTCATGACGTCATTCTCCGCCTACTTTTTTTTAATCCACCATGATTTACAAAACGTACGATGTCACATGTCAAAGCTAGAGTCAAGTTCATACAAAATGTATTTCGTCACATGTCAAAGCTGGAGTCAACGAGTCAAAGTCATACAAACTTTGCTTCCCAGCCAATGAACAAAAAAAAAAAAAAATTGGCTAAATCTTCATTACTTCAGCTACACTACGTATAAGTGTAGAGATGAGATTGCCAAATCCTCCACATCAATGCGGGTATTAATAGCTGGAGGAAATGGTGGATGGGGGCGGGGGTGTGCGGCGGGAGTACATGAATACCTGTACCGTCTGAGTGTCGCATCGACATTTCGTACTCATATTTCCTCATTACCACGACACTGCCTCGGTGAGCGTCTCTGTAACGGGACCACGATCACTTTCCACGGAACACTCCGCTGTACCGCGGTGTGGAGATTGAGGGAATTCCCGAGAAGACGTCTTCCATTCTAATCACTGACACAATGCATTCATTTCTATGGGGGCTGTGACTTTCACCCCTGCTTACAGCTTGGGGGCTTAGTTAGATGGAGAGTGAAGGGTTGCCGAGACAGTTTTTCATGATTATGTTCGTAGTCGTACAGCAATTTAAAAGGAGTAACAAAAGAAAAAATCGATGTCATCTATTGATTTGTTTGGTTTTTATTTTTGTATTATTATTATTATTTTTTTTTTTTTTTTTTTTTTTTTTTTTAATCTTAAAATTTGCTTTTATAAAATTTTACAGAATTTTGAATTAAAATTTTTTTTTGTATGAAATACTTATTATAACCTCAACGGGAAAATTTTTTTTTTTTTTTTTTTTTTTTTTTTTTTTTTTTTTTTTTTTTTTTTTTTTTTTTTTTTTTTTTTTTTTTTGTAATCTTAAAATTTGCTTTGATAAAATTTTCCAGAATTCTGACTTAAAATTTTTTTTTGGCTGAAATACTTACTATACCCTCGACGGGAAATATCCTGGAAAAAAATGGTTGGGACGTCATTCGTCGGTTTATTTTTATCATTTGTAACTGAACTCTACTGAGAAGTAATTTTATTTCTATCAGTTTAAAACATCAACTAACGCTTAACACGAAGCATTAATCGCAAATGGTTTTTTGTGTGTGCTTGGTCATGTTTTTTTTAAATGGTTTGTGCTTCTTTGTAAATGTAAATTCATATGACTATGAAGTAATTAGCTATATTACGCTAAATTATGTTACCTATTATTATCACTATTGTCCATTTTGGTATATTTTTAACCTTAGTTAACGACTTCCGAAATTTAGCTTACTAACTACTTACTAACAACTTACTAACTACTTACATTGTTTCCGTATAAATATACGGGAAATAATCCGCCAAAATATGGCGGCGACAAATGCGTGAACTTCTCATCTACTAATGTCACGTGACAAATATGCATTCAAGAATGGCACTTTATAAGATTCCCAATTAGTGACAACTTCTGGGAACTTTCTTTTGCGTGCCTCTTGAACACATCTAGACCTTCATGCCAAGAGAATTGTTATTATTTTTGGCAGTTTTATTTCATTCAAGTCATTCCGAATTCCGCTGCATAGCAAATACCACAACCACCACCACCGCCACCACCACCACCACCACCAGCAGCACCACCAGCACCACCACCACCACAAAAATGACTCACATTCTACTCAGTACGCTCTGCGATTGTAAGCTTAACTTTTTGGAAAGTCGCACGTCGAGTGAGTCGTCGTACTGCCTGGTCTGGCGGCCCCCACCCCGTAAACAAAGAACTGATCCGTTGGAGAAAGGGGCGTGACGTCATAAAGGCTAGTCCAGCAGACACTAATCTGGGCCGGTGTTTTCTTACTAATTAACTTTGATGGGACGACCAGTGCCCCGGTACCCTAGAAATACGTCTAGTCCATGGTGAGTTTATGGATGCCCTCTTGCTCACGACTCCCAGACCGTGGTTAGTCTATAGCTGTCTTCTTGCTTACATTCCCCAATCCATTGTGAGTCTAAGGCGGTCTTCTTTCTTACGTTGCCAGACCACGGTAAATCTATAGCTGTCCTCTTGCTCCCAGCCCATAGTTAGTCTATAGCTGTCTTCCTGCTTACATTTGCCGATCCGTGAGTCTATGGCTGTCTTCTTTCATACATTCCCCAAATCCCTTGTGTCTAGATTCTATGAGTTATGACTTTTTAAATATGTATTGATATATTTAGGATACTTTCTAATCATAAATTATATGTGTTGTATAAATATATGTGGTTGAAATAGGGCGAAATGAGAAACGCTCATAAAAAGCAAACATCCATCAAGGAGAACAAAGAAAGTCATAAGAACAACTATCATAAGACCATTTGTAAAGTCCCTTACCAACAAGCATAGAATCTGCTCAATATATGGGAGAGGAAATTCCTCAGGAAAATATATGGTCCATTGATAGACCATGAAGGCTTGAGAATTCTTATAAACCACAAAATTTTTTCAATGACCATCCATAGTGGGAACAATGAAAATAGGCAGATTGCGTTGAACAGAACACTTCGACGAGAGAATACCGGATTGCAATGCAGCAAAAGAGATTTACAGTCAAAAATTAAAACGACGTTTCGGCCAGATGCCTTCTTCAAAAGCCATACTAAACAAGAAACAACAGATAGTTAGAAACTAAAAATTTAATTTTAGAAAAACGTGTGTTAGAAAATCTCAATGAATTCAATGAAGCTCTGTGCTGAGAACCGGAGGCACTCTATACATAAACTTTTGAAACAGTTCAATGACATACCATCTTGAAGAAACATTTAATCAATATGACAGTCTTACCATTGAATGTGCATTCTTTTACCCGGAGTAGAAGGCATGGACATTTTCAGATACGATGGTCCTGAATAAATCGTCAAGTGATACAGTACGCGATCATTTCAACCCCAATCGTCAAGTGATACAGTACTCGTTCCTTTCAACCCTTTTCGAATTTTTTTTCAAATCGGAGTCAAGGAATAAGAGCAATAACTTCAGACATTCTCGTAGTGAATGAATCGTAAATTTTTACAGCGCTGGTTCGTCTCAAGCCTGACCGCCAAGATACGAGCTACTAAACGAAGAGTGTGTGCACAAGGACTTTACGGCGAGGGCCAGCATTCTCAATGCTCCCCCATCAATGCTGCTCCTCTTTATCACTTGGTAGTCAACAGTTGGTGGTTGCATTCTTTTCGTAGTTGACCGACGGCTCTTCATGAGGCCTTTTCGGAAGGCCTCTTCGTGAGGCCTCTTCGTGTGGCATCTATTTCCTATATGAGGAGGGTGCACTGTCTTCGCCTTTCCCTCTGGCCTCAGGATTACAGATAAAATCTTAAGCTGTGGAGTCGGTATACAATCCTTTAAATACCTTGAAATATGGGTTACAATTACAAGCATCGATACTTTTTTAAAAAAATGCTATTAAGTTTGAATTGACGACTGAATGCAGACTGTATGTCCTCCCGAGGAAGTGTTGGTAACCGAAAATCGAATCTGATATATATGTATACAACAATAATGTCGACTCCGATGCCTTGACGTCGATTACAGCTGAGCTGATATGATGATAACGGTTTTTGTTCTTTAAGTCAATAGCTTTTTGGCCATCTTTTCTATTACGCTAGGAGAGCCAGGGAAGAGGGTTAATTCTTGTATCAGATGGGATCGCTATGGCATGGCAGTTTCCTATTTGTGGATCTTCCTTAATGCTGCCGTCGCTTAATCCATCGGCACTTGTCTGCAGCCCAGTGAAATAAAACAACTGGTCGAATTTTTCATTGTGTAAGAAAAGATATTTGTGAGGCTGTGGATCAATTTTATATACATATATATATATATATATATATATATATATATATATATATATATATATATATATATATATATATAATATTCTTGTTCCACTGAAATG
>CAXITT010000122.1:1301367-1324946 GCA_964033795.1 Lymnaea stagnalis
TGTTCGAGAAGTTGGGGGGGGGGGGAGGAAGGGGACATCTCCATCACCAGGCCCGTTCTAAGGCATGCGCTGACTACGCATCCGAGCAGGGCCCCGAACGTGAGGGGGCCCCCGTGAGGCGCCCTCGATCCCCCGGGTTTTTTTTAAAACTGGCACTGCAGCCGTCTGTGTCACTCACGTTACCGTCCTCATCCTGAAATGTATCATTCTGTGTTGAATTCTGAGGCAGGGGAAGGGAAGCAGCAGGGGGGAGCTTTGGGGGTGGCAGACAGGAAATCGGCAGGTGCCGCAGTGGTGGGTGGTGTTTTCTGCTCAGCTCGAGGGAGCTCCACCCCCGGACCCACCCCGTTCCGGGGCCCCCAACCTACGTTCCAGGCTTAGGGCCCCCAAACTCCTAAGAACGGCTCTGCCACCACACAAACAGTTCTTTGTTCATGTTAAAGCTGTAGTTTGCTTCCTTCAAAGAATTACTATTGAAACATGCCAAACTCATTTTGATTTACATAGATTCTTATTGCTTTTTAGAAAAATGCATTGTTACACAGCATTTTTTGTTTCTGTCCCTAGCGGCTGATACACAAACGTTCCTTTTCAAACGTTAAATTTGATTCTTGAAGCAGTAGAAACATTTAACGATATAATCTCCCAGACCTGGTCTCTGCGTGTCAAGATTTAACCCCCCATAAAATTAGTGATAAAAAAGACTACTTTTGCAGCCTCTTGTACACACAGTTATTATTTTATTTTTCCTACGTGGAGTGATACATAAAAATTGAATGGCAACTGCACAGGAAATCATTAGTCATCTGGGTGGGGGGGGGGGGGGGGGGGAAGAAGAAAAATAAAAACAAAAATTTAAACCGAGTCTCATCATGGTTGTCACTGAACTGAGTGGCTGATGAGAGACATCGATCAGGCAGGTTTAAATATCGTGCACAGTCCACATGCAACAGCGCAACGACAGCCAAGACAATGAAAAAGTGAATGCTTGGGATTACGTATCCTTTCAAACTGTCAAAGCTGCAGGGCAGGGTTTGGTGTGTGCTGTTGCTTTAAAAATAATATATACAAACAATAATATAAGAATTTCTCTTGTCGTTTTTTTTAAAATAATATATAAAATAAGTTTCACGAGAATGCGATCTAACTAAAGCAGGCTTCTTGCCGATAAGTTCACTGCAGTGATTGATTCGCTTTCAATTTTTTTCCATACCGGGTTTCTTATATTTGTTAACAAATGTCGGTTGAGACTTGAGAATATTTCTCATAATTAAAAAAAAAAGGTTTGTAGTTGGTTTGGGCTGTTGAAATTTAAGTTACAATATGTCTCTATAGAAAAATGAATGTCTGTATGTATGTATATCCCTATGCGCTCATATATCATTCATCCGATTGCAATAAAACGTTGGTGATTTGTTGTCCATAAACCCGTGACATTTTTTTTTTGAATTATTACAAATATTTAACTATATTCCGTTTTGGGCCGAAGTGCCCTAAATTCGATTTTTTTCCCCTTATATGAGCTATTTAAATATAAGCGCCGTGTGCGTATCTATACCACTCCTCTGACTGCGATAAAACTTTGGTGAGTAGTTGTGCGCCCGCCTGCCCGCAAAAGTTTTTCTTAATTATTACAACCATTTTACAATATTCCGTTTCGGGCCAGGATACCCTAAATTTGTACTTTCTTATATGAACTATATAAACATAATTTCAAACAGATCCATTGCATGGGTGGATGGAATTGAATCAAATACAAACAGCGGCATTTCAGTTTGTGTTTGACATAATACGTAGGTTTCTGAAGTAGTACAGCCATTTTACAATACTCCGTTTGGGGCCTGGTCCCTAAATTCGTTTTTATTGACCATATGAGCCATGTAAACATAATTTCCGTATCTTTTCCTTTACAAGTCATCCGATTGCGATAAATCTTTGGTGAGTTGTTGTGTTATTGCACGGGTGGATCAATCGCTAAAGCGTGTGGAAGAATTTTTTAAAAATCAACTCCTCTGACATGGACATATGTATGTGGCCTGCTGACGCGACAAAAAACCTTCTAAATTATTCGTTTAAGCACCAGACGGAAAGAAAAAAAAAGCATTTTGTATGTAAAAGTACTTCAAAAAACATAATTATAAAACAAACCGTTTTCTTGTTTTGAGTGGCATTGCAAAGCATGCCGGCTACTCGCTGATATATATATATAAAGCCTTGATCCACATTCCAATAAAATAATGCGTTCCTTAATGAGTTCATTTTTTTTTTCTATTAACCAGAAAATTACCTCGGGCAGTCACCCCCCTTTCGCACCCGTAGGTACTCCAACGCCCATGACAACATGCATCAGCAATAGACATTCAGTGCGATCCCTGCCATCTTTTAGGGATCTTTAAAAACGCAGCTTCCTTCCCGAAGATCTGTCCGTCCGTCACTTAGCTACACTCCCGCCATTGTTTCTGGTTACCATAGTGACCGGGAAAAGGTTTTAAAAGCTTCACGCGTGCGATAAGGGAGCTAAGCGCTGATCGCGATGTTTGTTTTTGTCCTTCAAGAGGCCAACGCGTTCCGAGGAGTTGTCTCTCCGTTGTTGTCGTTTTTCTTTGTTTTCTAACTTTTCGTCCTTCATCTTGGAGATGGCCGTCTCCATAAAAAATATTACGACAGCTATTAACGTTTCTGTAGACGGGGTTGGAGGCTAATCATGGTTAGCTGAGACCTTGAGACAGTGTGACAGCTATTCTTCAGGAAGCTTCAGGAACACAAATATAAAATACAAACAGCCTAATTCAGGCTTATTCTAACCGTATTTGAGAGTACGTTACAGCCCGCAGAGATCTGAAACTTAAGACTACCTGAAGTTGTAATCCGCCAAATTTTTAGAGCCTGATAACGGGTGTTGTTGTTCGTCTTTTCTTTTGAATCAAGCCCTTGCTCTTTAATTGGAACACGCGTGTCTTGAGACTTACCCGCGTGTCTTGAGACTTACCCGCGTGTCTTAGACTTACCCGCGTGTCTTGAGACTTACCCGCGTGTCTTGAGACTTACCCGCGTGTCTTGAGACTTACCCGCGTGTTTTGAGACTTACCCGTGTGTTTTGAGACTTAACCGATTGTCATCAGACTTACCCGCGTGTCATGAGACTTACCCGAGAGCCTTGAGACTTACCAGAGTGCCTTGAGACGTATTCGATTGTCTTGAGACTTACCTATATGTCTTGAGACTTACCTGATTGTCTTTAGACTTACCCGAGAGCCTTGACACTTACCCATATGTCTTAAGACTTACCTGATTGTCTTGAGACTTACCGCTATAACAACTCTCCAACAATAACATCGACAGCATAGACCACACTATTGGTTCTTTTTAAAGTGATTTTAAAAATGTCATTTAAAAATATTTATTAAAAAAAAATATTAAAAAAAACCCAGACAGCCGTATTAATCTAAGACGCTGTAAATCATTTAATTATTTAATAATTCCATACTCTCCTTTGTAAAAACTAACGAGTCCACAGTAATTTGGCTAAAGGTCAAATCACAAGGCATTTTCATCATAATTAGCACGCTTTTCAAAATCCACTGGCACAATTATGGTGAAATGTTCACTTCAGTCTACGGGAGCAGCTTGTTCTAAACGTTCACTCGACGTTAGCAGCTTGCTCTAGAAGTTCTGTCTACGGGAGCTGCTTGATCTAGATGTTCAGTCTACGGGAGCAGCTTGCTCTAGAAGTTCTGTCTACGGGAGTAGTTTGATCTAAATGTTAACTCGACGGGAGCAGCTTGTTCTAGATGTTCAGTCTACGGGAGCTGCTTGATCTAGAAGTTCTGTCTACGGGAGCAGCTTGATCTAGATGTTCAGTCTACGGGAGCAGCTTGATCTAGATGTTCAGTCTACGGGAGCTGCTTGATCTAGATGTTCAGTCTACGGGAGCAGCTTGTTCTAAACGTTGACTCGACGGTAGCAACTTGCTCTAGATGTTCAGTCTACGGGAGCAGCTTGATCTAGAGGTTCAGTCTACGGGAGCAGCTTGATCTAGATGTTCAGTCTACGGGAGCAGCTTGATCTAGATGTTCAGTCTACGGGAGCAGCTTGATCTAGATGTGCAGTCTACGGGAGCTGCTTGATCTAGAAGTTCTGTCTACGGGAGCTGCTTGATCTAGATGTTCAGTCTACGGGAGCAGCTTGATCTAGATGTTCAGTCTACGGGAGCAGCTTGATCTAGATTTTCAGTCTACGGGAGCAGCTTGATCTAGATGTTCAGTCTACGGGAGCTGCTTGATCTAGATGTTCAGTGTACGGGAGCAGCTTGTTCTAAACGTTCACTCGACGGTAGCAGCTTGCTCTAGATGTTCAGTCTACGGGAGCAGCTTGATCTAGATGTTCAGTCTACGGGAGCAGCTTGATCTAGATGTTCAGTCTACAGGAGCAGCTTGCTCTAGATGTTCACTCGACGAGAGCAGCTTGCTCTAGATCAGCGGTTCTCAACCTGTGCGTCGCGACCGCTTTGGGGGTCGCATGACCCTTTAACAGGGCTCGCCTAAGACATCTGAAAACACACATACTCCACAGTTATAAAGTATCAACGAAAATAATTTTGTATTTGGGGGGTCGCCACAACTTGAGGAAATGTATTAAAGGGTCTCGGTATTAGAAAGGTTGAGAACCACTGCTCTAGATGTTCAGTCTACGGGAGCAGCCTTCTGGATTTTTAAAGAAGTAGACATTCAGGTCATCATGGAAGCTGGTCACATTTATGCTACTTCCAACGATCTCCTATTTCACCACGTTCTATAACATGAGAACCGTATGTGGGATTCAATATGGACGCCATTTCTTTTTAAAAAAATGATCCAATATGAATGAAAAGGAAGAAATAATATTTTAATCACAGAGAAATTACAAGGAAAATTCGAGCGCGTTCAAATATGTAACGTCGGCGACGAACATGAGACATCGTGCTCAGAAAATAGAGTACAATCTTGCTGGTTAATTAACTCAAGAAACTTGAAGACATAACCACAGGAGCCGGATACAATAGTTACAAGGTTTTTCAAGAAAAAAAGAAAAAAAAAAAAAAAAAAAAAAAAAAAAAAAAAAAAAATAAAAAATTTTAAAAAAAAAAAAAAAAAAAAAAAAAAAAAAAAAAAAAAAAAGATAAAATTAATTCACTCTTGTGACAAAGACCAGGGCTTCTCAAACTTTAATGTGTTCACCCAATTCAGCGTCTCGTTTTCTTCTGAGCATTTTCAATTATTTGTTTCAAACTCCATTATTAGAGCGAATGGAACGTCTTTACACGAGTGTACAGATGATTTTTAAAAAAACTATACAGAATAAAAACTTTGAAAAAAAACAACTCTACTTGTTACGAAAAGAATATATCTCAAAATGGAACGAAATGGTGTTTTAATAGTTCACGTACAGGGCCGTGAATTAAACAAACCACTGAAAACAAAAAAAAAATTCGTATAAATACCTTATAAAATGTAATATCGAGCAATGGGGGGATGGGGGGGATGGGGGGATGGGGCTGCAAACTATGACAAAACATGCTTACAAGTAACGCACTTTAAAGCTCCTCCCCCCCCAAGACTAGCAACAGCTATTTTTTTCAACCTCCCCCCCCCCTAAACTCTATTAATATTCTTCCGTTACTTGTGGGGTGCCACAGGGCTCAGTTTTAGGACCTATTCTATTCTCCCTGTACACTAGCCAGCTCGGCAAAATTATTGAAAGTCATGGTATTTCCCGCAAAATATTTGCAGATGACACAGAACTATGCAAGTGTTTCCGCCCTAATCCCTTAAAGTGTGCTACTGCTGTTCAGGCTGTCGAGGACTGCTGTCTTGCAGTGAAAGAATGGATTGTCATCAAACAGACTAAAATTAAATGATGATAAGACTGAGGCAATTATGTGTGGTTCAGACGCTAATCTTCCATTGCATCAATAAAAGTTTGTGAATCAGAGATGCTGTTGTCCTCGACTATCAGAGACCTTGGCTTTTATATTGAGTGTAAACTTAGTATGATTCCCCATATCAGTTCTGTTTTCAAGGCATGCTTCTGTCATCTGCGTGCCCTGGGTCAGCTGCGTCCTCAACTCATTAGGAGAACAGCCAATGCTGTAGCAGTAACTCTAATCCAGTCAAGATTAGATTACTGTAATAGTTGTTTGTGGTTTTTACCTCAGAACCAAATTCAGAGACTCCAAAAGATACAAAATACCTCAGCACGCATTGTATCGCGGATGAAAAAATCTGACCACATCACCCCAGTTCTACGAGATCTCCATTGGGTTCCTGTGAGTGAGCACATTAACAACAAAATTCTGTCCCTGGCGTACAGCTGCAGAGATGGCTCAGCACCCGAATATCTCAAGGAACTAATTTATAAACATATATCCGTGAAGAGCCTGCGGTCTTCATCACAGTACTTGCTGAGTGTTCCTAGTGTGGATAAACACAGAAAAAAGTCGTACGGAGTGCGCTCTTTTGAAGCGATAGCGCCAAAATTATGGAACAGTTTGCCTCAATCTTTAAGGGGAATTGTAAATGATAAAAAAATTATTTAAGAAACAATTAAACACTTTTTTGTTTAAATAGATTTCGGAGGACCAGACAGCAGTGAGCATGCTACAATGGCATGGATACCGGCGTGATATAAATATCAAATCAATCAATCAATCAATATCATTGCTTTTACACCACAAATTTATTTCAACAAATATCTCAGAAAAACAAAGGAAATTATTACGCACCAAATTCACTCACGATATATTTTTTTAATAAAGAATCTTATTTATTGCATTTATTGGGAATTATATGTCTTGAAATCAGTGGCATCATATTTCCTTCATCTTCCGTTTAAAAAAAGTAAAAAAACTGATCTTTTATTAATGGGGGGGGGGGGAACTGAAATTTTGAGATCATGTTTTGTACGCTGCGACGAGTCTATGCGCAAAATATCAGCTCAATTGGTTGACGGGAAGTGGGTCCATTTTCATACACACACAAAAATAATAATAGAAATGTTTTTTATGTTACGTCATTTACTCCTGTATAAGTTTTCAAGCGCAATAGAATGACAGTTGGCGTATTTTCCCCCAAAAGAGAAGAAAAAGTCACAACTGCATCCGATGTTGTGATGCAGATGCTGGCCAAGTGAGAGGCTAGTGATAGCCTTGACGTGCAAGTGTCTTTTTAAGAAAATGTCTGCGGCCTGATAGTGGAATATCTCTTCTTTTGAAACTACATGACGGAACCACATATCTGTATCACAGCCTCTGTTTAACAAGAGCTTGTTCTGCTAAGAGACTTATTGTTTAAGTATTTGTACAACATTAAGATTGTCATTATGTTAACAAACCAAATGTTAATATTCTAGACGATTTTTTTTTAATACGAAAAATTATAATGCTAAATATTTATCTGTTAAATGATAAGTCTCTATTAAATAAAAAAAAAAGATGTATTTCATTTCGTTTGAATGAAAAAGAACTTGACAGATTTAGGGAAGACAAAAAAGGGGGTGGTGTGAGGCAGATTGAAAATGTCATCCAACATTACATTCCCCCCCCCCCCCCGGGGGCCGCCTCTGTCCTGACCTGTTCAATAGGACGGGACAGCTTTAAATGTCCTCCATAACCAATCACTGACCAATGTTAACAGATGGTTAGTGACGTCTCTTTAAAAAGATAGCCTCCATTTGTCGTCCCCCCCCCCCTTTTTTTCCCCCTGGTCCCGTGTCTAAAAGAAATTATGCCATTAGCCCATATTTAAAAGCAAACAAACAATAATTGGAAGAAAATATTAAGAATAAATATGATAATGGAGAATGTGGGAAGAAACTTATGTAAAATATTACAGAAACCCTATTTTAAAAAAATAAATATAAGTGATGGATGGTCTACGATCGAAAGCTTTTTACATGTATTGAATTTCTCAGCTCTATTCCGTAAACACACGGAGTTTTAAGAGCGTAATGAGGGTTAGAGAGTTCGATCAACTGAGTCACGTTTCCCAATGTTTACAAAATGGGGCATCTTTAAAAAGGGGGGAGGGGGTGCTAATCAAAATAAAAGAAGGTGTGCACCAGCTCATCATTAGGTCAATGGCGGTACACAAAAAGCTGTGCACTGCACTCGCAATGTGGAGCCCATAAAGTGATGAGGCAAACTCCTCCCATGGACTCGCAGGCCAAAAAAAAAATGAAAGGGATCTGCAAGAAATGGTAACAGCTAGTGCAATGTGACTATGCAATATGTAGTAACAGGTAATGCAATCTGACTATGCAATATATAGTTACAGGTAATGCAATGTGACTATGCAAGATATAGTTACAGGTAGTGCAATGTAAATATGCAATATATAGTAACAGGTAATGCAATGTGACTATTCAAGATACAGTTACAGGTAGTACAATGTGACTATTCAAGATACAGTTACAGATAGTGCAATGTGACTATGCAAGATACAGTTAGAGATAGAGCAATGTGACTATGCAAGATATACTAAGAGGTGGTGCAATGTGACTAAAACGTCTTAAATTATTGGGTAGTGATGAGGAGATATTTAATTTGTATCATCATTTTTAGTTTCAAAGCTGTCCTTTATTCACCAAATGACAAATATAATACTGTACTCGTGTTTGTTTACATGAGGGATTTGAACCAGAGTGGAATCTGATGATTTTTATCAGGAATTTTTAAAAATGAATTTTTCTCTTACGTTAAGCAAGGAAGCTATCTAAAGTCACCTCTGTGAACATCGGGTGGCAGCGGTGAATTGATGTCAAACTTCGTTATAAAGATAACTGGAAAATGTACGTAAAAAAAACATTTTTTAAACTTAAAGAACAATTTTTTTTTCCGTGACGTCAGTTCTTGAGGAAGGTTCAGAAGAACACATTTTTGAACTATCGCCATTTTGCAATCATATGATTTGTTGCAGCTTTTCAAGATACATAAGTCTGCGTCTAAATAATAAAGACATGGAGACGAATGATTAACATGTCAGCTGTCGTGGCGGAGGGTATAGGAAACGGATGTGTATAAGTATGCATAATTGTAGGGAAAATTTGGGATAGACCAGAAGACAACGGTATAACGAGCAATGTAATCTTTGAAATGAGGTAGCGGGCGTACTAAAGATCTCCTCTCTAAAACTCCGAGGTGTAACTGAGCTTCGTGTGTGTGTGGTGTCTGCTTTCATCTAAGTTCACAAAGTCGATCGTTATAGATTGGACATGATGTGGCTTAACCATCAAACATAACCAGACCACCTTTCCCATTTTTTCCACATAACCCCCAAATATATATTGAGACAACTTCCTCCCTATATGTTCCACCCATCCACCGAACATTACCAGACCACTTATCGCCATGTTCCACCCATCAAACCAAACATAAACAGACCACTTCTTCTCTAGTTCCACCCATCCACCAAACATAAACAGACGACTTCTCCCTATGTTCCACCCATCCACCAAACCTAACCACTCCGCTATTACGCAACCAAGACCTCCACGGAGTCACGAATTCCGGCCGGGTGCGGTATTATAGTGAGGGCGGGGCACCTAATGGGATATGAGACGGGCCACATCATCACGCGTTGTTTGAACAAAGGCAAGCCATTATTTTCATAATCATATTCCCCCCACACCCCCCCCCCCCCCGATTAGTTCGGCTGTTGACGTCGTTAGTAAACACACATCTTGTCCCGGAGAACGGGACAAACACACAGACCCACAATACGAGAGCTGAACTTTCATTCTTAAATAAGAAGCATTGAATAAACTCTATCAATGTACAGTGACGTGTACATTTTAAACAGCGGTTCTTTAATCCAGTGGTTCCCAGAATTTTAAGTTTGTCGGACCGGTGAACAAGTTTCGAAAGTTTACCAAGGACCGGTGCATGAATTATTTTTATACATTTATTTCTATTTGACAATAAATAATTATGTTATGGGGACCGGCAGCGTTAGGCACGGGCCGCCATTTGGGGGACCACTGCTTTAATCAATGCAGATTGGAAGACCCACACACAAAAAAATAAAGTAGTGTATTATTTTATACAAATTATCCCCCCCCCCAAAAAAAAAAAATAGTTTAGCACATATTTAGAAACGCAAAGTATAACCAAAAAATGTCTAAATATTAATGCCACATTAAGAGAAAATGTGTGGCATGGTTTCTACACACTTTTAAATGTTAAACGAAATCTTTTTATAAACATCCTACTTTTTGTCACTGCCAAATCGACATTTTCCTGCAGACATTCACTGAAGTTCTGTATCTAGCACACACCTAATTTTAATAGCCTGAAATTGTAATTCTTAGCTCTGCTGCCTTTCGCGAAACACGGACACAACTGCAGGAAATGGCGTCATATAATCCAAGAAATGGCGTCAGATAAACCAGGGCTTGGCGAAATTTAATCCAGGACATGGCGTCAAATAATCCAGGACATGGCGTCATATAATCCAGTACATGGCGTCATATAATCCAGGACATGGCGTCATATAATCCAGGACATGGCCTCACGCAAGATGTTAAAATTTACGTTCATTAAGATGCACGGAAACTTAAGCAGGACATTTCAGAAATATGTTGTTTTTTTTAAAATAAATTTTATTTTATTCTAGGGAGTGGTGATTTGAAAGAAGAAAAAAAGAAAAGGGGGGGGGGGGGTTGTTCCAGAGATATTTGCAATAAATGTTCGTGAAAAAATATATATAAATGAGGACTTCAAACCCGGAAAGAAAATGTCCCAGAACTTTGGCTTTCCAACTCACTTTCTAAGTAGACCCTCGCTAAAGAAATCTTCAGTTCCATTGGGTGTAAGTTATTTACAACTAGTTTTTCACCTAGTTTGAATCAAAGCAGGCATGACATTTCCCGCTTGTCATTTGAGGGGACGGCACCCCAGGTGCTGAGGACTCTCGCATTAACTAGATCTTTTTTTTTCTTTTTTTAATCTGATATTCCTCCATATCCACCCCCCACTCCCATCAACCCCCCTCCCCCCCCCCTCTCTGTCGGCCTGATTTAAACTTAACGTCAGGAAACGATAAGATTATCTTCCGCACTCCACCACCATCCCCAACCTCCCCACCCTTACCACCTCACCCCTACACACCCAGCCCAACCCCTACTCCCATCATTGCCCTACCCCCCCACCCACCCGCCCCTTTCCTCCGTCATTATAAAGAACGTTGTTGATCTTTTAAAAAACAAACAGAAAACAGAATTCGATTATTCCTCCATTTCCATGCTCCATTGTTGCCAACTATCTGGCTGGAATGTTTGTGCATTTCCTGGTTTTTCAGGATTTTTTCATCCTTAAAAAAAAAAATCATACTTCATGTCTCTCTCTCTCTCTCCCCCCCCCCCCCCAAACCTCCTCATTGATACCGGTCTCATTGTGCAGCGTAGTCAAACACTGCATGGCCTGGACACAGAGGTTCTCAAATGCTCATTTAAGTAAAAAAAAAAAATGAAGAAACCGATTTTGACTATACTCTGACTCTAACTTTAACAATCGCACGCGTTAAATCATTTTGCGTGTTAAGAATGATGGTCTTAAGTCTTTCATACACATTGCTCGTGCCCTTAAGACAGAATTATGATTTGTATAGTAGAGAAAAAACTAACACTGTTCTTTTTACAAACGTCTGTACTAAACTCTAAGTCCACGCAAGCGAAGCCGCTTCTGCCGCGGGAAACGTCTCGTAAAAACCATACCCTCATCCCCCCCCCCCATGGGTTCTCTCATTAGATTAATGCACGCCAATTTGAGCGTATATTTGAATCAGTCCCAGCTGGTACATTTCCGAAATGAATTCATAAATAGCTGCAATTTTAAGCATTGAAATTCGTTAAGTCGTTCTTGCGCAAAATGAATTCTTTCTCTATGGCACTTATGCTAATATTTGTTTCCGGGGGAAATGCATGAGTTAATCTGTCATTTTTTTAATGATTTTCAAAATAGTAGGCTCAGAAAAATATGTCTTTGAGACTATTCGAAGTACCTTCCTTATTTGTTTTGAAATTCATTAATTAGGGGATGTTCTCATAAACCCTGGGGTTTTTGTTTGTTGTTGTTGTTGTTGTTTTTTTCGGGGGGGGGGTTGGGGGGGGGGGATACTAGCGCCAAGCCTTTTGTCAAAATACGCCAAGCCTTCTGTCAAAATGTAAACTCTGACCTTTATATTGTTAAAGTGCAAATGTTTTGTCTTGGCTGACACATTTTGCCATTCAATCGCCGACATTGTTAGCGCCAGCTTAGTGCAATTTAGGCGGTTTTTTTTTTCATTTTTAACCATTGAAATGCTGAAGTTCCTTAAAATTCGTGACTGTGTGTTTTTTGCCTGTCACACATTGCTTGTGGTTGTCTCTGTTTGTCGGCTCTCACAAATTGCATGTGGTTGTTTCTTTTGGTTGGCTCTCAAACATTGCGTGTCGTTGCTTCTGTTTGTTGGCTCTCTCACATTTTTTGAGGTTGTCTGCGGGATCCTCTTACTTAAGAACATCTTAATAAATAGTCTTGTTTTGGAACGCGAAAGAAATATTTTGAATGCTTGAGTAACTACTTGTTTAAATTCTCCGACGGCAGAACCCACGTTTCATACTAATAACTGTCGTTTAAACTAGTGTTTTCAAAATATCAAACTTTATTCTAAACATTTATTTTCGACCTCGCAAAATTAATATAACATATTTCCATTAGAAATAAACAAGGGCCGGAATATGCAGAATTTAGTTTTAATATAAGGATCACTTAGACATATTGATGTGCCTGTATAAACGGTGTTATGCAGGACGTGTTTACTTTCCCCGTGCCGTGAACTCTTGTTGACCCCACATTAGCAGAAACGCGTTCATATAGGGCGTGGCCTATTTTCTTTCATGTTAGCGTGTTTACTGCCGACACCAACTAAAAATAACTGATATATTCGAATAGAATTTTGGGGAAACTACGATAATTGACTAGAAAGATAAACAATGTAGAAGACATTTCTAGAAGCGTTGGTTCTACCGACGCATAGATATAAAAGGAGATTGAGAGAAAGATTCACGGAGACAGATTGATAGATATTTTTTTTAACTTTACGAGACAAGTTTTTTTATTCTTTGTGTACTCATGTGTGTTTATTCGCATTCATCATTATTAATTGGCACATTGTATTACTGTGTGCCGGTACAATATCTACCACACTCTGTAAGTTGATTATTTGTAATTGTCTTTCTTTCGTCTTGTAATTATATTCATACTTAAATAAATCGTATTAATTGTAATTAGTACTGTTTTGGGTGTCGTATTTTTGCAATTGTATTTCTCTATGGTATCGTCCTTTTCTTGTGCACTGTTTGAACGAGCCATACAATTAAAATAAGAGACTAAGCTCTCATTATAGAAGGCAGGGCGTAACAACGGAAATAAACAGGAAAAAATATTCACTATCGCTTAAATGTTTACGGTGTACCTTTTAAGGTCTAGATCATCGGTTCTCAACCTGTGGGTCGCATGACCCTTTCACGGGGGTCGCCTAAGACCATCTGAAGACACATATGCTCTACAGTTATAAGGTATCAACGAAAAGGATTTAGTGGTTGGGGGTCGCCACAACATGAGGAGCTGTATTAAAGGGTCGCGGCATTAGAAAGGCTGAGAACCACTGGTCTAGACTGAATGTCTAAATGTACAAAAACATTAAAATTCCATTATTTTCTTTGTTTAACCACTTCGCTGCCTATGACGTCGACGCGACGTAACGATCACCCACTGTCCAGAATCTCAACGGACCAATATATTTTGAGGAAAAAAAAATTAAGAAATAAGAAAAAAATACAAGGAAATTGAGAGGCATTGGTTGGAGAGTATTTCATTTATTCCATATGGTAATATGGTGCCAAAATGCTGAATAAATTTGTTTCAATTTTATTTTTATGCGCAAAAACTATTTAAAAACTTGTGCAAAAATTATTTGTTTTTTAATTCAATGACTTAAACGTTTATTTCACTTTATATCCAAAAAAAAAAAAAATGCAATAGAAATTCAAGGCATTATTAATGTTTATATAAGCCCAGGTGCATGCCTAAAATTGGGACCACCTTTGCTCGAAATGTCCTTGTAATCCCCTTGGGTTATTAAATGAATGGGGAAACTGCGTTGACCTTTCAAGAAATAGAGAAAATCTCTTGACAAATGATTTAAAAAGTAAACCCTTTAGCCGTAAACCATTATATTGAGCTGATTTTTTTTGGTTAGATGTCATTAATATCAATTACAAGCATGAATTTATTGTAGCCAACACGGTAGCTAAAAACGCTCGAGAGCGCGCGCTTGATTCTCTATTGAAAGATTGACGTGTCATTCAGATTCCCCATGCAGCTGGTCACAGAACATTGCAAGAACGGCTAAAACTAGATCCCCGTTCACGACCCAATGATGGTCAAATATGCATACTGTTAGGCCTAATTTTAGCGACAAACATTTGTCTTCCCTGTGTTTTGTTACGATATAGACGCAATAGGAAAATGCGCTGTATCATTCCTTACGAAACCCTTCCTTGATTGGGAAAAGGTTGTTTGCGATCGAACGCGATCTATTTGTTCTAAAGAATGCCATCAGGGGACGTAATGTCTATAATTATTTCTCTAGATCATTCTGATTTAATCCCGATATATAGACCGGCAGCTTTCTTAGCAGAGAGAGAGAGAGAGAGAGAGAGAGAGAGAGAAGAGAGAGAAGAGAGAGAGATTTGCAATATCTATTAACATATACCAGTCGTTTTATCATTAAAATAATGTGTGTGTGAAAATTAATATTTATTTGTATTTTCGAGTAGTGTACCTTTTCACTTGACAGTTGATTGTTTTTCTATATTTGAATGTGTATTTTTACAGAAATTTAATTGTATAATTAAATTAAATATCGTTGATGTCACTAGATGTGCTATCGTTTTCTTTGCATACTCATTCTCTCAGTCCTTTGTTACGTATTGTTTATTCTAAAAGCCAAGTCTTCAAACAGATTCAATTTTCAAAACCATTTCGTGTCCTTAGATTTAGACCTTCTCAAACCCCCGATGGCGTTCAAGCAGAAAATATATATATATATATCTTAGCCAACCTAAAATTTGGAACAATGATCTATTTTGCTGATACATTTGCTTCTGTTCATAAAAAAAAAAAAACTTTCTTATTCCCGAATAAATTTCTCCATTTTGACGGTAGTGTTAAAACGATGACCTGTCTGTAAGGATCCCGGGAAACATAAGACGCCATGTTTGTACGTCATCAATGTTCGAAAATAAATTATTAAATGTATCAAATGGATTTCTTTCGCTAGAGTATATTTTTGTATCGTTTTAACTCATAAGCTTATAAAATAGCCTTTGAAATAATTGCTTGGCGTTGTGTATACTCGGCTTAGGTTCGAGATATCAACAAAGCCTTAACGAATTATCAGTAGGATCATTTGGGTCCACATTAACACAATGATTGAAAACCTATAGAAAATCCTCTTCGTAATCAAATTGATACTAACTTAGTCTCAAAGTAACGAGTGTCTGATTTTTAAATTAAAAGAAAAAATTATATATTTAAAACACCAAGAGAGTACATGATAAGATATGTTTGTGATGAATGCTCGTTTTAAAACAAGTCATAATTTGCTTTACAAGATCATTTTTTTGCATCGTAGTGCGTGCCCTAGAGTTTACGCAATTCTGTTGATTTAGAGATCGTCATATCCTCAAACCAAAAACAAAACAAAAAAGAGCGAAACAAGAATTAGAGTCAACAGATTAAAGTGCACCACAATTTGCCCACAAAAGCAAGGAAGTAACAAGAGATCAGGACAATACAGGCCCGCCCCCAAACACGAGCTTATCAAAACCGGTCGAGACTTTTATTATAAACTATCGAGAATCTCGGGTCAACACGACCTAAAATTAGACGTGTTTAAAGCCCATGTGGTTGAGTCTCTTGATACTACGTGTGAGCAGTGAACAGTATGACGGATTTGTTGTTCATGAACATGTGTTGAGTCTGCAAGTGGCAACAGCTGCGAGAATGCATATGAAGCAGACATAGATGCACGTTTGGAGGGGACCATTTCAATATATTTATTCTTCATCTCATTATCCAACTGGGCGTCACAACAGAATTTTTTATACTACCCCTGACAAACCCTCCCCCCCCCCTCCAATCCCCATAGGACTGCGCCCCCAAGTCTTGCAACGTCTTTATGCCCCAGTCGGCGTTGCAGTTGCTGTTGATTCTCTCTGTCTATTCCTGTCCTTTTTAACCTCCTTTCCTCATCTGTTCTCGTACTCATCCGCCCTTTGTTTCCGTGTTGAGTTTCAGGACCGGCTGACCAGGCCCGTCAATATTTGATCACCTTTTGTTTTGGTGTCCTTCTCCGCAACGAAGAATTGTGTTATCTCGTAAGATTTGAATGGTAGAGAAGGGGGGGGGGAGGGGGGAGAGGAGGTATGAGGCTAGAGATTGAGTGTTGGAAATAGGGATGGAAACAATGATGTTGGTTAAATAGTTGATGGTTTGGTAGAAAGAAAGATAGAAAGAAAGAATTAAAGAAAGAAAAACGAAAAGAAATTGAGAATGACAAACATGCAGAAAAGCAGGTAGGGAGACATGCAGAATACCAGACGGGCGAAAAGTAGGAAGGCAGAAATTTCGATAGAAAGTAATAACAACGGGAGGAAAAATCATCGTTGAACTTTAACTGCATTAGTTACGTCGCCTGTCTCTCGAACAATGGGCAGATGTTCGTAGCATTTTTTCAAATCCAATGCGGAACTTTTAAGCCAACGGGTTGAGGACCTTCGGGAGGTTTCTTATTGCCCTCCTCGGGGTGACAAAGTTATCACGACGAATTGGAAATTTGCACTTTACGGGCCGAACTCGATACAAAATATTGCTCCCCCCCCCCAAACCCCCCACTTTAGAGCCTTGTTAAATTTTTGTTTCTTAGGCCCTCATTTCTTTGAAAATACTTCACTGGTCAATCTGTCAAGCCATTCATGAAGATCAATGAACAGTAATCAAGAATCTCATATGTCAGGGAGACCGCACGAAATCAAACTGCGGTCATTTTATCATTTTAAAACACGGTGGTAACACGTTGGTGGGTGTTTAAGATTGAACGCTCAGTTTCAAGAATTTACAGTCGGAATTAGAAATACAATCAACGATGTACAGTATAAATAATTGGTTTAAGAGTAGAGCTACTATAAAGGATATGCAGTCAGCGACAAGGATTCTCAAGTATGTGCTATTTATCAAAGCGCAGTACAATTGAATTTTAATTTGAATTTTTTCTCAACAATTTCAACAACAAAAAATCCCACTATCCCACGAAAAGACCAAGTGTTGAAAAACAGTTTTTCTCATTTAAAAAAAACATAAACTATTTTGACCAGATAGCTTTAAACACCGTGCATCGTCATGTTTCCAAATACACGTAGTCAATATAGTTCTGATATCATGTTAACATTCGAGATTGATGATAGAATGTTTTTCAACTGCTTTTTGGAGAAAACTTGATGGGGGACAGGAAACATAAATAAGACATGAGATTATGAATGGCAAACAAATTAAAAAGGATGAAGAATAAACCCATGATATGTTGAAATAGATAGATAGAGAGAGAGAGAGAGAGAGATACAGATACAGAGAGAGACAGACAGAGAAAGAGAGAGCGAGTGAAAGTGAGAGAGAGGGGGTAGAGAGAGAAAGAGAGACATACAGAGAGAGAGAGAAATGTTAGTAAAAGTATCATTCGCGGACTCTTGACAATCACTAAATATTTAGGAGAAAGAGCGAGGATAAGAATTGTTTTAATAGTAATCTTATGAGATTTCACGCTAATAATGTCATGACATGTCAATGGCTCATCCCATGATTTACGATAACTTGAGGGTTTTTTTAAATTTCTATACTAAATGTTTGATATTAAGTGGGTCCTAGCATATATCACAGAAGAAGAAACAAGTTATGTGGCACACAAAATTTTTTTATGTTTGAACATTGCTTAGTAACTCAAGCAAAATTTCTGCTGAAAGTCAGAATTTTTCTTGTATGAGTTAGAATGCGTAATGTCAATAAACTCAATTTATTTTCAAAAACAAATTAATGTTTTTAATTTATTTTTTTAGAAATAAAATCTTAAAACCCCAAAAATGTATATTTGATTATTTATTATATTCAGTTGACCTAATGAGACTGCTCGCTTTAGACTCGAATCTTCTTTTTTAAATGGATCAACAGTTGGTATCAACCCTGAAATTTCGTAGGATGTAGAACGCCAAATTTTCGAACTTCCTGGGGCGTCAAACTTGTTAAGGCCGCCCCTGCATTTCAAATAACGCACTTCATGTGGCTACCAAATAGTGCTACCCCATCCCCTCCCCCCCCCCCAAACCCTGAACTACATTCATATTATAATGTACCAACCACGTTTTTGATTCTTTATTTTAACTTCTTTTTTATGTGTTTTTTTTTTCTTTGTAAATGCCAAACAAATTTTCGAACTTCCTGGGGCGGCAAACTTGTTAAGGCCGCCCCCGCCTTTCAAATAACCCCCCTCATGTGGCTTCCAAATAGTGCTACCCCCTCCCCCCCCCCCCCCCCAAACCCTGAACTACATTCATATTATAATGTACCAACCACGTTTTTGATTCTTTATTTTAACTTCTTTTTTATGTGTTTTTTTTTTCTTTGTAAATGCCAAATTTTTTGGAAGGCTAATTGACCCACTTCCCGTCATTCTATCCAATTGAAACTTGGCACATAGTCTTTGGCACAACACCATCTTTAAAATTTTGAGCCCTACTTGCCACCCCAATCTCCAAACATTATGTGTTGTTTTCTGTTTTTCAAGATGAAGCTAATTGGCCCACTTCCCGTCATCCTATCGAGCTAAATATTGGCACATTGACTCGACGCCAATGACAACATATTCCATCAAAAATCAGTTTTTCCTGAGGTTATTTCAAAGGGGAAAGAAATCTTAATGATTTGTTCAATGGTTGCGTGTTTTAATGTTGAGATTACTTGTGCAGCTGGTGCTACTAGCTATGTAATTGTGACGTATTTGTGTTTAAATATAGCTTTAGTCTCTTAGGTTCTAGATGCACTAAGTTTGATAAAAAAAAATCCATTCTGACACCACAAATCAGTTGCTACAATCATATATAAATGGTAAATCACGTACAAGTACATAAACGGTAAATCACGTACAATTACATAAATGATTAATCACGTACAATTACATAAATGGAAGCAAAAATTCAAATAAAACCCTATAATCGAAACACTTTGATTTCAGGGTTTGTTCAATTACACCACATGTTCATTACACCAACTATTCATTACACCACATGTTCATTACACCACATGTTCATTACACCACATGTTCATTACACCAC
Organism: Lymnaea stagnalis; assembly: GCA_964033795.1. Lineage (NCBI taxonomy): Eukaryota > Metazoa > Mollusca > Gastropoda > Lymnaeidae > Lymnaea > Lymnaea stagnalis. The sequence goes on from CAXITT010000122.1 coordinate 1,320,826, forward strand.
ATGTTCATTACACCACATGTTCATTACACCACATGTTCATTACACCACATGTTCATTACACCACATGTTCATTACACCAACTGTTTCTGTAAAACAAAAGAAAAACGTTACGCACCAAACGCACGTGAGCTATTTTCAAGAATCTCTTTTACTGCGGTATTGGGACTTTTACTTTGCGCGCTATTGATCCTTAGCCTTAGAATGACCATTGTTACATAGAGAATTATGTCTGTTGGTTTACATAACATATCAACATTCTAAATATACCTAAAAAGGAAAGAAAAAAAAAGGAGAAGGATGGGCGCAAGTCCCTAAAGCAGGGGGAGACAACCTTTTCATGAGGAGGGCCAAATTTCAGAAGTAATATTTCGTGCCTGGTTTAATGTAAAAACAAAAAAATCCACAAGAAATAAGGGTATTTTGTTGATTTTGTTGTTTGAAGAAAATAAAACAAATCTCAGAATTAAACATATTAATTAAACAATTTAAAAATATTTACAAGTGACACTTCTGACGTTGTTTTGCAGAATTTTAAGTAGATCGAATTTGATCTCGAACGATGTTGTCGCTGCACCCAAAAAGTTTCCCAAATGAACTTCAGTAATTCGCGTTCTCACTTGTGATTTGATGTGCTTTACGCGACTTAAAAGCCGTCCACGCGCAAACATGTTTCCAAATACCGAAACCATCGACAGAGCGTGTTTGCAAAATGCAGGATAATTATTCTAGTCTAAATACATTTTATAGAAATCTTCCAAACCAACTTGATGGAATTTCTCCATTAACTGTATGTCATAGCACAGCGCACAATGTTTCATTTGTAATCTTCCTGGTAATAAATTAACGTCTATCGCAAATGGCGGTGCAAATGTACAAAAAAGCACAAGATGTTCTTTTTTTTTTTTTTTACAATGCTGAAATCGGTTTTTAAATTTGAGGTTTAAGTCAGTTAACAAATAAACGTATTTATCCGCCACCACCTGCCAGACGTTTGGTTGCAATGTCAATGTAGAAAAGGGAGTAAAGTTGGTGTGTCCTCAACTCTTGTCCACAAAGACCAAGTGTCATTTGAAATGCAGAAGTATGATCATACATCTTAATAATCAATTAAACTTTCCCTTGTAGACAAGTATTAACGTCATTTAGGTGGCTAGTTATATTCACCAGACATGCAAAGTCTTCAAACTCTGGAATACTTATTCACTTGCTTGCAAAGAATGATTATATTTCTTGCTGCAAATCAAACATTCTTTTCATTTTGGCACGGGTCAGCCATCTTACTTCTGCATAAAATTTACGTCATCATAATCTGAGTCCAAAAACTTTACAAATTCTTGGAACTGACTGTGATTCAACCCGTTCGACTTAACGAAGATCACTCATTGACGAACACTTTCATGACATGGTCATTTTTGAAGGACTTCGAACATAAATTCTCCTGATGAATAGTGCAATGAAAATTTAGCACTGAAGTACTTCCCATATTGGAGGCGTCTTTTTCAATAAATTCCTCTAAATTATCGTGTTTCCCAACCATTGCTGGAGCACCATCCGTAATTGTGAAGCCCGATATGTTGTTAAGTTATAACGAAAAGCGATTCAATGTCAATTAACTGCCTCTTTTAGTGTCCTTAAGTTGATTCAGTGCCGCTAATTCTTAGGTCTTCTTAAAAAGGACATCAACAATCCTGATAAAAAATTACCAGTTGGGCAGTCTCTGTCATATCTGTGCTTTTATCCAATGCTAGAGTATCCAATGCGGTCCTCGTGTTGGCCACCCCTACTTGGAGATTAAAAAGATCTGAAAAATGTTTAGAAGATAGACATACTGTATTTCTGAATCTCAGACTTCCTTTTTAAAGCTGATAATTTTTTCGGTAGTTGAAACCTCCGGAACTACCTCCCACCCCTTTCTCCGTTCAACACCGACACGAGGCCATAATGAAATAAACAAAGACAATAGACCCCACAAAACGATTCTCATTCTAAAGATGAAAGGCCTGCATTTTTCACCAAATGCCAGCAACAGCCAAAAACCAAATTGTTGGTGAGTCTCAGCGGCCACATAACTCGAGATGGCTGCGTTGGTTTCGTGCGATAAACATAGTGTAAATGCGAAAACACGAAGAGATCAACTAGAGACGTAACTCTCTAACATGTTTGCTTAATTACTGAGATGCGCCTTAACGACCTTGCCAAAAGGGAAGGAAACATAAAACGCCCTGAACACAATGCCACTCCGCCAGGGACAATGGGTGGGAGAAGCATAATTGCAGCGTACATCAAAATTAGGCTGTCATCATTTGCGTTCTGTTAATTTCGACTTCTCCGTTAAAACCGTTCGTGTGATTTGCATCGCGCTGTACAGCATTGGAAACAGGTGAAGTAATTATTGGGACGTAACGTCATTTTCGAAGGTGGGTGGGGTTTAAGGAGAACAAACACACATTGGATTCGTCAGGGGCGTTAAGTCGCCAAAAAAAAGTAAAACAAGCAATTGTAATACAATTAATGTACGCAGTGAATGAAGGGACTATTTCGGTGACTAGAGAGTTCTAAGTAGAGTGTGTTTTGTAACAGACATGTTATGCAGTCAATGACGTAGCTGGTGTTAGTGACGCTTATGCCGTCCAGGGCGGGTAAAAATTAGTGTTCCCCGTAACCATGAAAAAAACCTTGCATTTGGCCGGGAATGCTCCCCCTCAACATGTAGAAGGAACAAAAAAAGTAGTTCCAACCGAGACGGACCACTACCTTACCTCCCACCTTCTTCCGCAAGTTAGGTAGTTTAAATGAGTAACAAAAATACAGTTCTACTTTATTTAAAATCTGACGTAGAGCTGAGCCGCCTTTATTGACCCCTGGCCTCTCTGACCTGATGTACTGTAAGGTAAACATTTAGCTGAGACCTCCAACGACTCTTCCGCTATGAAAACAACATCACGTCAGTACCCACTGCTACCACCATGAAGAATAAGAATGCACCCACTTGCACCACATAAAACGAATTCAAACGTGCAATATTTGATATATTTAATGCACACACAAAAAAAAAAACAACCTTAATCAAACTTGAGGACGCCGTTAGTCTGACTAGTCTGACATTTGTCTTTAATTACGTCATTTATCTTATCTGAAAGCCGACCATAATATGTCATAGACCCGACAAACCTGGGAGGATTTTATGGGCCCCCCTCCCCGCGGTTAAAAAAAAAACATTTTGGGGGGGGGGGGTCGGGGGGGGAAAAAGGGGGAAGGATTTTAAATTATTTTAGGGTTCTACCCGAAAAACCGGGGAGGATTTTATGGGGCCCCCGCCCCGCGGTTAAAAAAAAAACATTTTGGGGGGGGGGGGTCGGAGGGTGAAAAAGGGGGAAGGATTTTAAATTATTTTAGGGTTCTGTTGTAGTTTTTTTAAACATTAGTTTTATCTACACTATGCTATAATAAGCGCGTTTTAAGTATGTTCAAAATAAAAGTTATGAAGGGAAAAATTACTATCTTACAGGTCATTTGAAAAGGCCTAAAGCCGCTAATGCAGGAGAAGAAAGACGTAGAGATAATGTGTTGGAGACCTAGAGGGAAACATATATACATATATTCATATACAGAGGGAGTTAGAGACTTTTGGAGTATTGAGTAAGAACAATTTGATGTGAAAGAAGATAGCTACAAGAAAATAGAAGTGGGGCTTTGAGAAATATCAGAGATGCACTTGTACATATATATGATGTCAGTTCGTTTCCAATAGAAGATCCGAGGACCTGATGACCAGTTTGAGCAATGCCAGCAATAATTCTATTAGGTTTGTTCAGGGGATCCCCACTTGTGACAGGTCTCTAATACCCTATGGTGTAGTCTAGTCAGGGTTAGCGCTGTTGTGGGCGGCCCAAGGTTTATGCCGCTCCCCCTTCTATGAAAAAAATTGCGCCCTTTCATATTGAGATAAAAAATGTGGCATGGGACGGACCACCCCCTCACCTCCCCCCCCCCCCCCCCAACCCCCACCCCCCCCCCCCCAACCCCCCCCCCCCCCCCCCCACCCACCCCCCCCCCCCCCCCCCCCCCCCCCCCCCCACACAACCCCCCCCTCCCACACAACCCACCCCTCCCACACAACC
>CAXITT010000122.1:1342714-1380209 GCA_964033795.1 Lymnaea stagnalis
GAAGACATTTCATAGCACGCCTTTTGTTTTGTTGGTTTTTTGTGTTTACTTCACCGAGGATAAGAAGATGGGTTACGCTTCGAGACGTGAGATTACGAGAATGTCGTTAACACTAGAGGCCCGAGGACGAGGTTGTGGGGGGGGGGGGGGGGGGGGGGGGGGAGGGGTTCAAGGGTTAGAGAAAGTTAAATTATTTATTTAAAATTTTCGAAAACAACTGACAGGATGTGTCTTCTCGCTTCCTCGCAGCCTTGAATCTCCCAGTGAACAGCCTTGAATCGGCCAGTGAACAGCCTTGAACCCCCCAGTGAACAGCCATAAATCTCCCAGTGAACAGCCTTAAATCTCCTACTGAACAGTATTGAATATCTCATAATGCAGCCGTAAGAGGAGAAAACGTATTATCACATACATGTATGTTGTTTTCCTTGAAAGCGTATGTTTTTTTCTGTTAAAACTGGAATTCATTCTCCAAATAATTAATTTCCCATCGCTTGGATCATCTCCTTCTTGAGTTTCGCGCTACCCACAATGCAGCGAAGACCCGGCCATCTAACCCATGTCACTCCATCCTAAAACTTACGTCATGACCTTGAAACAAGGTCAGATCAAAGTCATTGACCTATCAATGTCTTTCCATCACCTTGCGCACCCTCCACCCCCCCTTTTTCCCCCACAAACACCCGCAACCCTACAAAAAAAAAAAGAAGTGTTAAAAAAGTGCCATTTTAACGGCAAAAGTCTTTTTTTTTAAATGTGTGTAAATGTCAAGCCGATGTTGGATAGATTACTGTCAACTGTAGGGTAGGGTGGTGTGAAGGTGAATGATGGGCATGTGGCAGAACTGATGCGCTGGTGGGTGGCTTTCCTATATGCAGTGTTGCATGCGACACATCGAGAGGAGTGAGGAAGAGAGACAAGAGAAAGAAGAATGGGAAAGAAGGGGAAGATCGAAAATATTATGAGAGTGGTACAGTGAGATTGGGAAAGAAAAGAGCGAGTGGAAGAGATACAAAAAGAAAGATTGGTGAGAGTGACAGGGAGAAAGACGGGATAGAGGGGAAATGGGCAAGAAGGGAGATAGATATAGTGGTATAGAGTGAGAGAAGGAAAGAAGAGGGAGAAAGAAGAGAGAGAAAGAAGAGTGCGAAAAGGGGAAGGGAGAAAGGAGAGAGAAAATGAGAGTCGTGAGAGGGTTAGAGATATTGGTAGAGAGAGAGAGAGTGAGAGAGCTAGAGAGAGAGAGAGTGAGAGAGCTAGAGAGAGAGAGAGAGAGAGAGAGAGAGAGAGAGAGAGGAGAGAGGAGAGAGAAATATGAGGGACAAGTGAGTATGTGTGTAAGGGGAAGCAGGTGAGAGATACTGTATGAGTCCAGGAATACGTCTTGGGAGAGAGAGATACAGATAAAAAAGAAAAACGAAAAAAAAAAAAAAAAAAAAAAGTTTAACTTTTTTTTAGGAAACGGTAAAAAAAAAAAAAAAAAAAAAAGGATATTTGATGGCGTCATTGTGGTTGGGAAAGGGGAAGGAAACAACAACATAGGCGGCTGAAAAACAAGAGTCATCTTTCCTTGACTTTCTTTAATAGCGTGCACCCTCCGAAGGTCTGTTTTCATTAGGCCTGAACTCCATCGATGCATCTATATTTCAATCTTACAATCGTTACCCAAATGTTTACACGAGTTTTATCACTTCTGTGTGGTGGAGTTCGCCTTTCTTACTCTACTTCTCTTTGCTGTGAGATAAGACAAATAAACCCTGGTAGGGTTGGGTTGGGGTTGGGGGGGGGCAAGCAGACTTCCTGATGCGACAGACTGAGCACGCGCGGAGAAAAAGTCAACAAAGTTTTTGGCAAACAGAACAACAGCAACGTCTTTCACAGCTTCTGAATGTCTTCAACGGTGGTGGGGTTGGGGGGGGGTACTGAGATCTTTAAAGGGGGTGACAGTCAAGTCGACAAGACAGGCTTAAAAGGGGGTCACTGTCGAGTCGACAAGACAGACTTAAGTGGGTGACAGTCGAGTCGACAAGGCATACTTAAGGGTGTGACAGTGGAGTAGACTGTTAAAATAAGAGCTACGGACTCACCGTTTGGTTTAGGGTTGCGGTCCGAACTCGAATTCTTTTTCAACAAGATAAAGATTAAAATATAAAGTTTATGCGTTGCTCTTTGTGCGAGTAGAAGATTCATAATATATAAAAATATCTGTCGGCGTGAGTCCTCGGCACACGAATAAACTTCCAAAGTAAATATAATTTAGAAAATAGTTTCAATAACATGTTTGTGTCAATAACAAAACTGTGTATAACAAGATATAGGAGCTTTATAACATTATATATATATATATATATATATATATACAAGAATAAATGACCCGATGTTATCAGGAGCTTTATAACATTATATGTATATAAATAAGAATAAATGACCCGATATTATCGGGAGCTTTATAACATTATATATAATGACCCGATGTTATCAGGAGCTTTATAACATTATATATATATATATATACAAGAATAAATGACCCGATGTTATCGGGATAATAATGGTGGGTCCTCAGCGCAAGTTTCCACCTGCTATTGCAAAACCTCATCACAATCCCTCACTTTAAAAAGAAGTATCTATGTAATTTTATTTACGTTTCTAACATCATTAATTTTCAGAAGTATTTATATGTTACATATAATACGCCTACCTTACATCCCTTTCACGCCCTTAAACTACATTTTCCCCTCTAAACATAACCTTAAAGTACCCAAATAAATTATTACTAATTATACCACTTTTGGCACTAAAGAAGTTAATTGAGGGATAATTTCTACGCTAGAGTATTACTTTAGATTTGTCCCTTTTCGTGCCCTTGAATTACAACATTTTTTTCTAAAAAGTTTGGAAAAAAAACATAATAATATCGTATACATATATATAATATTAAAGGAATTTGATCTATTGATATCTTCATGAAAAATATAACATACTTTTGCCTTGTTTTTTTTTAAATTATACATTATCAGAAAATCTTAAAACAAAGAATTATTCTATCTCAAGAAGATTCTTGCAACTGTTTTTCACGCCTATTACAGATTCCAGTCTCTTAAAAAAAAAATTTTTTTTATTAATCTCATAAAAATACACACCTCTTTACTTTTTGCAAAGTAAAAAAAAATATATATTTTCATTTTTTTAAAGTAAATATTAACCCATCTCTATTTGTTAAAATTAATTTTTCAAGTGTGTAAAATGATTGGGTTTTGATTTATTTACCCACAATTTATTAACGCCATTGATTTTCTTTATTGTTAAACATATGTTTATTTGTAAAAAGAGAATTTAACATCTCTTTTTTTCACAAAGGTAATACCAAAGGATTTAAATATATTGTCATCCACGTAAAAAATGTACGCATGCTATTTCCTACCTCCGATATGAATGTACCCAAGGAGGTTAATTATTCATAAAATTCATTCCTTTATTTTTGAGACGTATCTTGTGCTGCCTGGGACAAAGTGACCAACCCCTCCCCCACCCAGATTTAAATAAATTTAGAGAATCTTCTACCGGATTGTAGTCCCTTCCATACCCAAGCTAAAATAATTTGCACTTCATATTGTTCGTTCTTAATTGTATGAGGTATAAGTGGATTAGTGAATCCTATTTGGCTATGGAGTTGCGCTGCACTGATTGACTTAAACGGCATTTTCTTATTAGAAGTATATTTAAAGGTTAGTTTTTATTACGTTATAAATTTAATAAAAAATTTAGTTTTTGAATTAAAAAAGTAAAACTTATTAAATGTTAAAAATACAAAGCTAAAATTTATGTGTGTTTTATTAACAATTTAAAGAGCAATCAATTAAATTTATTAATTTTACTTTTAAGAAGGGGGAAATAATTTTTCAGTTTTGAAACGTGCAGTTATTAAATCCAAGAAACTAAGAGTTTTGGCTAATATTGGCGATTCGCGCTATGACGTCATTTGCGTGTTTATCAAGAAGAAATACAGGCTTTTGAATTCTCAGGTAAAGCATCAAAAGCCAGACTATTGAGACAAGAATGCAATCAAATTTTGTTCCGAGTCAAACAGTGTCATATTTTGAAATATTTCAGAGAGTCGTAAGAAATGATACAAGGGGACGGAATTGGCCCGAGGGCCAGAGTTTCCGCTCATAACTTCCGTCTCATGAAACCGGCCAAGCAGCATAGACATGGATAGAGAGTAATTGTAGACTGAGAGGTCAGATGTCTGCAAATGATGAGATGTAGCTTAACGGCTATGCCACACATCATATCGAGGTGTGCAATTGCATTTTTATAGGTAGTAAGATCATATTGTGTATAGATATACACATAGATATACACATAGATATACACATAGATATACACATAGATATACCCGTACATAATTGTTACTATGAAAGACACATTACAATGTTGTTTTCTGTTGATCACTAAAATTCTTTTTACATCTCAAGTCTTAAACTCACATCGTGGCGTGGGGCGTCATAAATTAACATGGTGGCGTAGGGCGTCATAAACTCACATGGTGGCGTTGGGCGTCATAAACATTTATAGTTGCGTAGGGCGTCATATACTCTCATGGGCGTCATTTCATGGCAACTGAAAGTGGCAACCTTATTTCAGGGTCGTATTGCCCGATGAGGTTCCACAAGAAACTTCAAAACAAGGCTCCACATTTCAGCAGGCTCTGATACTGTCAGCTGCTCTCCTTGAGCGGTCGGTCAAGAGCTTCGTGCTCAGTGCCGCTTCTGCAGATTGATTGTGGGATACTGTCAGCTATCGAATAATACTGGCGTTGAATAGACCCACCCACCACCCGTCGTAATAGATTCCTCCCCCTCCCCCACTCCCAACCCTGATGGTAAAATATTCGCCAATGTCACCGTATACGTTTACCTTTGTAACCGAGTGTGCGTCTAATGACATCGTGTGACATTTCATCTTGGTGTGACATTTCATCTTGGTGTGACATTTCATCTTGAGCCCTTTGTTTCAGAAATAGTTTTTCTATCCATTTCAAAGTTCCGATAATCGAATTTTTACTTTTATTTATATATTATAAGAGATAATATGTGAATCCAACTATGTCTGCCGACATGAACTCAAGCTGTGAATGAATGTTAGCCTCATGGTTAAATAATCCCCTACATATATATTATATTGTTTATTTTCTAATGCGTATATTATGTTTTTGTTCAGACATTTCAAATGTGCTCTGGTCAGTTTGATGTCTCTCGCTATAATCAATATTATAATTTTTAAAAATACTCTTTTTTTTTTTTAAATTCATTTTCTTTTGCACAGAGATTATGAGATTTTTTGTTACTTTTCCAATGTAAATTTCTTTTAATTTAAGGGCATTTTTTTTGTTGTTGACGTTACTTGACAGATGATGATACACTTTTTATCATTGAAAGTTAAAACAAATTTTAAGATATAGAAACTCGTAAATATATTGAGTTTTAAACTAACACATTACAACTTTCTTAAGTAAATATATTGAGTTTTAAACTAACACATAACAACTTTCTTAAGCAAAACAACAACAAAAATTTGAAATCAGACAGGTTGTTTTTTTCGGCTCTAAATCCTTATCAACTTAAAGAATTTGCTGTAATAGTTCCCCGATTAGTTGACAACAATATGTGTGTTTTAAAAAGTTGCTTGAAAATGTTCCAGATTAACGTTGGAATACCACAAGACTAAACGAATATGAAACCTTATTTCATGTTAGATGTACTATTTTAAAATTAACTTCTGGAAGCGAAAATGTTAAATCTACAATCCGAGTATGATTAAAATTACTTTTCGTAAAAATTCGATCTATGTATGCCTTTAAAAGCTATTAAAATAGAATTAAATACATTTTTAAATACATTTTGCATTATGTGGATTTTTGCTAGGTTTTTTTTTTTTTTTTTGGAATTTGCAATCCTTAAAAAGAGCGCAGTCGTTTGTGAAATAAGTTGTGCATCAAATTTCAGATGACGTCAGTTTGGAGAAGAATTTTAAAGGTATAAGTAGTAAAATAGGAAAATGAGTTAAAAAAAACAGGATTGCCACGGAAAGGAGGGTGAAGGGGGGGGGGGGAGAAAAGATGTCTCAGATGAAAATTTAACAAAGGAAGATGAAATTATAAAGAACTAAATGACTGAGGTCGTAAGGTGGGAGCTGAGTCTTAGCACGATAGGAAATTTATCAAATTGACTGACAATATTCAAGTCAGGTATAATCATGAAAGCTTTTTCTTTTATTTTCAAAAGCAGCGATTTGTTTTATAAATAGAGTTAAATCTGCGATATTAACGCGCGTGTTTAACTCCTAGCCATACGGACATAAAGCGTTAAGGTTAGAAATCCCCCCCCCCCCCCCCAAAAAAAAAGCCACACGTTGCAGATGAGCTATATTTTTTTTGTCACCTTTCCAGGTATTGATTTATCTTCATCGTCACATGACTTTTAGACACTCGTGACAACGTAATTGCTATTAACACTGTACCAGCACACGCTATTTGATGTATACGACATTACGCTACTTAACACATAATACGAAATGCTAATTACGAGCTTTCACTATAACGGATAACTCTACGTGCTATTTCATGTATAAGACTGTATATTCTATCCTTTAAACACAATGGACTTAAGATATTTTAAAATTCCACTGTAAGTCTATATTATCGAATACATGTTGCAACGATACGCTATTGGATAGACATATCATTATGACAATATAGTTTTCTTACACCAACACACATACACGCTGAAACTTTTCAGTTTATATGAAACATGTTTTGTGGCTTTTTTAATGACTTTTTTCTGACTTTTCCCTTTGACTTATTGTCCAGTGACTTTTGTTTTCTTTTGACTTCTTTATCATACATACGTAGTTTGTAGTTGTTGCTGTTGTTGGTGTTGTTGTTGGTGTTGTTGTTGTTGGTGTTGTTGTTGTTGTTGGTGTTGTTGTTGTCGTTGTTGTTGGTGTTGTTGTTGTTGTTGTAGTCGTTGTTGGTGTTGTTGTTGTTGGTGTTGGTGTTGTTGTTGTTGGTGTTGGTGTTGTTGTTGTTGTTGTCGTTGTCGTTGTTGTTGATGACGATCATGATTTATGTTAAACATAAAGTGTATTTGTGTACACTAAAGTGGCAAATTGGATACGGTATCCTATTGTTATTAAAGGCTTCATTTCGAAACCTGCTGTTTTAGCAATGGGGGCGGCGATTAAGGGACCAAGAAATACAATTTACAGAAAAACATGGCCCGGGGGGGGGGGAGCGGTGGTGGCGGTGTTCATCATGATACAAAAAAAAAAAAATTTAAGATGAGCTTGGGTCGTGCAGGTTTTTCAAATGGTTTCTGCTTAGGTGCGCCCCGACGAACATTCCNGGGGGGGGGGGGGGAGTTGTACGATTTCATTTTAATTGTTTATAAGCGCAGGCATATATTTGCTGATTGCCACCTAGGGTGAGCTTCCAAAAGTGTACCCTTAAAACATACATCATTTATAAAAATGATAAATGTGACCCCCCCCCAAAGGTGTCGCCCCGGGGTGTCGCCCGGGATGGTCGTCAACTTCACACCCCTCCTGGGGGCACGGAATGCTCCAGCTCTGACTGCGGTGTCATGTCATGTTGTCATACGGGCGTCGTTACATTCTGCTTAAGAGTTGGTCAGTCGGGGGAAGTTCTCATTTTCAATTTTGTATTTTGATAACTGTGATAAAATCGTATTCAACTTTGCTCGCAATCATTACCGCGGTCCAAGCTCCCACTCCACCCCAAACACCCACCCCCAACCACCCCACACCAAACCCTCTTTTTAACCAAACTTTACACAAAAAAATATCTTTAAAACTCATTCGCCTAATTAGACACGCCTATGATAAAAATATGGACACCAAACAAAAAAAAACAACAACAAAAAACGCAAGACCCACAGATGGAAACTTGTGTTTTTTCAAGTTGTGCTCTATGCTCAGCGCATCATCGCATCTGTCATGGTGGTGTCAGAGCAGCGCCGTGCCTGGGCAACAGCTGGCATGAACTAGCGGGCTGCACTTGTACAGCTGGTACAGCAAGGTATTACCAAATTACCTTCTATTTCATTGTGGTAGGAGGTGTGGCGATCCAACATTTATAGTTAGTTAGAAGAAATTACCGAAATACTTTTTATTATGGTAGCAAATATGGCGATCCAACATTTATAGTTGGTTACAAGAAATTAGCGAATTACCTTTTATTATGGTACGAAATATAGGGATCAAACATGTATATCTGGTTACAACGTATATCCTAATTACCTGCTTTGTTATATGGTAGGAAATATGGGGATCCAAGATTTAAAACAGGTTACAAAGAAGTACCAATAGTGTGTACCAATCGTGTGTACCAATCGTGTGTAAAAATCGTGTGTAAAAATCGTGTGTAACAATCATGTGTACCAATCGTGTGTAAAAATCGTGTTTAAAAATCGTGTGTAACAATCGTGTGTACCAATCGTGTGTAAAAATCGTGTGTAACAATCGTGTGTAACAATCGTGTGTAACAATCGTGTCTACCAATCGTGTCTACCAATCGTGTGTACCAACCGTGTGTAACAATCGTGTGTAACAATCGTATGTACCAATCGTGTGTACCAATCGTGTGTAACAATCGTGTGTACCAATCGTGTGTACCAATCGTGTGTACCAATCGTGTGTAACAATCGTGTGTACCAATCGTGTGTACCAATCGTGTGTAACAATCATGTGTACCAATCGTGTGTACCAATCGTGTGTACCAATCGTGTGTAACAATCGTGTGTAACAATCGTAAGAATACCTTTAACTAATCCCGTCAAGATCCCATTCCACTCCGCGTTCAGCCTAAAGTGCGTTAGGGGTATTACCGTAAGGTGAGGTGGGAAGGTATGATAATCAAAAGATTAAAGGATTATCACTTATCTTTAGGATCCCGTGCCTCCTTCCTTGCTTTTAACTTCAATTGTTTTTCACCCTAATCCGCGGGGTCTATCTAAGAGTGCGACCATTGTGCAGCTAATGAGCTGAGATTAAGTTATCGATAACCGTAATGGAGTGATTTGTTGTTCTCTTCGGAGCGATTGCTGAATATATTACGGAACAAATAGAAGATAAGGCTGTTTTGTTTTTCTTATCTCTCTCTCTCTCCCACTCTCTCTCTCTCTCTTTCCTCATCCTCTCTCTCTCTGTCTCTCTCTCTCCCTCCCTCTCTATGTCCATTACCCCGGAAAACGCAAATAAAATAAAGCTCCTTCATTAGCAAATCAAGGTTGAATGAATGGGGTAATCTCTACTCGGTTGTGAACTTAAATGTAAGCAGAAAACAGTGGTTCTCAAAATTGAAGCAGCTATAATCTTCTTTCAAAGCCAATAAATTTTTTAAAAAATATTAAAACACACAAAATCTATATTTAAACAGGATCGATTCAAATAAACTATTTTACTGTAATATGCTTGAAGACTTTTACTTTAAACGACATGAATTTAATCTTTAAACATGGAGATAGAATTAAAAATGAAGATAATATGAATAGTGAAGATGGTGAGTGCACAACATAACACCTTCACACAGCATAACACATTCACATAGCGTAACACCTTCACACAGCATACCACATTCAGACAGCATAACACATTCACATAGCATATCACATTCACACAGCTCAACACCTTCACACAACATAACACCTCCACAAAGCATAACACATTCACATAGCATATCACATTCACACAGCTCAACACCTTCACACAACATAACACCTCCACACAGCATAACACATTCACATAGCTTAACACCTTCACACAGCATAACACATTCACACAGCATAACACATTCACATAGCATATCACATTCACACAGCTCAACACCTTCACACAACATAACACCTCCACACAGCATAACACATCCACATAGCGTAACACCTTCACACAACATAACACCTCCACACAGCATAACACATTCACATAGCGTAACACCTTCACACAGCATAACACCTTCACACAGCATAACACATTCACATAGCATATCACATTCACACAGCTCAACACCTTCACACAGCATAACACCTTCACACAGCATAACACCTCCACACAGCATAACACCTTCACACAACATAACACCTTCACACAACATAACACATTCACATAGCATACATATCACATTCACATAGCTCAACACCTAAAAATAGCATGGTTGTAATCCTGGGAGAAATGCTGTAGGAAAATTCTCTTAAACGATCTCCAATCCTTGGGTAAACTAAAACAACAACGTGGTGATAGGCGTATCCAAAGATGGGACATTTTTTAACGGACTTATCTGGGGTGAAGGTCATCATTTAAACTAGTGACATCGTCACGGCGAGTGCTCGTCATGGATTAACTGCGAGTTGGCTGGAGTCTTAACCACCGGCAGAAGATAAAGATTTGTCTGCTTGAATTGGTTTGATCACATTCAACAAATTCAACCTACGTCTACCTTAGTCAACGTATGCACTCTGTTCAGACTGTTCGTGATTAAACTGCCAAGAAACGAATATTGCCACATACAACAAAAGCTCATGAAAGTTCACTAGCTTAACAATAAATTAAGGGTAGCAAAAAAAAACACAACAACCGATCTTAGATTTTCGTGACACTAAACGGTTACGTAATGGGGAAGGTCGTTTGGTGCTACAAGGTGAGATCCTCTGAGATAAAGTTAATTGTATGCACGAGTGCAGATTTCGCAGAGTCGAAAGACAAGAGAGTGAAATATAAAGACTTAATGCAAGATCTACTAAAAAAAATAGATGGAAAGACACAAAAATAACAAACGAATAAAGAGAACAAGAAAGAAAGAAAAAATGCTGATAGATCCAAAAAAAAAAGAAAACAGGCAAACAAGAAATAAAGAAAAGGAAACAAAAGAAAGAAAACAGGAAGAAAAAAAAAAGAAAGGAAAATAATAAAACAGATAAACAGGAAGAAAAAGAAAGGGGAGAAAAAGCAAGAGAGCGAGAAAGAAAAGAAATGAAGGAAGAGTAAGGACGAAAAGAAATGAAGGAAGAGTAAGGACGAAAAGAAATGAAGGAAGAGTAAGGACGAAAAGAAATGAAGGAAGAGTAAGGACGAAAAGAAATGAAGGAAGAGTAAGGACGAAAAGAAATGAAGGAAGAGTAAGGACGAAAAGAACTGAAGGAAGAGTAAGGACGAAAAGAACTGAAGGAAGAGTAAGGACGAAAAGAAATGAAGGAAGAGTAAGGACGAAAAGAACTGAAGGAAGAGTAAGGACGAAAAGAAATGAAGGAAGAGTAAGGAAGAAAAGAAATGAAGGAAGAGTAAGGACGAAAAGAAATGAAGGAAGAGTAAGGACGAAAAGAAATGAAGGAAGAGTAAGGACGAAAAGAACTGAAGGAAGAGTAAGGACGAAAAGAACTGAAGGAAGAGTAAGGACGAAAAGAAAGGCAGAAAGAGTAGGATTGCAGAAGCTTAAGACTATGCATGAAATAGCTGAACAAGACCAAACAGAGTTGGATCCGGAGCTGTAATATGTTTGAGTTCGGAGAAATTCTCTCTGCCTGAAGAAAGTCTTATGACCAATAGTGACGACTATGGTGGATTCGTCAAGTGGACCAATAGCAAGGGCCATGGTGGATTGGTCAAGTGGATCAATCAGAGAATAGCACGATCTGTCGATTGTTAACACTCTCCCCCCCCCCATCCATCCCCACAAGGACCCATGAGAGTGCGTGATTTTGAGCATGTCTCTGTGTTGATATTTATTAAGCCATGTGGTCTTGTCAACGTAGCTCCAATAAAACGCTAAGCAAGTTCGTAAATAAAACTGTGATTGTTACAACCAATTACCGTCAGGTGGAACACGTATTACTTCTGAACAGGTCGTTACCTTAAACTCTTCACACACCAAAAAAAACAACAACTTAAACACTGCCGAAAGGTGTTGAAAAGACGTGAAATCTAATTATTCTCAAGTTAGTGTCGAAGAGACTAGGTTAACAGTTTGACAAGGTCAACAAGTCGTCTGAACACATGTGTATGACATGCTATACACATGTGTATTACATGCTACAAACATGTGTATTACATGCTACAAACATGTGTAATGCATGCTAAAAACTCGTATATTACAAGCCAGACACATATCCTCAGCATGAAAAAAGGGGATAACTAGGATAAAATAATCAAACGGCCAATTTAGCATTTTTTTTGCGCATATAATTATGTCAATGTTTTTCAATATCTCCACAGCAGTTGCACGTATAGAGATACCCACAGCCTACTATGGAGGGGTGTAGAATATTTTATTTCTTTCGTCCTCACCCAAAATGTAAAGCAAGGTAAACATCGGCAATGATAAAACGCTGCTGAGTGGAGATGTCATTGAAAGGAAAAGAGTTCATGATTATACGTTCAGCATGCCAGATAGGGACGCAAGGCCAGTGAAATAACACATTAAGCTTTTCATAAATGATTTATTTTTTTAAAGCTTGATTGTAATTTCAAATCAGGGATTTTTTTTTTTTTTATGAAATAGATATCATTAAACAATAACTCAAGGCCTGTCATTGGAATAATTCATTTCACTTTTCTTTTCAACAGTTTCCCTAAAGTAACATTTTACATTTCAAAGAGGAAAAAAAAAAAAGTAAGAAATATGTTATTACTCGCGATGAAACTCTTAAAGAACTTTACGTCTTTTATTGCTCATATGATACATTTTCAATCTCACATTGCACTTTACTACTTGATATGCATTTGTTATTTAGTTACACATACAAGTGTACTCAGTGTTGCACGTCTATTGTTTTTAAAGCTTGCTCACATTTTTTTAAATGAAAATAAAAATGGTTCCTGTCCCTTATTGGTCAAACGTTGTTTACATTACAGGTCCACGTCATATTATCCAGAGAGGGGGGGGGGGGTCGAGGTCTTCTTTTCTTATTTCCCGTTAATGTTAACTTTTAGACCTTTCATTAGAGGTTAGTAATGTCTATATTTTAGCCATTATGGAACATTATTAGAAATGCCACAACGCTAGACGTTTCAGTGTTGGGGCCTAGCGGCATGCCCCGTGATGCTATTATTAAACATAAGCGAAATTTTGTGTTCGCTCTGGCCAACATCGCGACCACTGTGTAAGCCGAACCGTTGTAAAACAGACGGATTTAGACTTTTTAAACAAACCAACACCAACAAAAAAAAAACAACACTGCAGAGTTAAGGTCGAAAAGAAAACAAAAACTAGGATGACACCTTTGTGTACTCACCTCAAACAGCGAGTTAAAATTAGAATCCTATCCACTGTTTCTCCAGCGCCTTCCACTAAAGCACGGGTTTTTTTGGTTTTTTTATTGTGAAGAGGATGAAGAAAAAAAAAAATACGCAACTCTCACAGCCTTACGAACGCACTCGTACACATCAATGACAGGTCTCGGGGAGGAAAACTACTACGCGGTGCCAGGATACCTGGGTGATGCGGGTGGAACTACTCCGTTAAGGGCAATGATGCTGGTGAACGCTAGTTCAGTCCCTTTAACGCTAGCGGGGTCGCCCCGCGACACCACGGTCTTGCCCCCCCACGTGAAATTCCAGAACGAGCGCCCCGTGAGCTCAGTCTTGAAGACGGGGGGGGGGGGGGGGGGGGGGGGGGGCGGGCTCGCGACTGCCCGAGCCGGAGTGAGTGATGAGGTTTTAAAAGTGAGTTTTGATAGTCCGAGTCGCAGGGGTTCTTACCCTTCGATGTCAAGCCAGAGAGGAAGGTGTTATGATTTAGTGAGATGGAAATCTGATAGCAGCGAAAAACCTCAGTTAAAAAATTTGGACATTGTGTTTGTCGTTTCTGCATTTGAAAACCTGGGTCTATAACTAATGCAACGCTCCCGAGTTTATCTAATGATTCATGTATATATATAATCAAAGTCTAAGGCCCTGCACTTCTGTATCAATGTTCAATAACCTGTTTCAAAGATGCGCCTTTTTTTATTTACAATGCAACCTAAGCAAGCGATACTAATCATGTGGCAGTGTCGGCGACCCCTGGCTCCGGAGCCACATGCGGCTCTTTGACGGAAAACATGCGGCTAAATATTTTCTTACCAAATGCAATCTATAGAAATGTTTTTTTAATCCCAAAAAAAGGGTTGCCCACACATGGCAGATGGACTTAGACAGCGACAGGATTAGAAATGTTGTCTGGTCAACTACTATGAAACTGCCGGACCATTTTTCGACAGGAAATCGTATTGATTCGACATTTCTATTAAAAAAAAAAAATTACATTTTAAACATATTCTGTGAAGCTGTGATTTAGCTTTACTTTGAAATATCAGGGTCGGACCCTTTCCCAACCTTTCACGGGTTGATGTAGAAATAATGTGTTCGCACCGTTAAATTCGTCCACGCGTGTCTTGTTAATTTTTTTGTTAATTTTGGGCTTGGAGAAGAATAAGCGTTAGAAGTTGTTGGTTATAAAACATGTATTAAGAAATATGATTTTTTTTTAAAGTTACTTTTACTCACATGGTTCTCTCTAAATGCACATTTTCAACAATGGTTCTATCTAAATGCACTTTTTCAACAATGGTTCTATGTAAATGCACTTTTTCAACAATGGTTCTATTTAAATGCACTTTTTCCACCAATGGTTCCCTCTTAGTTCACTTTTTCACCAATGGTTCTATCTAAATGCACTTTTTCAACAATGGTTTTAATTAAATGCACTTTTTTTTACCAATGGTTCTATGTAAATTTCACTTTTTCAACAATGGTTCTATTTAAATGCACTTTTTCACCAATGGTTCTATGTAAATTTCACTTTTTCAACAATGGTTCTATTTAAATGCACTTTTTTTACCAATGGTTCTATGTAAATTTCACTTTTTCAACAATGGTTCTATTTAAATGCACTTTTTTTTACCCATGGTTCTATGTAAATTTCACTTTTTCAACAATGGTTCTATTTAAATGCACTTTTTTTACCAATGGTTCTATGTAAATTTCACTTTTTCAACAATGGTTCTATTTAAATGCACTTTTTTTACCAATGGTTCTATGTAAATTTCACTTTTTCAACAATGGTTCTATTTAAATGCACTTTTTTTACCAATGGTTCTATGTAAATTTCACTTTTTCAACAAACAAAAATGTCTATGTTATTTGACATTTGGGTTGCATGTTGGTGAAATCGGTCTTTGGTGTTTACTTACTTGAAATATTAAAGGATGTCACGGATTTTCCACCTCATTGGAAAACGGATGAAGGTGGACCTACGATTTATTTAGGAGGCTGGGAGGGGTGAAGGAGTGATAAACACACACACAGACTAACACATGTATTTGTTTTTTAGGGATTATGGAAGAGCGACTACGAAAGGCTCAAAGTGTGTTACGTCATTTTGATAATATAAAGGAATACAATTTGATTTAAGATGTCATTACTATGTCATTTGCTCATTTCTTGTTCGAAGTATTTGATTTTTTTTTCAAATTACAATATATAAAAAGCGTTTTGCTTTAAATAACTAAGAAATAAATTGTTTTTCTTGATCCATTAATACCAAACTAGTCGCATCATTAGGCAAACAGCAACTTGCATCTACATCGCTCAGCTAGGCTTAATGTATGCTGTGGATGGGCTGAGTAAAGTCAGATCATTTCTTCTTTGTCTAGTTTAAGGTGACGTAACAGAGATTTTGAATCAACGCCTTCTGAAATAATCCAGGAAAGACAAGGATTCTCAAACCTCTTTCCACGGTGTCAAATAATGAAATGAAAGTCTCTTCAGTTGCCAAAGTTCTGAGAACGACTTCCTAAGCTTTGATATTAGCTTTGGATTAGCTATTATTAAAATAAATGAAATGCACCTGGGACTAAAATTGATTTTATCACCGCAGGAAAAATTTCCTTTAATCATTTAAAGAAGATCCTAAAATAGCCGGGAAAGAAATTAAATGACCAAAAAATTCGTATCGTGTCGAAAGACTGAAATATACTTTTGTGTGTCTCATCCAATCAGAATATTTCAAACGTCCTATTTTAGAACATCACCACGTAGATTTGGCATGCGAGTATAGGGCAGATTACCACGTTAATACTCCATGCAAACATAGAGCACATTCGCGCATTGACTATTTCAAACAATTGTAGGACAGATCACCGCGTTGGATGCCTTTTACCTCCAGGTCAGATTATGTGCTTCGGAGCTATTTTAACGAAGTCGGTATTGCGTAAGATCCACCACCCCCCCCCCCTTCATTGTAAAGACCAAATGCTGATCAGCTCAATTTTGATCTCTTAAATCCATTATTTTAATACCACCTTGTTGTTAACCAAATTGGAAGAATTAAAGCCACATGTACATGGCACGCATTATTTCTAGTTATTTTCCATGTGTGTCCTGAGCACAATTTCTTGTTAACCTATAAGGAAGATTTATTCCTTTCATCATTTTTCAAAATGTATAGACGACGAAATCTTTTCTTGTACAGAAAGTTTGTCCTCCGTTCCGAAAATCGAAAAAAAAAAAATCTCAGTGGCGAAATTTCCGGAAGAGGCCGCTGCAATCGCTAATGATGTAAAACGGGCCTTAAAGAGCTGAGAAGGGACTTAGGGCATTAGCAGCTGGCACTAGACGCTTGTATGCACCCAAAAAAAAACACGATGCTGATTAATGGGACATAACTCTAGAGAAATCCTCCCCATTTTCTAATGATGGCTAAAGAGTTCTCTCGCATTTTTTTTTTTTTTTTTTTAATTCCAGCTGTTTTTTTTTTTTTTTTTTTAACACCCGCCGGTGTTTTCCCCCCCCCCCCCCCCACATATATTTAGGATTTCTTAAGAAGGCGATTCTTTCTTTTATTATCGCTGCACTTGGATGCCATTTCTTTAACTTCAGGTCAAAACTTGCTCGTCGTCTGCTACAGATGCGAGCACGCTATGAATAATGTTTTAATCGTGTTAGAATGTAATCTAATGAAAATATTTGCACATGGATAAATACGGTATTTATTGAGGCTTCAGAAGAATGACCACAAAAAAATAAACATATTTAAATTTTGCGAGAGTAATTAAATTTGATCCATTAGCTCGTGACAAGTGAATTAGTGAACGAGAGTATCCAATGATTTGGTTTATCTCATCTTTACATTTCTGATTTACCAGTGAGGCGTGGAGTTAGAGTCGCGTTTAAGGGCTGATGAAAAGGCAGTCGGTATGGATACTCTCAGACACACAAAAAAATTGCATTGTATTTTTGGAAAAGCAGCACATTGTAATTTATTGTGAACAAAGTTACACATTTTTTAATTTTATTTTGTTCAAAAAAATTCATTTGTTGTTTTCTTTCCACGGAGGCTGGGATGTAAGAAAATATGTGTCCCTTAAAAAAGTTTTTGAAAGAAAGATAAGCGAAATTCCCCAATGATGGATGTCTTCACAAAGGTTAGCTGGGTTTCAAAGGGAATCATTACTTTTTGTGAAGGGTAATATTGCTGGCCATATTGCTGGTCATACTGCTGGCCAAATTGCTGGTCATATTGCTGGTCATATTGCTGGCCATATTGCTGGCAATATTGCTGGTCATATTGCTGGTCATATTGCTGGCCATATTGCTGGCAATATTGCTGGTCATATTGCTGGTCATATTGCTGGCCATAATGCTGGTTATATTGATGGCCATATTGCTGGCCATATTGCTGGCCATATTGCTGGCCATATTGCTGGCCATATTGCTGGCCATATTGCTGGCCATATTGCTGGCCATATTGCTGGCCATATTGCTGGGCATACTGCTAGTCATATTGCTTGCCATATTGATGGCCATATTGCTTGCCATATTGGTGGTCATATTGCTGGGCATACTGCTGGTCATATTGCTGGTCATATTTATGGCCATATTGCTGGTCATATTGCTGGCCATATTGCATGTCACATTGCTGGCCATATTGCTGGTCATATTGCTGGTCATATTGCTGGCCATATTGCTGGTCATATTGCTGGGCATACTGCTGGTCATATTGCTGGTCATATTTATGGCCATATTGCTGGTCATATTGCTGGCCATATTGCATGTCACATTGCTGGCCATATTGCTGGTCATATTGCTGGTCCAATTGCTGGTCATATTGCTGGTCATATTGCTGGCCATATTGCTGGCCATATTGCTGGTCGTGTTGCTGGGCATACTGCTAGTCATATTGCTGGCCATATTGCATGTCATATTGCTGGCCATATTGCTGGCCATATTGCTGGTCGTGTTGCTGGGCATACTGCTAGTCATTTTGCTGGTCATATTGCTTGCCATATTGCATGTCACATTGCTGGCCATATTGCTGGTCCAATTGCTGGTCCAATTGCTGGTCATAGTGCTGGTCATATTGCTGGCCATATTGCTGGCCATATTGCTGGTCGTATTGCTGGTCGTATTGCTGGGCATACTGCTAGTCATTTTGCTGGTCATATTGATGGCCATATTGCTGGCAATATTGCTGGTCATATTGCTGGTCATATTGCTGGCATTATTGCTGGTCATATTGCTGGTCATATTGCTGGTCATATTGCTTGCCATATTGCTGGCCATATTGGTGGCCATATTGCTGGCCATATTGCATGTCACATTGCTGGCCATATTGCTGGTCATATTGTTGGTCATATTGCTAGTCATATTGCTGGCAATATTGCTGGTCATATTGCTGGTCATATTGCTGGTCATATTGCTTGCCATATTTCTGGCCATATTGCTGGCCATATTGCTGGCCATATTGCTGGCCATATTGCTGGTCATATTGCTGGGCATACTGCTGGTGATATTGCTGGTCATATTGATGGCCATATTGCTGGCTATATTGCTGGCCATATTGCTGGTCATATTGCTGGGCATACTGCTGGTCATATTGCTGGTCACATTGCTGGTTATATTGCTGGTCATATTGATGGCCATATTGCTTGTCATATTGCTGGGCATAATGATGGTCATATTGCTGGTCATATTGCTGGCCATATTGCTGGTCATATTGCTGGTCATATTGCTGGCCATAATGGTGGTCATATTGCTGGTCATATTGCTGGTTATATTGCTGGCCATAATGGTGGTCATATTGCTGGTTATATTGATGGCCATATTGCTGGCCATATTGCTGGTCATATTGCTGGTCATATTGCTGGTCATATTTATGGCCATATTGCTGGGCATACTGCTGGTCAAGTTCTTTTTTTTTTTGCATTAATAATACTTGGACTTGGTGGTTTGTATTTATTGAACGAACAGTGCCTGTACTTTTCCGTCACCGCCAGTCTCTATGCTACTTTTCTGGCACCGCCAGTCTCTATGCTACTTTTCTGGCACCACCAGTCTCTATGCTACTTTTCTGTTACCGCCAGTCTCTATGCTACTTTTCCGTCACCGCCAGTCTCTATGCTACTTTTCTGTTACCGCCAGTCTCTATGCTACTTTTCTTGCACCGCCAGTCTCTATGCTACTTTTCTGGCACCGCCAGTCTCTATGCTACTTTTCTGGCACCGCCAGTCTCTATGCTACTTTTCTGGCACCGCCAGTCTCTATGCTACTTTTCTGGCACCGCCAGTCTCTATGCTACTTTTCTGGCACCGCCAGTCTCTATGCTACTTTTCTGGCACCGCCAGTCTCTATGCTACTTTTCTGGCACCGCCAGTCTCTATGCTACTTTTCTGGCACCGCCAGTCTCTATGCTACTTTTCTGGCACCGCCAGTCTCTATGCTACTTTTCTGGCACCGCCAGTCTCTATGCTACTTTTCTGGCACCGCCAGTCTCTATGCTACTTTTCTGGCACCGCCAGTCTCTATGCTACTTTTCTGGCACCGCCAGTCTCTATGCTACTTTTCTGGCACCGCCAGTCTCTATGCTACTTTTCTGGCACCGCCAGTCTCTATGCTACTTTTCTGGCACCGCCAGTCTCTATGCTACTTTTCTGGCACCGCCAGTCTCTATGCTACTTTTCTGGCACCGCCAGTCTCTATGCTACTTTTCTGGCACCGCCAGTCTCTATGCTACTTTTCTGGCACCGCCAGTCTCTATGCTACTTTTCTGGCACCGCCAGTCTCTATGCTACTTTTCTGGCACCGCCAGTCTCTATGCTACTTTTCTGGCACCGCCAGTCTCTATGCTACTTTTCTGGCACCGCCAGTCTCTATGCTACTTTTCTGGCACCGCCAGTCTCTATGCTACTTTTCTGGCACCGCCAGTCTCTATGCTACTTTTCTGGCACCGCCAGTCTCTATGCTACTTTTCTGGCACCGCCAGTCTCTATGCTACTTTTCTGGCACCGCCAGTCTCTATGCTACTTTTCTGGCACCGCCAGTCTCTATGCTACTTTTCTGGCACCGCCAGTCTCTATGCTACTTTTCCATCACCGCCAGTCTCTATGCTACTTTTCCATCACCGCCAGTCTCTATGCTACTTTTCCATCACCGCCAGTCTCTATGCTAATTTTCTGGCACCGCCAGTCTCTATGCTACTTTTCTGGCACCGCCAGTCTCTATGCTACTTTTCTGGCACCGCCAGTCTCTATGCTACTTTTCCGGCACCACCAGTCTCTATGCTACTTTTCTGTTACCGCCAGTCTCTATGCTACTTTTCTGGCACCACCAGTCTCTATGCTACTTTTCTGGCACCGCCAGTCTCTATGCTACTTTTCCGTCACCGCCAGTCTCTATGCTACTTTTCCGGCACCGCCAGTCTTTATGCTACTTTTCCGGCACTGTTACTCTACCACTGACATATGGTCCTTTCAAGCCCAGGTACTAATTTGTCCTGATTCGACATGAACGTGTGCAACCCCACCCTCCCCCTCTCCCTTTTCGGAACAAACAAAAATAACCCCACAAGCACCCGTGTCCCTACTCCCCTCTCCCCACCCCAAGACAGCAGGATTCTCACCAAGCCTCGTTGTCTTCATCCCCCCTTTTTTTTATGAGCATCGTAATTGACACCCGCGACAGCGTTTATTAACTTCGTAAAGCTCGGCCCAGCGCTCGACGGGTGGCATTTGTACGGTCCACGAGTTATTCCCCATACTTGATGGACAAGTCTGTAATGAACGCAGGCTAGAGTGTAAGGGGGACGAGACATCGACGCTTCTTGGAATGTGAGGGTGGTGCAGGGAGTGGGGATGGTGGGTGAGGAATCAATCGATGGACCGCATGCAGTGGCGGAGCTACGGCACATAAAGAGCAAGATGGAGGACCAAAACAAAAATTGACCCATGAGACGAAAATAGAAACTAGACAATTTGTCATTTTTAAATGTTTTTATCACTTTAAGGTATTTAGATTTATTTCGTAAAACATGTGTGGATGAACTTTGTTAGGTTTCCAGACCTTCACCCACCACCTCTGCTTCCGCCAATGGACAAAAGATTTTGTGCTTCTTTTAAGTGCGTCCATCAATATAATTCTCTTTAAAGTTTTGTTCTGATCATTATGTTATTCGAGGATGATCGGACAGTGGTCAAGTAGGGAGAGACTCACAGAGTCACTATCACAGCAAGAGATTCAAATGAGAGCATATTGTTGAGTTTGGTCACGAAGTTAACAAAGATCTGTATCACTACAGATAGTCTAACATAGGCACGCATAACAAAAGGGGAAAAAATACATAATTTTATTGTTGCAGGCATATCAGCAAATCATTGTTTTAAAGAGGAGCAGCAGTGCTGGATTAAACTAAAGGAAACTTGGGCACTTTCCAGAGGATCCCATCCATTTAAGGAGCCCTGCGACTTGCGACAAAAGATCACCATTTTTCTGTTTTAAATTGATCTGATCTGGAACATAGGAAAAGAAAAATGCAAGTGACACAACTCAAGTCAAACATTTTTCCTAGGCCGCTCATCATCAAAGGGGGGGAGGGGGGGGGGCTATTGGGTGACAGCCGTCACGTGATGACAGCATGGATAAGAGTGAACAAAAAGTAAGGGTTACATGAAAAACTTGACATGAGACAGCAACGAACATTAAAGCCTTCTCGTGGCATAATGACTTTACAATATCAAATTGAACAGTAAGCGTAGCATAACATATCCTCTGTACGACTCGGGGTGGTGTTTCTGGTGCACTCAGCGTTGACAACTCCGGCGATGAAGGACGCATGAATAGCACAGTGAAACACACAAGAAAAACTGCTGGTCATCTACTGCATCCTGGTCTATTTCCGGTCATCTTGACTAAGTCTTGCAAATGTAACAAATAGGCAAAGACGAGATATATATATATATATAGAGAGAGAGAGGGGGGTGCTGACGAAATGAGTAAGTCTGCCTCACTTTAAACAAAATGAGGCCCAAGTGAAAGCTACTACTCAAGTCGTAGATTGCCTTGGTGGCGTTGGCGTACTCAAGACGAGCTATATGTAGCGAGCGACCTGGTAGCCACGTCGATGAACGAGATCTGAAATGGTATGTCATCAAATATTTGAAGATTTAACAAGTTCTTACATATTACTAGACTAGTAGCCTGCAAATGAGACCTGCATAACATTGTTAGTCTACTCTACCATGTATACTGTGTGTGATGGATAATGTAATATATTTGACTTAAGATAATGTAATCAGTAATATTTTAAGAAACGTACACCAATGAATCAATCAACACTACCATCTAAAATTTATGGACGTCGATTGGATAGAGATTTTTCCAGATAATTTTTCTCATAAATGTTAAGCGATAGTGCTCGAAATACTGATAGACAACATACAGTTGAATGGTAAATATTAAACAAAATATGGAGTAAGTAGAGGAGGCCTGTAAAGGGGCCCAGGTGCGCAGATGTGTAATGGAAAGGGGCGTAGGGGCGCAGATGTGTAATGGAAGGGGCCCAGGTGCGCAGATGTGTAATGGAAAGAGGCTTAGGTGTGCAGATGTGTAACGGAAAGAGGCTTAGGTGTGCAGATGTGTAATGGAAAGGGGCATAGATGTGCAGAGCTGTAATAGAAAGAGGCTTAGGTGTGCAGATGTGTAATGGAAAGGGGCCTAGGTGTGTCGTGCCTTAAAAATATTGCAGAGCAGAACAATTTAAACACAAGACATCTTATTCACCACAAAACATCTCATTAAACACAAAACAACTCATTAAACACAAGACAGCTCATTAAACACAAAACAACTCATTAAACACAAAAGACTCATTAAACACAAGACATGTCATGTGTTTCTCAACACTGAAAATTTCGGGACACAATAAGAGGGAGAGTTTTTAGGAAATAACCGATAAGAGACAAGGCGACCTGCATAAAAATCAAATTGGGTCAAATATGAAAAGACGCAAGTTGTTCAAAGATGAAATGACGCAAGTGGGTCAAATATGAAATGATGCAAGTGGGTCAAATATGAAATGACGCAAGTCGGTCAAATATGAAATGATGCAAAGTGGTTCAAATATGAAAGACGCAAAATGGTTCAAATATGAAATGACGCAAGTGGGTCAACTTTAAAATGACGCAAGTCGGTCAATTATGAAATGACGCAAGTTGGTCAATTTTGAAATCCTGCGGGATTATATGAAGTGACCAGGGGATTTGTAATAAATATTGATGGGCCGTATCAACAACGGGAATAGGAAATAACAGAAGAGACAATTATTGTTTCTTTATTTATAAGGTAACTTCAATATTATGTTTAACAGTGAAGGCCTAGAACTTTAGCTAGTAGGTTGAGATAAATGTAACGCACAAACTAGAGACAAACCGAATTTCGTCTTCGGCTTCCGTTTCGGCGCCGAAAGTGGCCATTTGATCACTTTCGGCCTAATTACGGTTTCGCCGGAAACCAAAACGTTAAATTTCGGTTTAATTTCGGTTTCGGCCGAAAGTTATTTTTAAATTTCGGCTTCGTTTCGGTCGAAATCATAAAATCACTTTCGGTCGTTCTCTAGCACCAAAACAATCTCTATAAACCAAATCCGCCTGAATAAGACAAAGATTAAAAGTAGTGAGAAAACAAGAGACAAATGTACTTGTATGTGGCAAAATCGTTTAATTTTCTTAACTTTGACTTTTGATGTTTATCACAGAATCATTGTTCATGATGACGGAGAACTACTTTCTTTTTGTTACCAGATAACGACCTAATGAAAGAAATCCCGAATGTAGGTTCAGCCTGTCACCGCTGGATCGAGATTAAAATAAACAAGAACAACAAAGAACTGTCGTCTGTTGCATGACAACTGACTGTCGATTCCGACACACTAACCGAGATACCATTACGTTGAGTCTAATTTTAGCTTCTACATTGACCTAGTTATCCTCCTACTGTCAAAAACAAATAAAAATCAGGACATCTTTACCAGACTCGGTACTTAGACAATTTTAAGTACCGGTACCATAGTGGTTGTTTTTTTTTGGGGGGGGGGTTTTTTTTTTTGCACTCTTTTTTTCATTGACTTCGAAGAGCTGTGACCTTCTTATGGTTTACTTTTGACCATGACGTTAAAACAGCTGTGGCTTTTTTGTGATCTACTCCTGCCAATGTCTTCAGACAACTGTGGCTTTTACATAGTGGTTTTTTTTTTTTGGGGGGGGGGTTTTTTTTTTGCACTCTTTTTTTCATTGACTTCGAAGAGCTGTGACCTTCTTATGGTTTACTTGTGACCATGACGTTAAAACAGCTGTGGCTTTCTTGTGATCTACTCCTGACAATGTCTTCAGACAACTGTGGCTTTTTTTGTGGTCTACTCGTGACAATAGCTTTAGACAGCTGTGGCTTTCTTGTGGTCGTTCTCATGTAGCTCTTTCAGCTTTCTCATGTAGCTCTTTCAGCTTTTTCATTCAGCTATTTCAGCTTTCTTATGTAGCTCTTTCAGGTTTCTCATGTAGCTCTTTCAGGTTTCTCATGTAGCTCTTTCAGCTTTCTCATGCAGCTCTTTCAGCTTTCTCATGCAGCTCTTTCAGCTTTCTCATGTAGCTCTTTCAGCTTTCTCATGTAGCTCTTTCAACTTTCTCATGTAGCTCTTTCGGCTTTCTCGTGTAGCTCTTTTAGCTTTCTCATGTAGCTCTTTCAGTTTTCTCATGCAGCTCTTTCAGCTTTCTCATGTAGCTTTTTTAGCTTTCTCATGTAGCTCTTTCAACTTTCTCATGTAGCTCTTTCAGCTTTCTCATATAGCACTTTCAGCTTTCTCGTGTAGCCATTTCAGCTTTATCGTGTAGCTCTTGGATATTAAAATATTTTGCTGAAATGGTTTTATTTTAATAAAACTTTGGATTAAATTTAAGTTTTGTTAGACCAACTGTCAAAACGTGGTAAAGAAATCCGACAGGAAAAAGCTGGTTAAATTTCATGGCTTTTTATTGATATTGCTTGGCCATTTAGCTAAACTTTTAACGGGAAAATATGTATGAAATATTGTGTTATAAAACAGATTTTTAAATACGGTTTTTCGTATTATTTCAGTAACAATAAATGCATATTGAATGGGGAATACCGTGAGATATTTTTTTTCACCTTGCTCTTCGATATTTTCTCAAAACTACATCGAAAAGTTAACATTGGGTCGTTGCCATGAAGAGGTTCCCCCCCCCCTGGTGTAATTTATCCTAGAAGCATTAATATCAATAACGGTGCAATCTTTGAACCAGCAATGAAGATGGATGAATCGTTAATTTTTTTCAAGTCTCACCTATCTTTGTTCCCGCTCTTGGGGGAATGAACCCCGGGGAGTTTACATTTTTATTACCGGCAACAATAACAAAGATCTTCAAGCGAGATGTAGTAATTCGGTCAGATAATAGCGATTGGGGGTTCGAACCCATGCGGAGGCCATAGGCCACCCTGGGAGTCCATTGATATACTTCAGGGAATCAGAAACTTTAGATCTTTTAAAAAGATTAAGTTGCTGTTTCTTTGTCGTTGTTTTTTAATGGAAACAGATTTAAAACCGGGGATGTCCAAAAGCCTACATTAGATTAAGAATCCCTGAAAAAGATTGATGGATATTAAACCAAAGTGGGATCTTTTGTTTATTTAATTGAGCCGGTTTAACCCCAGGTTGTTTGTTTTTTAATATTTCTCAAGAGTTTAACTTTCACGTTGTCACAAATACAATACCCTCGAGTCTCGATCTAAACATCTTTTTCGAAAATGTATGTTGTTTGGCATAGAGCTGTTGCTCTTTAGTTTCCTTATGAAAGTCTTGTATTTTTCTCTCAAAGTAATTCCATTTGTTTTAGATTGTTGTACGGTTTTAATTTTTTAATTGGTGCTGTTGTGCTTTTATGTGTTCTATATTTGAAGAAGTGTACCTACCTAAAGTTCGGCCATCCATTCATTCAGCCATTCATTCAGCCATTCATTCAGCCATTCATTTAGCCATCCATTCAGCCATTCATTTAGACATTCATTCAGCCATTCATTCAGCCATTCATTCAGCCATTCATTTATTATTTTCGAACCCTATAATTTGCTGGGTTTGTATTTTTTAGAAATTCAAATTTGACCGATAAATAACATACATGAAATATGACACAAAACAGAGTCGAAATTGTATCTACATTAGTAATTGTACGAAGAAGTCTTTTTCACAGTAGCAAGTGACATGACCTCATTTATTACCTAGTATGGGGGCATTTAGCTCGTCGTTATTGACTGTTAAGTGTTGTCTAAGCAGGATTATTATTCTTTATTAGATCCTCTATCCCTAAATAAACAATTTAATTTTGTAATGTCTTCGCAGCTTCAAATCTTGGTCTCCGTTCACGATTCCAGTAAATACTTTATTTTCCTGCCGCTGATTTTTTTAAAATTAAAAAAAAAAAACGGCTAATCTCTTTTGCCTTTCTCCAAAGCAAATCTCTTTCCATTTCCGTGATGGTCCCTCTACAAACTTCCACTGCATTTCATTACCGTGATCAGGCCTTGACGAGATGTTGATTTTAAAGACGCCACGGTTTACATAGCGCGGGACTCTTTAAAATCTATGAATTGCCCGAGTTGTTGACCAGGTCAACACTGCTTTGATGGAATTTGGTCGATTTTTTAGGGTTGGAAAAGGGGGGGGGGGGGGGGGAACCCCTTGAATTTCTTTTTAGGCATACATAGCTTTGAGGTCATGGGATACATAATTTACTTTAATTATGGTTTTATTTCTTAAAAATGCATCTTTGAACTATGTGAACTGACAAGGCTGAACTTACCGGGGGGGGGTGGGGGGGCGTGGTGTTTTAAATGACCTTTTTGGACACACCCCCCCCCCCCCCCCAAACTCGTACGTAAAAGAGGCTTTTAGTCCCCAACCCCATAAAAGCGCCAAAGAATTTCTTTTAAATTAATAGATAATTGTGAAGTCACAGGAATATTTAACAAATGTGTCACGGGTTTATCCCGCCAACAGTTTGACCAGCCCAGTGGTCCCCATAATATGCGTCGCTCTGGGTGCCATGTTGCCCTCGGGCAGAACCATGAAAATGGGGCAAAGAGGGGAATCACAGCGGGCGCAAAAATCTTCTTTTAGATAGGATCTTAACAGTGAATTAAAATATCAGATCTCAAATACTTCAGAAAGACGGGGGGTGGGGGGGGGCAAAAATCGTCATTTTTTTCTGATCCGCCCCGGGGGCACTTTTTCTATATATTAAGTGGAACCATTTTCCAGCTTCGCCCCCATGTGCATTATTTCCTCCACAGCAAACCAACAACAGTAAAGACAATAAAATAAAAGTAGCACTTGACTGAAAAGTAGCATCCGCGAGGGCGGCAAAAGAACGGTGAAAATCTAAACTTTCCATAAGCGCCGGGAATCGAAACATTTTAAGAACCGCTGAACTAGCACACTGAAGATACGGTGGACAAAGTACTACTGTAATACTGCTACCACGGGGCACTATTGAAGCGATATCTAGCTAATTCTTTTGTGAAGAGAAATGGCAACATAATGACGATAATTCCTACACAACGTTGCGTGATATTTTTACAGCATTGGAGACACATGTTTGCTATTTTTTAACAATCAGATGGAGCTAAAACTATTCACTCTTCTAGCCTTTGCGGATAAATCAGATAAGACAAATAGAAATAAGACAAGCAAGTCGTCGCTGCCAAAAGTACGGACAAGCCGGACGACGAGAGGAAAGTACGGACAAATACGGACGCAGATATTAGTACGGAAAAGGGGGTCGAAAATTCAAAATGTCCGTACTATATACGGACATCAGGCCACCCTATGTTGGAGACAGTATTGTAATAAAAATAGACGTTTCCGGAAAAAAATTATTTGAACCTGGATTGGGAGAAAAAAAATTGAATCTCTTTTTGTCCATTATAGTGTTTTTTTGTTGTTGTTTGTTCCAGATTTATTCTAGCAGCCACGCCCAAACTCATGGCTTAGATTGCAGCAATTTGATCCCCTTACCGCAACAAGAACACCATCCAATCAGAAATTGTACATCTGACTAAAAGACCTCAACCTAACGAAGTGGAAACAAAAATTACATGAAATAGATTTCAAAACATGATATTTGTATACACCAATGATTTAAAATATACTCCTGACTAATTGACTTGGCGATGAGAGGCGAAATCTTAGAGCTTTTTGTTAAGGGTTTGATTTGAGGGGTCGTGGGGGACGAGCACTTTTTAAACTATCGTCTGGGATCATTATTTCTTTTTTTTTTATTGCCGAATCTGTTTTATTCGTTTTAATTTAACTTTAAGCGATATTCACTTTCAATGTAATTAAATTTCCATTTTGATATATTTAGTTCCTTTCTTCGACTCATTCAGTAGGGGGCGGTGTCTAACTTAAGAAATCCCGTTCTATTAGAAGCAGGCAAATTCCATGTTACTTACTAATGTCAGTATGGAGAAATTAATCTCTTATTTAGAAGTGTTTGGCTCGTTCTACAACAGTATATAACAAAAGACGATACCAAATGATAAATACAATAACAGAATGTGTGATACTCGAAACAGGGCTGATTACAATTAACAAGTTTTATTAAGTTAATACAAAATTACAATATCAAAAAGAAATTATTTTTTTTTTAAACTCTTGACTTGCGGTATATTGTTTGGCTTGTACCAGTACAATGTTGAATAAAACACAATGTGCAAAAAGGGTTCAATGATGAAAAGAAATCTATTGTAAACAAAGCTCTCACACGTTCCAAAATAACCCTCTCTCGTCGCCTCCTCTGTGCTGCGTGACAGACTATAGTCGGTTTCACAGATGATTCCAGAATTATTATGCATTTTAATAGTGACGACTCAAACTTTCTACAATTTTCTACCGAATTCGAGTCAAGATACAGGCGATATATTGGTTTGTAGCGGAGATCCAGAGGAGACTACAATTAGTAAGACATGCCCAATAATAATGGAGGCAAATTGGGGTCAGCTTAAGGTCGTTCACCGGGAAAATATGAAATGAGAGTAAAAATAGGGCGACTATATTTATATGTAACATCCTATTTGTTCAAAAACTGTTGAGTTCCTAAGATAACAGCAATCAATGTAAGTGTTTAGATATCAGAGGATTGTGTGGAGAATGGAAAATCTTAGTTGATCCTGAAGTATAGGCCAAAACGTGTCAAAGTGTCCTCGTTTTATAGCCATTTTCATTGTTTCTATAGTATAGTAGTTACTATCCTAGTGTCTCATTTTTATTTTACTTAGTTTACATGTTTTTAATATTTGTTAAAGCGCTTAGAGCTTTATGGTAAGCGCTATAGAAAATGCCTAAATAAATAAATAAATAAACAATATGTGTAGTAAAAGATTGTATTTATCTACGGAGCCGTATAATTTTTCATTCCCTTAATGTCCTTTAATCTCAAAGATCATTTCTTCCTCTTGACGAATTCATTCCAATCAGCACCACATATCCCATTTCGGGTCCGTTGGAAATGGCAAGATGGTAGTTGCCTTTAAATTAGGAAGGGGGGCGATATGATTCCTCGAAAACTTAACAGACGTCATAGTTGTGAGGGTCTAGGCGGTGAGACGAATTTCATGAGGATATAGGACTATTTTTTACGAGTTTCTTTAAGACATGATAAAATACGATATTATAAGGTACGTAAGACTATTATTATTTTTGTTAATCCCAATCAATGAAAAATATGTTTTCATTACCGTGGGCGCTTTAAGTTTCAGTGGGTCGAATATAAACAGAGAGAGTAAACACTCTGATTAGGATAAGATTATTGTCTTGGTCTGAGGTTTTTACCTTTTTTTTTTAAGCAGACGCTGCATCCTAAACCAAGGCAAGAAAAATAAAAGATTTTTTGTTTAATTTGTCTGTCACTTTTTTTTTTTCTTTGAAAATATTATGATTTATTTATAATACAGGGACAAGGTGTTATGCTATTCGACAAATAAATCTTAAAGTTTCTTCGTCCTTAATTGATCAGCCAATTGAAAAAAACCTTTTCCTACACAACAGCAGATTGGCTGGAAGATTTTATAATCATATGACATGAATTATGGAGAAGGAATCTACTTACAAATTAGAGTTATAAAGGAAATAATGTACTCACTACTGAGTTTGTATAATGTTTTGAAGAGAAAAGAGAAAAAGATAGAGTGGAATGAAGCTCTCTTGTCTGACAGTCAATTTCTATATGCTTGGGAGAAGGAAGCTCTCCTGTCTAACAGTCAATCTCTCTGTAATTGGGAGAAGGAAGCTCTCCTGCCTGAAAGTTAATCTGTACTTAGGAGCAAGAAGCTCTCCTGTCTGACATTCAATCTCTCTGTAATTGGAAGGAGGAAGCATGCTATAAGGAAATGTCACAAGTCTAAGATTGGATAAACATTTAATTTTTGATGTTACGATATTGCAAAGGCGCTGGATTGTATTTTTTTTTAATGAAACAAGCATATGGGACAGAGGTATGATCCATGGAACAAAGGATCATCCATAGGGCAGAGGATGATCCATGTGGCAAAGGATGATCCATGGGACAGAGGAAGATCCATGGGACAGAGGTATGATCAATGTGACAAAGGATGATCCATGGGACAGAGGAAGATCCATGGGACAGAGGATGATCCATGGGACAGAGGAAGATCCATGGGACAGAGGTATGATCCATGGGACAGAGGTATGATCCATGGGACAGAGGTATGATCCATGGGACAGAGGTATGATCCATGGGACAGAGGTATGATCCATGGGACAGAGGTATGATCCATGGAACAAAGGTTCATCCATAGGGCAGAGGATGATCCATGTGGCAAAGGATGATCCATGGGACAGAGGAAGATCCATGGGACAGAGGATGATCCATGTGACAGAGAATGATCCATGGGACAGAGAATTACCATGGGACAGAGAATGATCCATTGACTGAGGATGATCCATAGCACATAGGATTATCCATGGAACAGAGAATGATCCATGGGACACATAATGATCCATGTGACAGAAGATGATCCATAGGACAGAGGATGATCCTAAACGATTTTTCTTGTACTTTTTTGTTTTTTAAATTAGTTTTGAATGGGGTATGTGTTTATTGGGGGGGGGGGGGGGGGTGTGGCTATACCCATGGTTAGTTTATCGGCTTCATTTTTACTTACCAGTGGAATAAACCAGCGATCCCCATTATATCATTCCAGGTGTTATAGAAAAGTGAGGCCACTCAGTATATCCGGTCTGAATTCCAAGTACACACAATTAAGGGGTGGCGGCACATACGGTTTATATAGAATATGAAGTTATCAAAAATGGTCTAAATGTTTGAGAGTGTGACAGTATGCGTGACTGGCAATTATTGTTGTTGCGTGTGTGGATTGAACTGTGTGACCTGAGAGGCCTGTGTTGTTGTCATGTTGCATGACTGGAGCTGGTGAGTTGTTTTCATGAATGTTTAAACTTGCACGTCTGAGTATTGCTTGGAGAACCGGAGTGAGGGATCCTGTGATGTGAGGTATACAAAGAATGTAGAATGGTGAGTAAATGGTTAGTTGCTACACCACAGACCACAGACTTGAGTTGTTATCTTATTATACTATTACAGAGAGCCCCTTGTCTAAAGTAGATAGCGTCGGTTCAGTTCATAGGTCGGACAGCTAAGAAGAAGTTCCTCACATTGTGGATACCGCTTTTAAAACGGAAAGTAAAACACAGACTACAGCAGAACTTACACAATTTAATATACATGACCTGGCCTATGAACCACGCTGGAAGGTGCTGCTAAAGATGTGATTGCCTTTTTTCCACGAACCTCCTCCAAGCCATTTAAACTATAATAGAACAAACACAATAAACACAGCTATGAATGTTCGGGGTGGGGGGGGGGCTGGTGGGGGGTCACACCGTGCCATGCAACCCCAGCTGACGCTCTTGAGGACAAATCTGACGTTTTTCAAATATTATTTGCTTGACATACTGCCTGGCGCA
Source organism: Lymnaea stagnalis (assembly GCA_964033795.1). NCBI lineage: Eukaryota > Metazoa > Mollusca > Gastropoda > Lymnaeidae > Lymnaea > Lymnaea stagnalis. The sequence goes on from CAXITT010000122.1 coordinate 1,375,107, forward strand.
TTATGCCCCCGGAATAGGCACGACAAACATTACGCTCTGTAATCATACCGCGACCCAATGCAGCGGCCAACGAAAAAGGTCAAAGGGCACTGATGGATGAAGAAATCAAAGTGAAACAAGGTGTTTCGGGCAGTCTTCCAATGAGGATGTCATGACACGGAGTCGTGCATTTGTTACTGGAGTTAGATTTCTTTTAATGTCTTTCTATTTTTCAAGGAAGTAAACCACATTTTTTGGGGTTATATCTGCTGGAATAGGGACATGCCTGGTATTCTCAGAGCTGTTACTTTCTCTGACGAGAGCGCCAAGTCAGAACAGCAGACGAACGGTCGCGTGTTTGATGAACTAAGCGTGAGAAAATACCTGATTCGTCGGGGACTAATGACAGTCATCAGTATCGAGCAGGTAATCGATGGCTAAAGGCAGAGGTTCTCATTCTAAGTCAACGTGCACCCTTTCTTAGGTGGGATTGGATGGTGGTATGTATACTTTTAATTTATACTTCTAAATAATAATTCTATAATGCACTTTTTAATTGTTTTTAAGAGTAGTTCTAGTAGTTGGAAATAGTCAAAAGTAGAACAACATCAAGCATCATTTATCTGTGTGTGTGTGTGTATGTGTGTGAATATATTTATGTGCATGTGTGTGTGGGGGGGTGGGGGGCTGTTTGTGGGTGTGTGTGTGTGTATGTGTGTGTGTGTGTGTGTGTGTGTGTGTGTGTGGTGTGTGTGTGTGTGTGTGGTGTGTGTGTGTGTGTGTGTGTGTGTGTGTGAGTGTGTGTGTGTGGCTAAAAATGCTCACAACTGAGGACATAAAAGATGTGGTGTGCTGGAGCGATTTCGGTACGTTTCGGGTAATCCGGTTGTTAAATTCTGACCAGTTTAACTAACCAATTATTTCACCAATGAAAACAATATGAAAGTGCATGGACAAGAATGAACTGGTTGTTCCTTGATGGGCAGCACACAGTTGTATAAAAAGGTAGAACCACCAGTCTACAATCTACAGTGTCAACAGAGGGGTGGTTTGTGGGTGTGTGTGTGTGTGTGTGTGTGTGTGTGTGTGTGTGTGTGTGTGTGTGTGGTGTGTGTGTGTGTGTGTGTGGTGTGTGTGTGTGTGTGAGTGTGTGTGTGTGGCTAAAAATGCTCACAACTGAGGACATAAAAGATGTGGTGTGCTGGAGCGATTTCGGTACGTTTCGGGTAAACCGGTTGTTAAATTCTGACCAGTTTAACTAACCAATTATTTCACCAATGAAAACAATATGAAAGTTCATGGACAAGAATGAACTGGTTGTTCCTTGATGGGCAGCACACAGTTGTATAAAAAGGTAGAACCACCAGTCTACAATCTACAGTGTCAACAGTCTAACCCTCAAAAAGAAAAAAACAAAAATTAGCTCCACGATGTTGCTGTGCACTTAGGAAGTAAGGAGACGGAAGCCGCAAGGACGACTCCCACACGGCACCCGGGTCGTCTGACGTCAAGATCGACCAGGCGTAGAACATTAGAAAAAGATCCACGCATTAGGAACCTGACCCCCCCCGCCCCCCCTCCGGCAGACATCCCACGCAAAAGCCAGGAGTGGCGGCCCTTTGCTGTCATCCCTTTGGTTGTATCGTGTGTTTTATTTCTCTGATTTTTTATATTTGTATTACAATTCGCAATCTTTATTAAATCGAACGTCTAAAGTCTAAATGATTAAGACTTATTTCCAATTCATACTACCTCATAGGCTCGCCATGCGGACAGGGAAGGTCCTAAGAATACAGATGGTATGAGAAGCGGTGAGTGTTTCTTACCAGTTGATAGACAAAGAGCAGACGTGACCTACTTGTTTCTATTTGTTCTCAACTTTCCATTGTATTTGGTTAATGCCCTGTCGATACGTCGTTCAACGATTGTGTGTGTGTGTATGTATATGTGTGTAAGTGTGTATTAAATCTCGGACACTTCATCACCATCTCTGGGTCACATCAATATCATCTTTAGATCATGTCAATACCATCTCTAGGTCACGTCAATACCATTTCTGGGTACACGTCAATACCATCTTTAGGTCACCTCACCACCATCTCTAGATCAGGTCTATACCATCTTTAGGTCAACTCACCACCATCTCTAGATCAAGTCTATACCATCTTTAGGTCACCTCACCACCATCTCTAGATCAAGTCTTACCATCTTTAGGTCACCTCACCACCATCTCTAGATCAAGTCTATACCATCTTTAGGTCACCTCACCACCATCTCTAGATCAAGTCTATACCATCTTTAGGTCAACTCACCACCATCTCTAGATCAAGTCTATACCATCTTTAGGTCACCTCACCACCATATCTAGATCAAGTCTATACCATCTTTAGCTCATCTCACCACCATCTCTAGATAAAGTCTTACCATCTTTAGGTCACCTCACCACCATCNGTGAGTGAGTGAGTGAGTGAGTGAGTGAGTGAGTGAGTGAGTGAGTGAGTGAGTGAGTGAGTGAGTGAGTGAGTGAGTGAGTGAGTGAGTGAGTGAGTGAGTGAGTGAGTGAGTGAGTGAGTGAGTGAGTGAGTGAGTGAGTGAGTGAGTGAGTGAGTGAGTGAGTGAGTGAGTGAGTGAGTGAGTGAGTGAGTGAGTGAGTGAGTGAGTGAGTGAGTGAGTGAGTGAGTGAGTGAGTGAGTGAGTGAGTGAGTGAGTGAGTGAGTGAGTGAGTGAGTGAGTGAGTGAGTGAGTGAGTGAGTGAGTGAGTGAGTGAGTGAGTGAGTGAGTGAGTGAGTGAGTGAGTGAGTGAGTGAGTGAGTGAGTGAGTGAGTGAGTGAGTGAGTGAGTGAGTGAGTGAGTGAGTGAGTGAGTGAGTGAGTGAGTGAGTGAGTGAGTGAGTGAGTGAGTGAGTGAGTGAGTGAGTGAGTGAGTGAGTGAGTGAGTGAGTGAGTGAGTGAGTGAGTGAGTGAGTGAGTGAGTGAGTGAGTGAGTGAGTGAGTGAGTGAGTGAGTGAGTGAGTGAGTGAGTGAGTGAGTGAGTGAGTGAGTGAGTGAGTGAGTGAGTGAGTGAGTGAGTGAGTGAGTGAGTGAGTGAGTGAGTGAGTGAGTGAGTGAGTGAGTGAGTGAGTGAGTGAGTGAGTGAGTGAGTGAGTGAGTGAGTGAGTGAGTGAGTGAGTGAGTGAGTGAGTGAGTGAGTGAGTGAGTGAGTGAGTGAGTGAGTGAGTGAGTGAGTGAGTGAGTGAGTGAGTGAGTGAGTGAGTGGGTGGGTGGGTGGGTGGGTGAGTGGGTGAGTGGGTGAGTGGGTGAGTGGGTGAGTGAGTGAGTGAGTGAGTGAGTGAGTGAGTGAGTGAGTGGGTGAGTGAGTGGGTGGGTGAGTGGATGAGTGGGAGGGTGATAGGGACATGAGAATGTATCTCCCGTTTATTTAGCCATAAATAAATTTACTGGGAAAATCATTTTTTAAATAGTTGCCTAAACGCATTGAACGTCCGATTCATGAACGCATCAGAAAATTTTATCATCCAAAAGACGTTACAGTCAATAATATGTTTGTGAATTATTCAGCGACCCGAGGCGTTCATTAAACTGACATTATTTTGTCTATTTGCTTAAGGTATTTTCCATTGGCTACTAAGCAAGGTTGCACTTTGGGAAAATAACGATCAATAATATGATCTACGGAACAAATAAATGATTTTATTTTTTAGTCAAACTCTGATCTGGTTTTCATTTTGGAAAAATACGTCCACAAAACATGGAAAGAAAGAAAGAATGATTAGTTGTTTATCACGTGATCAGGGTCAATGCGTCACGAACAGTTGGTTTAAGTAAAACTGTTCATTGCAGTCCAAACATAATAGTTGGTTAATCCTCTTTATCCGGCGTGTCAAACAAGCATAGGCAGCGTATTGAAAGTAGCTCAGTCCTTATACCCAACCACATATACCGTAATACCAATTTGGTATCTTACGATCCTGGAAGAAAAAAATTGTCCCACAGTTGGCCCCAACCAAAAATGCCTCATCCAAAGCCCGGAGTCCCCAATAGACCCGAAAACAAGACCAAACCACCAGGTCTCCATCAAGTGCCCTCCCCCCCCCCCCCCCCACCCCCCCCCTCCCCCCCCCCCCCCCCCCCAAACGTCTATCCCTAAGCCACTACTAAGCCCAACCAGTACTGAGCCGAACCACTGCTAAGCCCAACCACTAATAGGCCCAACCACCACTAAACCAACCACAACTATGCCCAACCACTACTTTTCCCAACCACTTCTATGCCCAACCACTTATAAGCCTAAACGCCACTAGCCTCAGCCACCACTAAGCCCAACCACTGCTAAGCCCAACCACCACTAAGTCCAACCACCGCTAAGCCCAACCACCACTAAGCCCAACCACCACTAAAGCCCAACCACCACTAAAGCCCAACCGCCACTAGTTTCAAAATGTCGCCCCATCCTCATTGACCATGGCATGACATCATTCCAGCCGTCACCCAAGAGAACATGCAGTAGCATTACCCGCCATAAAGCTTCGGACCACTTATAAGCCTAAACACCACTAGCCTCAGCCACCACTAAGCCCAACCACTGCTAAGCCCAACCACCACTAAGCCCAACCACCGCTAAGCCCAACCACCACTAAGCCCAACCACCACTAAAGCCCAACCGCCACTATTCTCAAAATCTCGCCCCATCCTCATTGACCATGGCATGACATCATTCCAGCCGTCGCACAAGAGAACATGCAGTAGCATTACCCGCCATAAAGCTTCGGACATTCAAAGATAAAAGAAGAAAGAAATCATATTTTTACGCGGCCAGTGTTAAATCTGCAGAACCAATTGACTGATCGATCTGTCCCTGGCTGTCAGGGGCTGGAATCTTCATTCTGAAATAACAAACATTAATCTCTGTCCGGTTGAAAGTGCCCCCCATTACGGTCCGTTCAAAACACAAGACTTTGATTTACGCGGTTAACCTGGGGGGGGGGGGGGAGGGGTGGGGCGCAGAGCAGCACGGGGTGTTTGCTGGGGAGATGTGGTGTGGTTAGATTAGTACAGTTGACTTTTTTTTTTTTTTAAGGAATTGATTCAAAATTTGTTGGAATTATTTTTTACGAGGGGTTTGGGG
>CAXITT010000122.1:1380523-1443860 GCA_964033795.1 Lymnaea stagnalis
CTGCACCTTTAGTATTTCTTATATAAAAACTGTCATTTGGATAATAATTTTGAAAAGAAATTAACATTTTATCAAGAAAGTTTTTTTTACAAAAATCTGAATTGTTTAATTTTGTTCTACACTTTATATCATTATTACGCATTAACATGAGACCTTGTTCAACGTCATAATCAGGGACCACAAATCTTGATCCCGGATGTGGAACTCTCTTTTTTCTTCTTTTTTTTCGATTTTAGTCTCCTTTTTTAACAACTGTTGGTAATTCAACGAATTTTTTGTTTTATTTACATCACCAGATTTTTAAAAAAAAAAAAATTGTGACGGTAGTCGTCCGTTAGGTCACGTGACACAATCAAACGATAACTTACAGCAGGCTTCCGATGTGGGGGGAGGGGGGGGGAATTGGTCGTTACCGTCCGACCAGAAGCCGTCGGTGGCCGGACGGTGGTGGGCCATCAACTAACTTTTATGGATGTTTCCTCGGTGGCAGGGCACCCGTGTCTGGACGTATAAGACGTTAAGAGATTAGGGTCCCTGTAACAACTTAACGGAGTGATGGATGCTGAAGAAAATCAAACGCAGCATTTTGAACGGTGGGATCGAAGGGGGGAAAACCGACAGCTCGCTGTTCCCTTCGAAATAAAACTGATGAGTCATGTCCCTTGCTAGGGCTGCTTAAAACCGATGGGACGATGTATTTAAAATGTACGATATGTTGCAAAGAGTGCCACGTAGACCCGGTCTCTGCGTATGGGAGCCACATAGACCAACTCTGCGTGTATAGGAGCCGCGTAGACCGAGTATCTGGGTATGAGAGCCACGTAGACCGAGTATCTGGGTATGAGAGCCACGTAGACCAACTCTCCGGGTATAGGAGCCACGTAGACCGAGTACCTGGGTATGAGAGCCACATAGACCAACTCTTTATCCGCCATGGATAGCATCCCGTGGGTGACGTCACATTTTGGAGGCCATGTTTTTGGCATGTTGGATATAAGTGAATTAGACTTGATAAACAGTGATTTTTTTCAGACGATACAAAATGTTAGACATTATTTTAAAAGTGCATTAGACTTGATAAACAGTGATTTTTTTCAGACGATACAAAATGTTAGACATTATTGTATGCGAGAACCTCATTAAAAATGAGCGCCGCCTTAAAATACAAAATAACGCACTTAATCCTCCTCCTCATGTCCCTTTGTTCTTGGACCGTTGGGCGCCACAGATGACATGCGAACCATCCTCCTCCATTCCTCTCTGTCTTCAGCACTACGCACTGCATAACCCAGTGTTAGTCCTGTCCAATCTTTGATGTTATCCTCCCACCTTTTTCTTTGTCTTCCTCTTCTTCTCCCTCCTCGTGTGGTGCCCTGCAATATTTCTTTGGCAAGCCCCTGTTTCCTTGTGACGTGGCCGTACCATTGTAGTTTGCGTTTTTTCACAGTCACTAGTAGGTCATCGTACTCCCCAATCGCCTGACGAACCCTTTCTTTCACTGTATCATTGGAGATTTGGTCCCTATACCAGATGCCCAAAATGCTTCTGAAGCATCTCATCTCCATCGCCTTTATTTTCCTTTCAAGATCGGATGTTAATGTCCAGGATTCGCAGGCATACAGGAAAATGGTGAGGACTAATGAGCGCATCAGCCTGATTTTGGTGTTGGGCGCTATGTTTTTGTCATTCCATATTTTCTTGAGCTTCTTTAGTGCTGTTGTAGTCTGCGCAATCCTGTCCATCAGTTCGGGCTTGCAGCCTTCTTCTGAGACTATTGCTCCTAGGTATTTGAAGCGGCCGACAGTATCTAATCTTTTCTCCCCGACCTTAATTTAAGTGGTGATGCCTGCGGTATTATTTGTCATCAGTTTTGTCTTTTCGGCCCTGATTAGCATGCCGTAGGACCACGAGGTCTTATCGAGACGCTTTACCAGGTCGGCTAGCTCTTCTTCGTTCCCAGCCAGTCCGTCTATGTCGTCCGCTAAGCGTAGGTTGGTGATTGTTCTGCCACCAATGCTGACTGTCCCTTCAAGCGCTTCCAGAGCATCTGACATAATTCTCTCTAGGAAGATGTTGAATAGGGTGGGGGAGAGCAGGCAGCCTTTTCGTACTCCAACCGTGGTCTTGAACCATTCTCACTTAATAAACACCCCCAAAAAATAGCTAAATAGACATTTTTAAGGTTAAATAAAAATTAAAAATTTTTCATCAATTTATTTGCCTCCTTTTCTTGGCTTGGTTATAAACGTATCTAGTAAAATTGTTCTTTTGATATCATATTTTACTTTTATATTTACTTTAAATATAATTTTTTACGATGGACATCTTTTACAATAATTTATTTGAAACTGGTATATTTTCGAATAACAAGAAAGAAAAGAACCCCATCCTCCCCCAACCCCACCCCACCCCACGACAGAAAGCAAAGACACACACAAATAATTTTTCTAAAAATAAGACTAAAATAATATAAATTAAAAAAAAACTCTCAAAAGACACAAGATTTTTCAATCTCTCGTCTCTTGAGAGTTAATAAATAAACAAATACAAAAACAGACTATTCTAACGATGGTTCCTCCGTTAGAGTTCTGTATGTTCAACAGAAATACTGCTAAAGATGCATGCATCCTTCTTCTTTGTTGATGACCCACATGTTTCCCCGTGGTCAAGCCAGTGCGACCTGATTCCAGTGCTCGTTTATTGATAGATTTGACGGGGACTTGGCATTTCAACACAGCCGTTGGCCGTCTGTGGACTTAAGGGTGGGCTTAAAGCTACAAGATATGCTGAAAACCTTTGTAATAACCAATGCGGATTTAGGAATTACAAAGATCATGTCAAATATTGGTCCAAAAAAAAGGAAGATATGAAGCCAGCGGAAAGACAGTAAAAAATGTGGAGATTCATTTTACAAAAATGTAATTGGGAAAGATCCATTGAAAAGAAGGGCTTTTAAAATCATAGCTCTGGAGTTGCTGTTGTTTCTTTTAATAGCAACCAAACCTGAAAATAGCCCATGAAAGATCGCGATACAATAACCTGGTATAGTGGTTGGAGAGGACCGTTCAACTTTTGGCTTTTTTTTTCAATCTAAAGTTGTCATTAAGAATCAGATTATGTTGGTATGAAACTCGTCTGCAGCTACAGCCAAATTATTTCTTAATGATATCACAAATATGATACACCTTTAATCAGTTTGAAAGGTAAAAATATGGTTCAAGAAGGGAAATGTGGATGACCGAGCGGTCTAAACTGCCTTAAACCAAAGCTGGTGGTGGTCTGGAGTTCAATCCCCACCAAAGCCAACCTCCCAAGTACCCCGGGTGGATGGGACTCATTAGCCTCGGGCGGCAACCCATCTAAGAGAAGGCAAACTCTGAATTAAATCCAGGAGCCAGAATGATAAAAAAAATTGATCGTGGGCCCCTCAAATATAAGAAGAAGAAATACTTAGATATACTCTTTCCGTCGATTATGTCTTGTGTACAAAAAAAAGCTTTGGACGGTTTTTAAGAGAATATACTCTGTAGCACACTCTCTTATATTGATTTAGATGTCTAGGCAGAAGAATGTTGAGTTTTGTTCCAAAATATATATACATATATATATATATATATATCAATAATGCTATGATAGTATAAATATTATGTGAAAATAAAATCATCCTCTCTTCCTGGCGATTTTGACGGGTCATCATCTAGTAAACACATCAATCAAATTCATTTGTTTCGGCTCGGTACCGAGACTGAGGTTAAGATAAGATTTTATTTCTTCACAAGTTTCGTTTTTCTAAGGCAGCAGTGTCCAGCCTGTGTGTCACGACCCCTGGGGGGGGGCGGGGGGGTTGGGGGTGCGGGGAGGTCGAACGACCGTTACACAGGGGTCGCCAAAAACCATTGGAAAACACATATTAATGAATTAGCAACGAAAATAATTTTATGGTGGGAGGCACCACAACATGAGAAACTGTATTAAAGGGTCGCGGCATTAGGAAGGTTGAGAACCACTATTCTAAGGGGATTAAAGCTTGAGTGTGTCTATTATCCGAACTAAAAAAAAATTATTGTATTTCATCTACGTGTACAGTTTTTGGGTTAACAGCGCCCAGAATGCTCTACACCGGGAAAGATGTTTTGAAAAACAATTTATGACGTAGCTTCTACTAAGACTTAACCAAGAGATTTTCTTAAAATTATGAGTTACCAAAATCCACATCGATGGATATTTTATAATAACACCCCCATAACTGTTAGATAGTAATCAAAATTGTTACATCTCAAGTCTTATCTGATTGTTTCAAACTAATTAATTGATGTTGAGTCCGCCATGAATAACTGAAGGGCTCTAAGCTTTTTTTGTTTTTCGACCCGATTGGCAAATTGAAATTTGCGTTATGAAGAAAAAAAACGCTCCGTTGGTGAACTTTAACCCCAAAAAATGGCGTCGGCGGCTTTTGGTGAGTTAAATATATTGTCTCTAAATTCTAAATGTAAATAACCCAATGGCACATGCTAGAAAGTTTTCGCACTTTTAAACTAATAATAACTAAAATATTTATTGTTAAAAATATATTTTATTGTTTTTTTTATTTTTTATAATGTAAAAATTAAAAAATATAAATAATTTCCCAGCCTCTCTTAGATGTCACTACATGGAAAGAATCAATCGCCCCAGCTTTAGCCACAAATTGATATTTAAAATGTCAAATAATGGCACTCGTCTGGCAGTTACAGGCTGTGTAACTTTTATTTTTTAAAGACCTAATTCGTATATTGGCGTACTTTTCAAGGATTAATTTCGCAGATTTTTTTTTTAACTGGTAGACGATATATCCCCCTCTCTATGTCCTCATCAGTATGTCCTCCTCAGTCCTCTCCAGAGAACATAAAAAAAAAAAAAATTCAGAACACGGTCTTTCACTTTGTGCTTCCGTTTCTTAAAGGAGAAGATGCTATTAAGATAGAGCATGATTACAGCGGGGTAGGTGGAAAAAAAAAAGGGGGGGGGGGATTTTAATGCTGTTGGGTGGGACTAGGGGTGGGGGGTAATGGTCGCAGTATCGAATATTAATGTACTTCCGACTCTAGTAGTAAGACTCCGATTCAAGAATGTGACATCGGTTGTAAATGAAGAGACAGCAGTATATGCATGATTAAAAAGGTGTTCTTTAATTCAGAAAATTGTGTAATTTTATAAGGAGTAGAATTTGTTTACAATCACGACTCTGGTCAAAACGTTGTTCCACTAAGTCCCCCAACGAATCCAAGTTCAAGTTCCTTGCTTCTGGCTGGCGATCCGTTTCTCTGAGCTCTCCTATTTCATTCACTCCCTCAGAGAAGAGGTGGAAAAGGGGAAAATGTTTAAACGAGCAGCTCTGGTCGTCTCGCTAAAAAGAAAAAACAACAAAAAAACAGCAGTCACGTGTGTCAGTTTCTTGTAACACGCTATGTGAAAATGAGATGGAGCAGAATTTCAAAATTTGAGCGATGGCCGCCAGCGAAAAAGAGACGGAAGATGTACTTTGTCTTGTTATTACGTTCAGAGCTGCTTCAAGACAAACAAAAAAATCTTTAAAAAATTTGGAGTTGGTGGGGGAGAGGCTGTAATGTGGAGGCAAATTTAAGTTGGTGTCGTAACATAGCTTAATCGTAAATTTCAAGGTAAATGATTGAACAGGCTGTGTAACTTTTATTTTTTAAAGACCTAATTCGTATATTGGCGTACTTTTCAAGGATTAATTTCGCAGATTTTTTTTTTAACTGGTAGACGATATATCCCCCTCTCTATGTCCTCATCAGTATGTCCTCCTCAGTATGTCCTCTTCTCTATGTCCTCCTCATTATGTCCTTCTCTATATGTCCTCCTCATGATGTCCTTCTCTCTATGTCCTCATTTTGTCCTCCTTATTATGTCATCCTCATTATTACCTCTTTATGTCTCATCTCTATGTCCTCCTCATTATGTCCGCCTCATTATGTCCTCATCATTATGTCCTCCACATTATGTCCTCTTTATCATGTCGTCCTCTCTGTTTTATCTAAAATGTACATCAGCAAAGTATGTGTCATGATGATGGCTGGGCTGCTGTTAGCCATTTCGACTTGAAATCTTCTAAATGCCTCAAGTCCATTTGTTTCATGACCTTAATTCACTTGGAAATCAATTAATGGGATTCCCCGTTAGTTATCTAAAGCTGCCAAATATGGGCCAGGTTATTGTCAATACCCCTGGTAGACGGCTTGGCTCAACCAGATTGCTGGCTACCTATAACCATATAGCAAGACATGTATTCCGAACTGTACTGGAACTACTTTTTAAAAAAAAATAAGGGAGAGGTAGTTATTTTTTGTCCAAACGATATTTATCTGGTCTCCAGAAAATTGCATCTTATTTTCCCACCCATCTTCTATTCCATTTGAATTCATTGACTTTGCCAACATGGCCCCTTGTTGTTGTTTTCAACAAATTGCCAGAAGTCTGATTCAACTGGTCAAACAAGTATCATAATGAACCTGGGTTTTGTGATGTAAACTTATGTATCACAGATATTAGCAAATTTAAGCTATTTAAATCATTTCACAGGTTCAGCATTAGTTTATGCTTTGAAAACCTGGACGAATCAGTCGAAACAGCTACATGATGTAAAACTCTCTACTGGTTATTTTAATGTAACACTTTTTTAGTTTGGGTCGAATTTCTGAATAAGGCAGATCCTCTAATGACAGGGGCAATGGAAATATAGGTCTGTGTTCAGTAATCTATAGGATTTTTTTGGAAATTTTGAAAATTGGCAGTCGTCAGTAGGAATTGACTGCGACAGTATAAAATGGAAATTTTTAACAGTCACTGCGCCAGTGATTGGTAGGAATGGTTTGTTACAGCTGGGCACTTTGAAAGCAGTACTTTAATTTTCAAAAGTAAGCAATATGAAAACCCAAAATCCATTTCTAACTGAATCCAAAAAGTTTATTTACCAGGATGTGGTCAAATCCAAATTTTTCAGGTCTGTTGATTCATCTTTTGGGCTGGGTAACACCTGATGTACGAAGATAAGCCAGACGACAGGCTGCGATACCGCCGTCAGGACGCGATACTGCTGTCAGGCCGCGATACTGCTGTCAGGCCGGGGTACTGCTGTCAGGCCGGGGTCCACTCCTCTCCAGTTGCACGGTCCCGGAAATACTCTTCTCCGCGGGAATCTCCGTCCGTGACACGCTAGCCTGAAGGCCGTGTAATTAAAGGAAAGCGCGGGGATTACAGTAGCATCCAGAGCGTGGAAAGAGAGTTCCCGTCTCCGTCGGGGTCATTACCGGTCTGTGACAGGTCAGGGCGGCAGCGGTTTCACCATGGACCAGTTAGATCCGTGATTAGGGTTTTAGATTAACCGCGGTGTTCGTTTCGGTGGCTGGACCCCGGTTGGGTTGTTTGTGTTCGTATCTGATTGAAAGTGGTCGTTTTAAGATGGCGGCCGTCTTGAGAAGGTGTTTGCTTTAAGACTGCGTCCGTTCTGAGAAGTTTGTTTCAATTAATTTGCTTTTCCACACGCCTTTTGAGGGTTGGCTCTGAACATATAATTAAATTTCTTGGACTGTCTCATAAGACTTCATTTTTTTTTTAAATTGTAAAATTTTAAACTCCATTCAGCACTTTGTGTTCAAATTGGTCAAGATTAGTCGAGATTGGCTTGTTGGCGGATTTAAAATTTTTTAAATAATACTAATTTTTTTTTTTATATAAATAATAATGAGACTCCTCAGTTCGCAATTTAAAATTAAATACAGACAAAGATGATCATTCACTACTAAAACCAAAATCATATGCTTTAAAATAATTCTATACTTCACATTCTTATCCGTTTTAGAAATCATATAAACCTGTTCGATTTATAGATTCAGTGTTTATTAGATGATCAACGTTCCATTGGTTGACCGATTAATTAAGAAACCCTATTCTGATGAATACAAACATGGCAGATTCGATACGTTATTTTAACGATTACATATAGATATCTGTCACAAGCGACGGTGACGACCAAGAAGAAATTGTTAAAAGGGAGGAAACTGCAACAATTCTATTAGCAAAAAAAATGCCCATTCATTGTCTTTCTTTCTATATTGCATCTTCAAATCTTTGAGAGATGGCCAGAGCTTGCGAGATACCGGTGTGGTAGTGGAAAGCTGTGGGGAATGGGGTGGTGGTAGAGATCCCTTAACAAAGAAACTGTCCTGCAAAGGGGGTTGAGGGGAGGGGGGGGGAATGTTGTTTAACTATTTGTATAACTCGAGACGAAATTGAAATTAAAAATTTATAAAAAAATGACAGGACGACACAGTTTTAATAAATTTCAGCTAAATAATCGACAATAAATACTTCAACTCCAATGACATGTTCATAAGTATATTTATTTGTTCAATGCTCACTACTTGTTTGTTTTTTATATTCATCTACCCATTTTTTTTTTTTATTTATAATGAATTTCACTTTTATTCGCATATCATGTGATGTTGAAGATATGATAGTTATTTTAGTTTGTTAATGGTTGAATGTTTGAGAATACATATAATTTTATTCTTCGCGTAATTTGAAAATAAAAATCATTTTTGGAGTGATTACTCGAGATTCAGGCGTCGTGCCACGACAGCGTTATATCGAGATTCGCGTTGTAGCGGGGTTCCGCTGTACTTGGAGAAACAAAATCGTTCTATCTCCGCTTTTCAATCATGAAATATAACTTAACACGCTATGTGTGACTCAAATACCTGACCGTAACCAGGTATAGGCGCTATGTGTTACTCAAATACCTGACCGTAACCAGGTATAGGCGCTATGTGTGACTCAAATACCTGACCGTAACCAGGTATAGGCGGCAAAATCGTTATCTTTATTAATTCATTACCTCTTGTACATAACCAATCAATAAATGAAGCGTAATTTGTAGGGGAAAGCTACTCCAAAGTCAGAGTCAGCTGCATACAAGAACTACCTCCCGTTTTAGACGCCCGCCAAGACACAGGACGCCGGCCCTCATACAACTAACAACAGTGACTTCATTGGAAATCGAAAAGTCCCAAATCCGTTCTGCGACACTCTAAAAGCAGTCAGAAACAAAACCACGGAAATGAAATCAAAAGCAGGCCCTTCAACTGGGGCGTTATGAATCGAAGAAAGAGGAAGAGAGAGGGGAGAGGGGGGACGGGATTAGAAATCGATGTGACTCCCAAACTGAGAGGGCGTTGTCGGTTGTTTTATTGTTTTTAGACGCATTATTTATTTATTTTTTTTGTACAGCCCCGCCCACTGTTGCGCACGGCACGCCCAGCGAGAGAGGAGCGTGTCAACTGTGTTTTCTGAATTATTGCGGGACTGCAGAGTGTATGTCTAAAATTGAAACACGAATTATTTTTTTTACGATAACATTTCAATACTGAGATAAATGCATGGTGCGGACCTAGTTCGACCTACCCCCTAGGAGGTGCTGATCTGTCTAACAACATCAGCTGGACATCCTTTCATCCACGTTGTCTGGAGAGATTCCTTATCAAGTGAGTTGTTCATGTCATCTCCACCGAGCATTCTTTCAGATTATCATTTAATGAAGCATCATATCTAATCGTTTAAACATTTATTTTTTTTTATAATTTTTTTTTTTGGTTTGTTGAGAAGACCTAAATGATAGTGCCAATTTAGAGTTAACTGATGCAGGTGTGTGCAGGTATGTGCAGTTACGTGCAAGTGTTTGCAGGTGTATTCAGGTGTGGAGGTGTGTGTATGTGTGCGCAGGTGTTTTCAGGTGTATTCAGGTGTATGGATGTGTGCAGGTGTGTGTCGGTGTGGGCAGGTGTGTGTAGGTATGTGTAGCTCTGTGCATGTGTGTGGAGGTGTGTGTAGATGGGTTTAGATGTGTGCAGATGTGTGCAGGTGTGTGCAGGTGTATGTAGATGGGTATAGGTGTGTGTAGGTGCATCTAGCTGTGTGCATGTGTGTAGTTGTGTGTATACGTTTGTGTGCAGGTGTGTGTGTGTGTAGGTGCTGCCTGTAATAGAAGAGATGTATTTAGGGTTATACGATCATGGCAAAAACTCAGTTGTTGTTTTTTCGCCCTTCACATGCAAAGATGAACAAGGCTTTTGACTTGAGTAGTGGCTTTGACTTGAGCTGTATTTTGTTTAAAGTGAGGGAGAATTGCTCAATTCGTCAGCCTCACTCTCTCGTCCTTGCTTATTTTCGATCCAATGGCAAGACTTAGTCAAGGCGACTGTAATTTGACCAAGATGCAGTGGATGACCAGCATTGCTGTCAATGCGCTCTACGTTGCAGGATTTGTCTTCATTTCCTCTGTTTCAATGTCATTACTCCTACGGGACTCCATCTCCGGGTTAGAATTCAGGGTTCCCTTTCTCTTAGATATTTTGCCATCCAAGGTTAACGAGTCCCATCCATCCAGGGTGCTGGTGATGTTTTTGCTTGTATATGCGTTCTTTTGCGTATTGATCTCCAGTCTACTTAGCATGACTTCACTCGTCTGTACTCCAAGTGACCAACAAAAAATGTATGGTGAGGATTCTCAAACGTTTGTAGTTTTATAAAAAAACAGTTTAATCTCCAGGAGTATAATTTGTAATTCATGGTTGATTAGCCATGTATCACTTTGCCGTAACTCGGGTTTCCGACGACCAAGTACTCGACCGGTGGTTCATGCACCACAGTTAGAGAGTCGCTGCTGAAAGCGTAGAAATGGGATGCGAAGGGGGCAGTCCTCTGAGTAGTAGTTTTTTTTGTTTGTGTGTGTGTGCGTGTGTGTGTGTGGTTTTTTAACATTATATTGAGAGTTGGCCTTTCTTGGCGAAAGGCAGAGTTTTTCGTGAAAGGGGCCGGCAAAAAGCATGGCCCGTCCAAGAAGGCATTATTATTAACCGTAGCTACGATTCTAAAATAAAACAGTAGTACTATTTTTCTTTATAGTTATTGTAATCATGTATGTATTTATACATTCTTCATTGTTCGAATCTTGTACAAGTTGGTGTAAACCCATTTGTGTGAATTGTCATTTATAGCGTCAAACAACTTTCGACTTTTAACATAAAGAGACTTATATCGACGGACTGTGATCAAGTATCGATCTGAAACCTCTGATCGGAAACTATGGCCACCTGCAAAGGACTTTTGGTTGTGCTCGCTGCTGTGACACTTTCATGTGAGTACACATTCTGTTTGTGATCACTATCACGTGAGCACACATTCTGTTTGTGATCACTATCACGTGAGCACACATTCTGTTTGTGATCACTATCACGTGAGCACACATTCTGTTTGTGATCACTATCACGTGAGTACACATTCTGTGGGTGTTATTCTGCTACCAATGCAATGGTTTATTCGGGACAATAATGTTTATAGACGACCGTCTACTTAAAACTATCTTCACGCTACTCCTAACGATCACGGATGCTCTTCAATACGTTTGTCATGTAGCATGGGGGAATGCGGGCTTATTATCATTCGCTATTTTTATGTTTGTTTTGCTATTTTATTTTGTCGCCATATACAGTAGTTCGAACAATCCGTTCTTTTTTTAAAATATATTTTGATGACATTTGCAGCAGGTATTCCGGGACAAAACCCACGTATTACCCATCATTTTTAAACAAGTTTCTCCCCTTCTCGTTCCAGGTTTGATGTCTCAAGAAACTATTTGCTATGCTCAAGGTCGGGAACTATATTCACATGTTTTTAAATTTATTCTGTATTAATTTATTAAATATTGTGCATGTATGCATAAATTGGCATTCATTTATTTATTTTCACATTCATTTTGTGAGGGTTAATTTAGAAGAAAAAAAACATCAGATGGTTGATTTGAATTCGGTATTTCATCTCAGATGGTATTCACTATAATTTTGGCTGTCACTGTAATCTTGGCATTAAACATAATCATAATATTTAATGTTTTTATATTTTTAAATTAAAATGATCTTGGTCTTAAGTATGTCACTTGATGTGTAATCTGATCGTGTTAATAAAAATGATCTTATTTGATCTTCTTCTCACATAATATATGATGTAAATTATCTGGGTATTAAATAGGAAATTCGTATGAAATTCTCATGAAATACGATATCGGTATACATATCACAAATACGCACTAGAAATATCTAACAATACGCACTAGAAATATTACAAATCTCATCGAATAAAAGTAAAAATGTATATATTTTTTTTGCTTTTACATTCAGGTGTGGTTTCAATTGTATAAACTGAATTTCTCATTTGAATATCCATTTGCCACAGACGTGAACATCACGACTGTGGAGCTGCCTCCGGGTTGTTGGTGCAGCTGTCCCGCAGCCAACTTTACTCTGACAAATCAGGAATTTGAGATTAAGAGGAGAGAAATTCTGTTACTGGTCACTGAGAACCTGCTTGTGGATAAAGAGGTCTGCATTGTCATTTTATAAACTTCAACCAGAGGCGTATGTATATAACGACTTTAGAAATATTGGAACACTTATTATGAAGCAATAATGATTTTGGCATTTTAAATGATGAGTAGAAATGTAAGTGGCGTCAGTGAAAGGGCGAACACCTAAAAAAAAAAAGGGCGAATATATCTGATTTTTTTTTTCTCATCAAAGTGAAAAATTGAAATAAATTTCTCTTGATTCTGTTTCAGATCCTCCTTTTTCAGTCCATGTTCCTGAAATAAGACAGAGATCATGGCCAAATTTACGACAATGGTCATGGCCATCAGATATTTTTAATGTTACAGAGCAGCCTACATGGGCCCGCAGCAAAGTACCATTATAAAATCGTATTTTTCTCCGCGTCTTTGAGCAGCTCATTCAGTTTGCGCATCTTTGCGCAAATGTTCCTCAGAATCTTAGACACTATTTGGACGCTCAGATCGGTCTCCGTTTTTTTTGTTTAGTGTTGAAGCTTTTGGCTATTCCGACTTAAATGTTGTTTTAACGCAACTCTGACATTTAAAACTCTGTCTTACATGTTCCAGCGCTTAAATGAATACGTAAAGTGTTCACACATTTCCAAAATCGAATTCGTTCAAAGAAACGTTTCACCATTGGTAATCTGATTCTTGGCATTGTCTATCACACGTTTGCTTTACTTTAAATACTACAGGGAAGCGAGGAAGACGATGCCAAACCTTTCACAGTTATTGGAAGAATCATTCGGGTTTTTTTACGTCTCGTTTTCTATCCACAGACTCTTTCCGCGTCCAAAAGGAAAAAGTTGTCGGTGTCGGACAACAGGATTTCGGCCAAGACGGTGGGATACACGGGGGTCGTGACCTTGACCTTGGTGTTCTGCACCCTCGTCTGGATGGACGCGTCGTACATAAGTAACTTCGCAGCCTCCCTGGGCATCGGGATCAAGTCCAAGACCACGTGAGGGGGGGGGTGGTCATCCCTCCGCAGAATGATGCGAGCTGTTAATCTTTATAAATAACATGAATAAAAATAAAATAGGCCATAAAGAAAAAAACACAAAAGTCAAATTCATTTACGTTCTTTTATTACGGATGACTTTGTACCGCGCTTCGAGCCTTTGGGGATGAAGAGTGATTTTCAAATAAGCTTTATTATTATTATTATTAAGTTATTGTAATTTTTAAAATGAACTGTGGTAGTATCGATACGATTAGTAATACGAATATGAATTGAAGTGACGCTATTTAAATTACATTCCTCAGGCGAAGATACGATGCGCCCTTTGTCGGCGAATGCGCATTTTTGCATAGGAATTTTTTTTCCTAATAGTAAATATCCTTTAATTAAATTTTGCTGGCAGCCGCGTCTGCGTATAATGCGAACCCGTAATTGAAAGCACCAGTTTTGACGAAAACGTTATCTTATTCAACGTCATCAGTTTATCGTATTTGAAAATAGAGCCTATCCACTCGGTGTTAAGTGTATTTTATTTTTAAAATAACCACTTCTACACATTGGCAGCTTAGTCGTCTTAACAGGTTAAATAAGATTCTAGGGCGTTAGATGAATATTAAAAATCACGTCTTTTTTTATCATTGTACTTTATTCAAATAGCGGAAATGGCTAAACAATAATTTAACAGCTCACAGATCATTTAATAAATGTTTATTGTACAGCTGTGTGTGACGTCATTATCATTGAAAAATTAAAACACGTTTGCAATGATAAAGCACTATTTGAATGATAAGTCTCTCTCAATGATAAGTCTCTCTCAATGATAAGTCTCTCTCAATGGTAAGTCTCTCTCAAAGATAAGTCTCTCTGAATTGACCTTATAAGTTTGACAATTTTTTTATTGCACAAAATATTTGTTGTTCTTTTCTTTTTTATTTCATTTCTTAAAATAAATCATATGTAAAATTAAAATTATTCTCAACTAAAAAATTATATCCAATTTTAATATTAAACATGACACATCAATTTAACCAAGTAAACTGTTGTATAGATGGAGCTCAGTTATATAATTTTTGTACTGGCTTCCGTCCGTCAAAATGTGACGATGGTGTAAACTTTGCCGGACGAAATCCACAAGGCATGGGATTATTATTTTGGGGATCATAAGCTGGTTCCCTACATAGAAAATCGCTTCGCTCCACGCCGCTGGATAACCCACTGGGACATCGTGTGGATGATACGGTTTGGCACGAGTAGTGTCGCATGAGTTGGCGGAATGTTTCGTTGTGCCAGTGTTATCCGCCTTCGGGTTGGCATTCAGAGTCTCCTTCTCTAAGATGAGTTGCCGGTCAACGAGTTCCATCCACCCGGTGTGCTGGAGATGTTTTTGCTTGACTGGGCTTTGGTTGGGATTGAACTCCAGGCCTTGGCTTAGTTAAGACCACTCGGCCACCCAGCACACACAATAAGATCCATTAAGGCTCATTAAAAACTTGTCTGTTGACTATTAAATTATTATTAAAATTACATTTCTGTTGAACAAAAAACTAGTAAAGAATGAAAAAAATAAGTTTGAAGAGAGACTTCCTATGGCTTACTGAGATACTGCTTATGACTGCCGGATATGCTGCTTATGGCTGACTGATGCTACGTTGTAGCAGTGTCCGTCAATCGCGCTAAGGTTAAATAAGTCGCAATATAAAATTCCCGATAACTGTGCCAAATGAGATTGTCACAAATACCATAAGAGGGTACTGTTAACATTTTTTTAGTAAATTTATTCGCATTTTCTCCTTAAAATGTACTTAAATTAACGGGTCATTGATAACGTGTGATCAGCGTCTTAATATTTTTTTTTACTTTAGAAGAAAAGCGTGATGATGGAAGAAAGAAACGATAACCGTTTTGACAAAACAAAAATCAATAAATTGAATGTGCAAAAGAAAACAAAAAAAGTAATTATATATTTTTTTTAAATTTTAAAATCATATTTTCATATCCCTACGCACCGCCTCTTGCAACCTGTACATTTTTTGGAACCCGCTCCTCTATATACAAATGAACTCGCACGTGGAACCATACAAAGACGCTCGGTGTGTTGAAGATGCCACTAGGTTACTATTGATGCTGGCTGCTCCATGTGGTGAATTAATTGTTTAAACACAAAACATTACCATTAAAAGAATTCTGTGATATTTTTTTTTTAAGGTCTTTGAAAATAGTTAGAAATCAACGCGTCTCGCAGATTTATGCTTGACACTTTCATATTTTAGAAAAAGAATACGTGCAGTGTATAAAGTGTCTAAATGGTATGATAATTATTTAACAAGTTGAGCGCATTGTACATACAGCTTTTTTTCAAAGACCCCCTCTTGACTGCTTCAAACTGTAAACATAATCACATAAATCAACCCCCCTGGGGGTCAAACATCATAATGTATGGATGGTCCCTAATTAAAGATTGTATCCATTGAATCCAATGAGAGCTTAAACGTTGCTTTGTAGGGAATTGCCTAAAAAAAAACAACTTTTGACCTCAATCGTATTCAGTCAATCAAAATCTTGTGATTCACACATGCTACTCTAGATTAATCTATAAAACAAACTCTAATCTGAATGCCTCCGTTCTCCAACCCCCAGAATTTTCCCCCCACTCACTTTAGTTTTCTCCCCCTCCCCCCCACACACAAACACATTTCTTCCCACTCTCCCAAGTTTTCTCCATGTTTCCCTCCCCCACAAATTTCCCTTAACTCTCCCAAGTTTTCTCCGTGTTGTCATCCCCTCCACACATTTCTCCACACTCTCCCAAGTTTGCTCTGTGTTTACCTTGTCCTATAATATGAAATTAGAAACTGATGTTTATATTCTTTTTTTGTTAACATTCAGTGACTTTTTACAGTCTGGAGGAAAAAGGGGGGGGGGAGCAGGGGGTGAAGGTTTATCCCCAAACCAGTAGGAAAAAAAAAAAGCTAATTAACTACAGAGAAGCATTAAAGAAATATTGAATAAATCAAACGGATTTAGGATGTCTCAATCGGTAAACTATGTTAGCAGCCCCACACCCTCTCCCCTTTTTTTTCCTGTCCATTTTGTTAAATGAAAACTTACACACTTAAAAACAGGTGGTGTCAACAAAAACCAAGCATCCTCAGGTAAAACAAACATGTCACGGACAGCATCCTCAGGTACAACAAACATGTCACGGACAGCATCCTCAGGTACAACAAACATGTCACGGACGGGGAAAGCTTTCTTGTATCTTGGCACCTAAACGATGTCCAGTTGTCATCGGAGGCCCAGAAGATATTTTTGGTCTGCGTCATCCGATACACAGAATCGTCAAACGGACCCGGAGAGATACTCTCCTTTCACGTTTTGAAAAAACAAAGCTCGGCGAATCCAGGTCAATTTAGGTTACTCGGGTCACACATCATCATGTCGTATTCAAGATTTTTTATCTTTCCTATTATTGTGTATCTAAGCAGTATAATTTAATCCTTTGGCAAATGGTTATTCATTAAATCAGCTACGAATTTTACCACTACAACGCATAATGAAACATGGATTCAAACGACAGATGTTTTTATATCCAATTCAAGGTAATTTTTAAATTCATTTCAAAATATAAAGGTCTTTACATTACTTTGATGAATCATTTTTTGGAAAGCTTTATACAAGTAGCTTAGTAGGTAATTGACTATGTCAACGTTTATACGTTATTTCTTTGCCAGGAACAAAGATGGGCAACCACACTAAAACTCTTTCCCACAAATTCACATTTTTCAAAGCAAAAGCGGTTTGTCCAGTGATAAAAGTTTCTGTTTTTCATCCAAAATACTTGAAACAGTTTCTTAAATTACATGTTCCATTAAAGATTATTTTAAGATAAGATTCTTTTATTGATCCAAACAAATGGAAATGTTTTATGATTGAATTATACATTGTCAGCACATAAATAAAACAATTTGAACACAAGACATTTATAATAAATTATTTCAAACAGCCAGTCAGTGAGTTCTCTTAGCCAACTCGGGGACTTATTAGTTCTCAATAAGATGTGTGACTTCAGAGGGAGCACGCTGGTAAATTCGTACAGATTGGGGAACAAAAGAAATGTTATATCTTTCAGGCCTCCGCCTGATGGAAAGAATTCGTCCCGAACGGCCCGATCATAAGTATCTCTGATGAAGAGGGTGGGATCACTGGCGTAGGAAGCGGGGGGGGGGGGGGGGGGGGGGGGGGGGGGGGGGGGGGGGGTGCAGAGGGGCCGGTCCGCCCCGGGCGGCACTTTTCCTTTATATACTGAGGGGCGGCATTTTTGTCAATTACAAGGTTTTTTCGTGGTCGCTGCGGCAAAAATCTTTGCCCTCTCCGGGCGGCATTAAACCTAGCTACGCCACTGGATGGGATGTATCATCCAATATGTGTTTAGTTTAACAAAAACATCTTTCTTCAAATAGTTCTTCAAGTGAAAGATGTTTAGTTTGTGTTATGTTTCTAGCTTTCTTGATCAGTCGGTTTATGCGGTATTTAATATCAGACGCTGAATTTCTACACCAGCAGGTAATACTGAAATTAAGTAGGCTTCCAATTGTTGCACTTTAGAATAAGTTAACGACATGCCTGTTTACGCCGAAATTGGACAGTTCTTTTAGGTAGAATAGTCTTTGGTTGAATTTCTTATACAGCATTTCGCAGTGCTCATGCCATGTTAGCTTATTATTAAAGGTGACACCTAAATACTTGTATGCCTCCACTTTCTCTACATTTTGATTTTTTATATTAAGATCTGTAATCTGGTGTTTCCCCCTCCTGAAATCAACAACCATATCTTTTGTTTTTGAGACATTCAACTGGAGAAAATTTTCATCCCACCAATTGATAAAGCTTGTTACTAAGTTGCGGTATAGGCCTTCTCCTTCAGATATAAAGCCAACGATGGTGGTATCATCAGCAAATTTTAAGATTGGAACGGTGTCGCTTGAGCTTTGAATAAAATTCGTATATACAGTGGAACCTCTCATAACGAGTAACTCGCACACCGAGCAAAACAAATTGTGAAGAAGTGGCTCCCTTAAAGAGCGACATTTCGCATAACGAGTTACGCAGAAAGGGGAAGTCCTTTTTTCCCGACATTAATTTGTGAGCCGGGACTTCCACGCTGATGTTATGCACTCGGTCTGTTAGCGTATGGTTTTCGTGTGTGATCACCAGTTTTTACAAATTTTGTATTCAGACAGTATTCGTAATTTGTTTATGTGCAAAGTGTAATTACCTGTGCTAAAATGTCTTCGAAGAAAAAAAACACAAGAAGACAATCATAAGAGAGAAAAAATAACTGTTGAAATGAAACGTAAAATCATTTAAAAGCGAGAGCAAGGTATGAGCGTGGCTAATCTAGGGCGCACATACAATCGGTCAGCATCAACGCTCTGCACTATTCTCAAGAACAAAAGCAAAATGTATTCCATGATCATGCTGTGACACATTTTCGTCAAATTTTGAAGCGTCGGCGAAAACAAATGTCTTTAGACAGTTTTCTAGTTAAAAAGGGTTAATTATTTGTCATAAATTCATATTTTTATTTAAGTATTTTGTTTCAAATCTAAATTGTATTCCAAGTTGTTACACTCCTTAACAATTCATAAGTAATTTTATTTGAATTAATGTTAATAAACATTTTTGAAATTTTTTTTTTTTTTCAGCACGGAACGCATTATTGTATTTTACATTGATTTGAATGGGAAAAATTGTTTCGTTTAACGAGTGTTTCGCTTAACGAGTAAGAGTCTGGAACGAATTATGCTCGTTATGAGAGGGTCCACTGTATTGTAGACAGTACAGGGGAGAGAACGCAGCCTTTACTCCCTTCTCACTCTCTCCAAATTTCAATAAAGAATATCAGTGACGGATTAATGGGCACACGACACTTCAACGAGTGACACTTCTCGGACAAATCCATTTCATTGATTGACAACTCACGGACAAATCCATTTCATTGATTGACAGCTCACGGAGAAATCCATTTCATTGATTGACAACTCATGGACAAATCCATTTCATTCATTGACACCTCACGGACAAATCCATTTCATTAATTGACACCTCACGGACAAATCCATTTCATTGATTGACACCTCACGGACAAATCCATTTCATTGATTGACATATCAAGGACAAATCCATTTCATTGATTGACATATCAAGGACAATTCCATTTCATTGATTGACAACTCACGGACAAATCCATTTCATTGATTAACAACTCACGGACAAATCCATTTCATTGATTGACATATCAAGGACAAATCCATTTCATTGATTGACATATCAAGGACAAATCCATCTCACTGATAGTCACTTCATCCACACAAAAATTATCGACAAAAACATTTAATCAAAAGTAATTTCATTGACAAAAATGTCCATCGACATGGACACATCATTAACAGTCAGGTAATCGTTAAATATCTCATGGGCGTATTATAGTCCTGGAAACCCTTTAAATTATTACAGTTGACCCAGAATGACACTGTGCCTTAGATAACTAGGACATGATAAACACTACTGCTTCAATATCTGATGTTAGTACAAATACCTGGTCAAACTTATTGTGTTTTAGTATTTAAGAAGCTTATACTTATACTGAATGAACAACACGTAAACAATTTAATTTCAAAGGTGATTGTGTCCTATATGGACTGAAATTGTCCCATGTGTAACAAAGGATGCCTTAGTGACATTGCTATCCTCACATAGTTTTATTTAATGCTTATTTTGGTGCTAAATCACAAACTAATGATTCTCTCTTCCACACATACACATACCTACTAATATAAAGTTGGTAATGGAAAATAATAAAATAAAACCCATGAATGTAAACGCGTAGGCCTATCCCAAATCAGAGGCGCAGCCAGAGTATTTGGCGCCCGGGGGCAAGATTCATTTACAAGAGCCTCCCTTTCTTTTTTAACTCTCAAACCCATTATTTTCATCAATAAAATAATATTAAAGTTAAAGCACATTTTTTTTTGTGCTCCTAACTCGTCTGGCGCTCAGGGACATCAGTCCCCTTTAGCTACGCCTCTGTCCCAAATTCACCTTTTTTGCCCGCCCCAGAACTTTTACCGCCTCAACTTCGACGAAAAAATATCTGCGTTTGACATTTCTTCCTCCACTGTATATCAGTTAGCGGTACTTTGAATCTAAATGAAACGTTTGCCACATAGCTCCAAGTTTATGTTTCAATTGTATTACTGACATCAGGAAATGAAAAGGTAGTTTTAAGTGAGCCGTTTAAAGTTTAAATTACAGTCACCAAAAATCCTTGCCACTAGGACGTTTGTGTCCATTGGTTAAAAGCTATGACAGTGTTTTAAAAAAAATAGTTGGTTTATGCACTGTGACTTACAGAAAGCTCGAGAGAGAACGATTAGAGCAGGGGTCGGGAACCTATGGCTCGCGAGCCAGATGTGGCTCTATTGATGGCTGCATCTGACTCGCAGACAAATGTTCGATTATAAAAAAAAAAAAGTCGCATTTATGGTAAGAAATACTCATTATTGATTAGCAACAACACAACAATGTTATTAAAAAGAATTCACAGACATAATTATTGCATTTTTAGTGTTGAAATTACACAAAATGCACACATTTACTTGAATTTTTAGTTATAAACATAATGTATGTCTCTTACAGAATTACTTTTCAAAATATGTGGTGTCCATGGTTCTCTCAGACAAAAAAGGTTCCCGACCCCCGGATTAAAGATATGTTAAGAGCTTGTAGTTACTGGACCTTGTAGTGCATTTGAATGAGAGAGATCAACCTACATTTAGTAGGAATTGGCCGGCTGAAGAAACTATGGTTATTCGTGTTATAATTAAAAGTCAAGCATAGCCTACTATTATTAACTGATGTACAAGTGTAAATAAACTCTTGAGGCTTCTTAATGTTTTTGTTTTTTCTTATTATTAATTTTGGATGTTTATTCTAATACATTGTTTTTTTGCTTCTTTTTTTTTTAAAGTATAATCATTTTCACCTTCACCTACACATAATTTATACTTACGCCTCTGTATTATACTTTTTAACACTATATTACCCAAGAATTAATCGGTGGCCGATTATCTGAGATGGATTCATCGGTAACGGTAATCAGGTGGTAATCGGTGCAATACTCTTACGGGTTCAAATAAGTAGGTCAAGAGAGCTTTTAATCCTAAAAATCCTAATTTTTTTGATACGGAACTATAGCCGGAAGTAGAGCTGGGAACCTCTACTATGACAGTCAACAGAGGCAGTCATTGCAAGTTGCAAATTAATTTCGATCGGTGATGCCTGCTATAGATTCCCTTCTAGGACTTTAAGAAGTATTCCCCTAAATTCGACCCATCTCTAACTCTAAAACGGGAGTGCTTGCTAATTCTTGACAACACAGTC
Source organism: Lymnaea stagnalis (assembly GCA_964033795.1). Taxonomy (NCBI): domain Eukaryota; kingdom Metazoa; phylum Mollusca; class Gastropoda; family Lymnaeidae; genus Lymnaea; species Lymnaea stagnalis. The sequence goes on from CAXITT010000122.1 coordinate 1,402,366, forward strand.
AACCATACCTTAATAATGTAATAAAAATTGGTAAATGTTTGGTTATCGGAATGAATGGATTTATTTTGCACAAAGTGAAGTTGTCTCAGTGACATTACTTTGGGCTTGGCGGCTTGGGAAATCCCAACACTGGACTTGGGTTGAACAGACCTATTGTAGAACCTGAACGATGGGATAGAATGTGTCTGTGATAAAATGATTAAATTGATAACAATAGTTTCTAGGGAGCTATTTTTAGTTAACTACCAATAGCTTCTTCTAGAGAGTTATTGCGTATTGGTACTCCACTACCAGTAGTTTCTAAGTGGGGCTATCCGTAGTTTACTATAAAAAAAAAACTACCAATTGGTGATAAATTGATGTAGTGCAATTATTATTGGTTGTCACAATTTATTTTTGATTACAATACTGGAATCACTCAAAAGTATGTATGTTGCCACAAAAAAATATGTCCAACAAAATTTATTGTCTATGTTTAGTCTCATCGAAGTGGATGCGTACACCGCGGCGGTGTACCTAGCGAAACCATCGGCTTTGGCCTGCGTAAACCGCGGCGGTGTACCTAGTGAAATCGTGGGCTTTGGCCTGGGTACACCGCGGCAAAAATTTACCATTGGCCTGGTTTTAAGATATACTTGTTCGAGAAGGTCATGTGTGGTCAAGTGGTAGAGTGGACGCTTGGCGATAATATAGTTTGAGATCAATTCTCAGTAGGGGATCAAGTTTTTTTCCTCCCATTTTAGTTTTAAAATATTTTTAGCAATTTAAACAATTTAAATATATGTTTAAATATTATATTAAATACACTTTATATATTTATTTATATAATTTATATATATAAGTGTTTCAACAAGTTGTACCGGCCTTTGACTTTGAAAATACCGCCAAATTTAATAATAAGACTTTAGACATTTGAAAACAAACTTAACCCATTCGCTACTAACCACTAACACCAAAACACACCCTGAAATACTAAGCAAGGGGAGATCACTCTCAAAAACATGCACCCCCATGTTAAATAAAAATGTTTTTAAACAACTAAACATCAACTTAAAATGACAAGACATACATTAAAAAATAGAAAATTGGATTACCTTTTTAAAAATGTATAGGTTTGTATACTTTAATTGACAAATATATTTTTTAAAAATTCTGGAAAAAAAAGTTTTCAAATTTACACAGCTTTTTCTAAGCGTTGACCCCCCATTGTTTGTCATTTATTATTGTTTAAGTGTTTCGTGGAACTTTGAAAAGCAGTAGCCCTTATGCAGGTGGACCTGACATAAATGACAGCCTGTTGTTGTCTCTCTGGTTCTACCGCTGTCCATCTTGTTGCCATCAACAGAGCACTGGTAGCACCTTCGTTTGCGGCCAGGCATTGGGCTTAACATGTGCTGGCTGTTGTACGGGCTGCATCTGCCAGAGACACTTGGTGTGTCAGGTTGCCTGCGTTGTGTTGCTCCAGTCAAAAGTTGGTCCAAAACAGCTTTTCTAAATAGCAGATGATTTTTGGCAGGAGAGTCTGCGGCATCTGTTGGTTTGGCGCTTTTCATCAAGAGAAAGCTGTTGACCATTGAGAGGTCTATGATGTACCAAAAGAGATACCTCCACCACTTCGTAGATGCTCTTCCCACAGGATAGTAGGCACGATGTTGGTCTGACAAGTCAACACCAAACATACCAGAGTTGTAGTTGACAACAGGCATTGGGATCTCTGTGTCCACCATTCCATGTTTCGACCGGCGTTGCACTGTGGTAACCACCGGGTCAGAATTTGTTGAAAGTATGTTGACTTGCCGTTTGTCAGTCCATTGTGTGGCAACCATTAGACCCTTCTGTTTAATTTTGACACTACCCCTCTTCTGTTTTGATTTGGGTAGTGGCCAGCCTTTTCTGTTAGGTCTAATGGTTGCACAGCTGTACGTCTTCCGTTGTAGGAGGTCCTCTGCGAGTTTGGGGGAGGAAAAGAAGTTGTCAAAAAAAACTTCATGGTACCTATCCAGGTATGGTTCCATCATGTTCATGACAACATTATATCCGAGTCCATGCTCTGATGGATTGTTATTTTTGCCGGTATAGACTTGGAAGTTAAGAATATAACCGGTTTTGGCTTCTGCGCAGCACCAAATTTTGATGCCCCATGGAGTTGGCTTGTTGCTCAAGTATTGTTTGAAGGATAATCGGCCACGAAATCCAACCATTGCCTCATCCACTGACAGCTGTCGTTGTGGTTTATACGCTGTTTGGCACACACTCCTAATATGGTCCAGTAGGGGTCTGACTTTGAACAGGGGATCATAGTTGACACTAGTTTTGGCAGGAGTGAGTTCGCTGTTCGTGATATGAAAATATTGACGTATTTTTTCATATCGGGTGCGCCCCATAACATCTGCAACTGCAGGAACCCTCCATAGTTTGTCACTGGACCAGTACAATTTAGTAGTGGGCAATTTATGGAGCCCAAACATAATGTTGATGTATAAAAATTTGTAAATGTCCTCATTAGTGACGGCCTTCCACTGAGTGTCTTTTCGGCCCTTAGCAGTCTGCTGTTGCTCAGCATATCTGTTGGTTTCCACTACAATAATTTCCACCATGGCATCGGTCAAAAACAGTTTGAAATAGTCAATTGGATTGCTTTCAATAGGAAGGTTATGGATGCCACCTTCTATCTCACGAAATATCTCCATCTTATCAGTTACACTGGTCAAATTGTCTGACCAAGACTCAGTGACAGTGTCTGGGTCGCTATCATCAACGTCACTTTCATCGTCATCGGTATTATTTTCTGATTCTGAATCTAATGCGTTTGGATCAATATCAATGTCTGATTCATCCTCATTGTCAGAGTTATTATCTACCTGATAATTAGAAGTGGAGGCAGCAATCAAAGAGTCAAGAAATTGAAAAGCCATTTCAAAATAATTCACAAAACAGAGTCACAAATTCGCTAAGCTTAGACCGACTTCAACACCACGCAGCTTTCAAACCGTAAATGGTAGAAACATCCGTTTTTTTTTAACGGAAGCAGCTCTATTCCCACTTCCTTAAATTCCCAAAGCTATTCGCAAGGCAACAATGCTTCTCGCGATATCGTATGTTATGTGTACGTTGCTAGGCGTCATGGCGCATTCGGTCGCATTAGTAGCGAGGCGGGTATGTCGCATTTGGTCGCAATAGTAGCGAATGGGTTAAAGTTTCTGAAAGCGCATGTAATACATGATGATCATGTATAGTTAGTGTATGTCAATGTAACATGTATAACAGAAACATTATGAATACTAAGTGACTGATATTCTATTGTATTTCAACATTCTTCGTGTAGTTGAATATTTACATTTTACTTTTACGAACACCCAAAGAAAAACCAGTATGAATTATATTCATACCATATGAATATTAATGTGCATGGTCGTATTTCAACCTTGAACCATCTTGCTTTCACTATGCCTTATGCATTGGCAAAATGTACATACGATATCAAAGGTTCATTCACAACACTCAGTCTCACAGCAAAACACCTCTTTTGAAAACACCTCGATTTTAGAAACTTGCGGAGCGGTAGCAAACTGTATAGAATAGCAAAGTCATAGGTCTGCGTTTACCCTTTCCATGACGGAATTTGTTTCCAGAATGGCATGGCATGTGCTATTCTCAGGGTAAAACATGACGTTTTCTCACAGAAACCATTGCACAATGGGCTTGGGACAGGATTTGCACTATGTCAAAGTTTTTGTATTTGTTGTTGTTTTTTTTTAGAAGAAATCGATCCTTGCCGGGGAGTGGGGGGTGGTGGTGAGTTATGGGCAGAGGCTTAACCAAAAAGAGGGCATTCACAAATCACGGCTCAGGATAGGGGTTGTCCACAAAGGACGTCCGCACAACCAACTTACCTTTTGCATCCCCCCTCCCTCTGCCTGCATTTTTTTTACTAATGTGTAATGCCAATGTAAAACTAAATCAATGATTTTTAATTATTGTTAAAAGACTTTCAAATAACTGCAGTGTTTCGTATTTATCATCTTACTGCTGTTTTGTGTTGACACATGCTTGGTATCACAATGACAATGCCTCGGACAACTTTAACTTCACGACTTCATGATCAATGTATGAGTATGTGATTCTCTTCCCGTAGTGTATTTGTGGCGTAATTATATCTTGGTGCTAACAAAATAGATACACTGTCTTCCCATTCATTTTTACACCATGCCCCGAGGGATCACATACAATGTTATATTTATAAGGCACCCCCCCCCAAAAAAAAACAAAAAAAAAAACAAACCCAAAACAAAACAACTAACAACTGGGTGGGGGTGGGCATGAGAGAATAATTTCAAATTAAGATTCACAATCATATGATAAAACTTACAATTAATAAATATATTTGTATTTCAAGATATTGGGGGAGGGGGGAATAAAGTGGTTAACTTTAAAAATAAATCATGGTTTAACATTACACCCCCCCCCCCCCCCCTTCCCTTCCAAAAATAATAAGAAATGCTTTACATGCACTTTGCCACATACGCGTGGACCTTACTCAATATCTTCCCAAGGTAATAAACGAATTTTAAATAAATAGTTTTCAGTTTTAACACGAGTATAACATTAAATCTACAAGTACCGGTTAGGCCAAAAAGTTAAAGACTCGCAAAGACCATAGTTTTGCTACTTTAAATCGCTGCGGTGTACGCAGGACACAGACCATGATTTAGCTAGGTACACTGCCGTGGTGTACGCTGGCCAAAGTCAATAGTTTCGCTAGGTGCACCGCCGCGGTGTACGTAGTGCCGGCCTAAATTCATTCCAATTGGATTTTCAAGACATAATAAATACACTTATTTTTCTTTCTTTGTAAATATTTTATTTTATTTATGTATCACTGCTTATGTTTTCATCAAAATTATATGCAGTTTAAAAAATTGATTCTGCATACTCTGCATAGCATTAAAAGTAAATAGTGATGCCTATACATTAAATTGATTAATTTGTGTTATAGTTGCACAATATACCGAATGAAAATGTTTAATTGTACATAAAAAATATTGATGCCTTTATAAGCTTATGAGTGCTCATTAATGTAAATAACACTCATCAGTAGACATTTCTCCCAACAACAGAAAATCAAAGCAGGGTGGTGTTGGTTTATGTGACCATATTCCTAAACAATGTTTGGCCTAAGCTTATTTTATCATTGTTCAGCCTAATCACGTTACTATACAGTTTCATTTAACTAAAGTAACAATAATAAGCATGGCATGGGGAAGGCTACAGCAGATAGTGTTAAAACTTTAAAACAGTACTGTAGATTTTATAATTAGTGCCCAGGTGTTGTCACTAGTACAAACTAGTAATAAATGAACGGGGCAATACTTCGCCAGCCTCATTGAAAGCAGATTTTTAAAGCTAAGATTTTGGTTTGATTTGATTGGCTGGGCTACCAATAGCTCTCTAGAAGCTATTGGTAGTTTACTACAAATAGCCCCCTGCCCTAAAGCTATTGGTAGTAAACTACAAATAAACACTTTCAACATTATTGTTGTTCAAACTTAACTGAGCATTACTCGTGTTGTAACCGTTAATTAAGTTAATATTAATGAAGTATTATACAGTATATTATTATTATAATGAAATTTTTCATTAATTTGTATTAAAATTTATCTTGCAGGTTTCAAAAGAAATGACAAAAGAAACGCATCCTTGCTGATAGATCATAGATATTTCAAGATCCAACACCATTCAAAAAAAGGAGTGTGCTAAAGTAAGAAATTTCTTTCAATAAGTTGAAAATCAAAGTACCTTTACCTGTTGTATCTTAAAACTTCGGTAACAAAAAGGAGACTACTACTTAATCGGTATTGGAAATGGGTGTTAGGCAATAGCTTAGGAAGTATTTTTATTTGATAACTTGTGTTGTAGAATGAATTTTCCATGTGCACAATCTCGGCATTTCATTCATAAGAGTTTGCCCTGTGCAAAATGATCTACTAAGGAGGGGAGAACGTGATCACGTTTTTTGCCTTTAGAACTAGCCTAGCAGCTGAGTTATGAACCATCTGCAGTTTTTCTATGCATTGTTTTGGTGAACCTGACAGAAGAGAGTTGCAATAGTCAAGACAAGAGAGAACAAGAGCACAGACTAGAGTTTTTGTAACGCTAACTGTTAGGTTGTGGCGGATGGAGCTGATCTGACGGATAGCGGTGTATGCCGAACGACAAATGTGAGAGATATGTTTGTCGAGAGACATGTTGTTAGAAAGAATATAACCAAGATTCCAAACAGAGGGTGTAAACTATATGTCGGAGTTACCTGCTTGAAATGAGGTGGGAAGAGTTGAGGTAGAGGATGATGTGTGATTGTGAATGAGGAGTGCTTCCGTTTTGTCAACTTGCTGAGTGTCATCTATGACTTGACATCATCAATGCACCCCGCAAAGTCTGGACAGCGGAATCGACGAGAGGGATGGGTATGCTTGTATAGCTGCGTGTCATCTGCAAATGACTGGCTCTCAACAGCATGTCTCCCAAGCAAGAGGAGCAGTGGTCTGGTATACAATGTGAATAGAACCAGGCCCAAAACGGACCCCTGTGGCACTCCGTACACCAAATCAGCACTGCCTGAGAGACAGCCATCGACAGAGAGGTAGGACCTAAACCAAGCCAAAACTGAACCACAAATTCCAAAGTAATTTTCAAGGGTTTTGAAAAGGATTTCATGGTCAACAGTGTCAATGGCCTCACTGAGGTCTAAGAGGATCAGGATGGAGACATTACCGCTGTCCATTGCGCACAAGATGTCATTACTGACTCTCAAGAGCTGTCTCTGTGCTGTAGAAATGTCTATTGGCCGACTGATTAGAGCTGAGAAGAGAGTCATCAATTAAATAAGCAAAAAGTTGTTTTAGAACTAGTTTTTCAATTAATTTAGATAAAAATGATACTATAAAGTTGCTACATTTACTACGAATAACCTGAAATAAAGAGTGTAAAAGTGTCTTCTATGAAACTTTAAGTGACTAAAGTGCTTTTCAGGTGCCTAAATCATTTGTATTTTGTATTTTCAAATTCAAAGATATGCATATTCTTTATTAAATTCTTTCCAGACATGTAACTAACACTAAATTGTACAGGGGTAACTTTTATTTGAACACCCTTAATTGAACATAGCCAGTAAATAATCTCTCTATTTTGTGTTGTTATCCTATATGCCAGATTTTTCCACCTATAAGTTGGTATTATTATGGTAAATGAAATTTTCAAACTGATGGCATGTTTACAAACATGAAATAAGAGATTAAATTATAGTAAATTATTTGTTGATTTTTAACATAAATAAAACAGTTATTATATCATAAATATATCACTGGAGGTGTTTCAAATCCACCAATATTTAATTATGGATTATAAATGGTATAACTATAATGGCTACAAAGTCAATGCTTGGCTTAAGTCCATCAATTCATATAGAAGCCTATATTTTTGTCTTAGACTACTGGTATTTATATAGCTTATGTAAAGAAAAATGAAATTGGGCCCCCAGCCCCAAAAGAGTGGTTATTACGAGTTCAGTACCCTTAGTATTTGAATACTGGTATGCATAATGAAGTATATATGTACTAAGTTTGATCTAGAACTAATCACCCATGCAGGAGCCTGTGTTTGAAATTATATTTATATAGCCCAACTAGGAAATAGTTTAAAGATCAAACACATCCCAGTATTTCATTCTTTTTTGTGATCATGCCTTTAATTTGAAAATTTCATTAAGAATACCAGCTTATCTGGCATATTGGATTTTAACAAATTTAACCATATACAGCCTATGTAACTTTTGGATTGTTCAAAGACGCTTTAGAAGTCAAATAAAAAGAAAATTTAGCGATGTAAAATTTTGTGTTATTTAACTTTTACCACCTGGAGTTAATTTAATAAAGAATACAGGTTATTTTACATGCTGAAATACGAAATTGGTTAAGATATAATATACACATCTGAATTGCACTTTTACCACTGAAAGTTGGATTTTCATTATTTTAAAGTGTTTTAGTTGAGGGAAAGGAGCAACCGCAGGTCATTGACACACCTTGCCGAATATCTTGAAGGATACCGGGTACAATAAAGTTGCTATGTTCGCAAAGAAATTAATGTATTGGCTGAAATTACATTAGGAATTGGGTCGACCATTAAATTTTAATGTTTTATTGTTATTTTCATTTCTCTCTGAGAGTTGTTGAAAAAAAGCACATCCTCTCTCTTTTCTGTCCCCATTTTAACAGACATGTGCTTTTTAAAATTTAAAAAAAATGTATTTTTTTACTTTTTACACAGTCGCCATCTTGACTGTCATGACAGTGATTGAATGGGGGGGGAACATAAAGCATACAGTTACCCAATTGTTTAAACTCTCCTCACAAATATCATTAAAAAATTTAAAATACTGATTTTTAAATATTTTTTTTTTTATCTATCACTTATCACTAAAGTGTTGGTTATTCAAAAATTGGGTTTGAAGTGCTATTTAAAGCTTTGTAAAAATAGCAATAGTCAACACAATGACCGACAAAACTTTTGAATAACATCAAGAACTTTTAGTTTGATAATTTATTTGAGAGTAGTTTTAAAAATCCTGAATAGAAAAATGCAAAAATTATTACTTTTGAAGGCTAAATAAAAAGAAATGACATGTTTAATGTATTTTAATTAGATATGATTCATTGAAATTTTATATCAATGCTAATATTTATAAAGAGCAAGTAGAAGCCATTTTTCACAATAAAATTGAAATTGAATGCATGAAATTATGTTTAAAAAATAATAATAAAATCCCCAATGAGATTAATATTCATAAGAGCTTACCAGTAAGTGATTAAAGGGTAATGAGGATGTTCTTCCTGTCATTTTCTGGGTAGACTGCTTTACAGACTTCTTTGTCTTGTTTATGAATCCCATAATCTCCCCTTCATAAACTTTGTCATCACGATCTACATCCAAACATGCCACATTGGCAATGGAAGGAATTTTAATGTCTTCACTAGAAGTGATTAAAGGGTAATGGGGATGACCTTCCTGTCATTTTCTGGGTAGACTGCTTTACAGACTTCTTTGTCTTGTTTATGAATCTCACAATCTCCCCTTCATAAACTTTGTCATCACGATCTACATCCAAACATGCCACATTGGCAATGGAAGGAATTTTAATGTCTTCACTAGAAAATTAACATTTTCTCTTGTACTTAAAAGAAGCGTATAAATAAATTCTAATCATAATCAGAATCTGCACAATCTCTAGTTTCTATTTAATATTATTCAAGGATTTTGTTCATTAAAATGGATTTCTTTTTGTTTATTTGATTAGAAATAATAATTATTTGTTGATGTAAACTGTTTTTCTATGTCGAAGTAAAAATATAATTACTATGAAAATGATGATGTTGAGTCTTAGTTATTTATTTGATGTTTTGTAATAAAGATTTTATTGGCTAATTTTTATACTATCTAAACCTAACTTTGTCACAGATACACTGTCGTTACTGTTTAAGTTAAAACTATGACAAAAATTTTACAATTATTTTGTATTCATGATTTTTTTTAGAATAGGCCTAATATTAGTAATAAATGATCCCTTCTTAAATTTAAAAACGTGAATTAAATCCTAATTAATAGGTCTAATTAGCCTTATACTACTGTTGGACTATTAGTTATTAGTAGTATAATAATAGGTTGACCTAGTTCTTCTCCGGCCTATGCCTATTCTAAAAAAAGTACTATGCTTTTATTACTATCCAACAGGCACTAGTATACTCTATAGCTATCCATAGATTATACATAGGATAATAATAACTGTACTTGCTACTTAGTCCTATGTCTATATTCTATATGTAACATGGAGCCCAGGCCTAATTTTTGTAATAATATTCTCCCACAAGTATGAATAATTTCACTAATGAGATAACAATCATTATTACTATTATTAAAGTATTACTGATTCAAATGCGTATGCCAACAATCACATTTAAAAAAAATTAATTTATTACTATGTATGTATATAATTATATCATTATTTATACAAATCAAGGGACAAAAAAAGTTAGAAATACACCAGACGGCGCAAACTAAAATTTAAAAAAATTATTCAATTATTTTGGGTTATGTTAATTTCTAATTACTGTTTCCCATTTATTAACTGATTAGTGTTCCAAGGATTATTAAAGATAAACAATAATGAAAATCTGTCTATACCTTTATATTAAATTGATAAGAATAAGAGCCATTTCTGATAACTCAAATTTTGGGGTGGGGGGGGGCGCATGTGGACATTTATCAACTTGTGAAGATTGTATGCGCGGGTATCATAGTACCTACATAATGAGATATAAAATATATATTTCCAGTGTCCAGGCCCACTTATGTATGTTAGGTATCGGACGGATAGTGGCTTATGCAAACATAAACCAAGTTCGACACAATCTATTAACACTCCATTGTGGTCCATTAAAACAATTTTGTCTATCCAAATGATGCTGGTGTCCACACTGAAATGTCGAAAATAGTTCATACTGGCAATCCGTAAAGACAATTTGGCACAAGCTGCAATCTTTTTCTCTTATTTGCATGAGTTCATGTTCCGCAATTGTTTTTTTGGAGATGATATTTTCAATAATGTCCTTGTTACTTAGGTGGAGAAAGCTCAAACTCTTTTTTCCTTTCATTCCAGTTACAATAATTAATTTAAATTTTGCTACCCCAGTCTTTCAAAATTATTTAATTGTTTAAAGTTTGTATGTTTCTATTTTAGAAATGGTGTCTTTGATTATTTATATATGTCCTGAAATGAACATGTCCAATGTAATAAAAACATTACCATTTATTTACCTAAAATGTAATTTTTTTTAACTTTAACAAATTTTAAATTTGTAGTTACTAGATTTTTTTCCACCAGTGTATTATCTTGTGGTATCAGCAAGTATGTGCTTCTTTTTTCATTTCTATTGAACCTTATTAGTTGAATTTTAATAAAAATGAATGATAAATTATATTAATTGTATCATTTGTCAGATTTAGTTTATGACATGAGTAAAGCTCGGGAAAGTTATCACACAGATCATACAGGTCCAACAATTGGAATTCACTCAAAGAACATTATTGGGATTCCCCAAAGAGTAGTCACTGTGCTTAGACTGAGACAGTTTTTGGCAAAACACATACTGCTAAATCAAAATGTACAGAATCTGTGACTAGAAAGTCTATTTTCATTGTAAAATTTTTTAAAGAAATAAAAATTCAAACTATTATTGTTACTGGTTATAAATGATAAATTTACTAAATTTATTGCTAGTATTTTCTCATCTTTACATTGATAACCAAATTGTCCCAAATTTCCTATACCAAATAGCACAAAGCAATTGCTACGGTAAATTGATACCTGATTGTGCACATGTCCTGCCTTGTCAAAAAATGATGCAGAAAGTTCAGAAAGCACACTTAAAATGAAACAATTGTCAACTTGTTAGCTGAAGGAGTTATTAGGTCATGATTTTTTCAACTGCTTAAATGCTAATTGCTTTTTTTTTTTTTTTTAATTGATGATTATGGATTTACACATTTTGTAACCCAGTTTCAGTTAGGTTGTTTTCCCTTTGAAATTGAGATGATGTTTTATTTTTTAATAACTTAGACACTAAACTTACTTCTTAATGCTTTTTTAATTAATTTTTTTTTTTTAAAATATATGGGCCCTAAAGTGTTTTTTTTTTGTAAGTAATAATTTTAAATTTTTTTTCTTTTTTAACACTTAAAATGAAACAATTGTCAACTTGTTAGCTGAAGGAGTTATTAGGTCATGATTTTTTCAACTGCTTAAATGCTAATTGCTTTTTTTTTTTTTTAATTGATGATTATGGATTTACACATTTTGTAACCCAGTTTCAGTTAGGTTGTTTTCCCTTTGAAATTGAGATGATGTTTTATTTTATAATAACTTAGACACTAAACTTACTTCTTAATGCTTTTTTAATTAATGTTTTATTCTTAAAATATATGGGCCCTAAAGTGTATTTTATTTGGAAGTAATAATTTTAAATGTTTTTTCTATATTCCTAGATAACAGGCCCTACTTAACTTGTAGTTTCTGTAGGCAAGGCCTATTTCATTAACTGGGATCACAGGGTCTTTGAACGTTTGGGACAGTTTTTTTTTAATTCTAGGGAAAATTGGCAAGAAACCTCAGTCATTGAAAGTTTTGGAAAAACTATTTTTTTAAAAACAGCAAAAGAATATTTCAAATATTTTTGATGTTTTTTTTTCATCTATTTTTTAAAAATCGTTTTTAAACAGATGTTTAAACCAATTAAATTTATCTTAAACAGTGCGCTATCTCAAAGTAAATTTATCTATTTCGACTATATCTACACGTTTTTTTAGAAATAAAATTTGTGGGCCTTTATCAAGGTCTTGGAATCAGTGATGCAGTGTGTGTTGTGATTTGTGACAATTGGATTATAAGAAGAGTGTGAACTCTTTTCAAGTCATGGACAAGGATTTTTAGCGAGAGAATGATCCAGGGATCTAGCGTGAGCTAGAGCGAGCAACAGAGAGGATAGTATTTTTTAATTAGATTCGCTGTAGGGCTTGTTGCCTATGTAAATCTATTCTCTACATCGCAACTATAATTGTTATAAAATTATCCTAATGTCAAGGAATCATGTGATTTATGTAGCGTATATAATAAAGTGCTGTGTAGTGTTCATCGGACATTGCTGCTTCTTATCAGAGAGAGACAGTCGTAGTGAAGTTGGATGTAATAGACCAGGCGAAATATTTGACATGCATCAGAAGTCATAAGACATTAGACAACGAAATATTTGACAGCCTTCGTTATCATTCTCAATTAGTAATAGCGACAATACTATTTTTCATTATCATGATTTTTTAACTTGGTTTTTTACATACCCTATATGGGAATATACTTATTTACTGGTGACAACCTAAATGTAGGGCTGAGCACATAATTGTTAGCAGTGTATTAGATTTTAGGTCTAGATGTCTTCTAAATGATAAGTGTGTGTTAAAAAAGATTGTCATTGTTTAAGAAAAAAACGGGCTTGAAAATTGACCAAAAATTCAGAACCTATGCAGCCTATACAATTTTCAAAACCTTGAACTTCCTATGCAAGGCATCTTTTCAACACGGTACCATACAAATTTAATATTAATCTCCCTTACTTTACAATGTACCTACAGTAATCTGGTTACCTATTTAACTTTAAATGATATCGAAACTAATGATGATGTACTATTTTTAAACTTCTCTTGTTACCAAAAGCATTGTTTTATATTCATTTGCCGGTCATTTGGCATAAATGTGCGGTCCAATATTTAAGTAGAATTCGGTTAAAATACTTATGTTGCGCAAAAAACAAGTGTTTCCCCAACTTTTAAGTTTGGTGGACCTGTTGACAAATTTTGATATTGCACACGTGCCAGATTTATTACCGGGGTACTTAATTTGTTTATTTGTTCATAAAATTTTAAGTTGTTCAGATTGGAAAGATAAGGCTTGGCAACTGAGCCCATCCACTGATCACCATTTGGAGAAAGCTGATTGAGACATTTTAAACATAGTAACCATAAATGGCTAGACATATTATTTCTCTTAAAATGTGACATATTTTGAATACTAGATGATGTACCACTTAATGTTAACTAATTGTCATATGAATAGGAATTGTATTTTTAGGATAGTGCAAAGCTGATTAATTCTTACTTAGAGCGCACACATTTTCATGACAACTTGCATTTCTTCTGTTGCTCTCTGATACTTGATAAAGTGTACAATAATGCAGAACTAAATTTAGGTATGCACAAAAAGAAAACCTTGCATTTTGAAATTGTACAAAAAATACCATAGTTAATTGGATTGATAAATTAAGGGGTTAGTCATTTGCATTTTTTGGTACAGTAATTATTCTTTTTGTATTTCAGATGATGCAGGAGCAAAGATAGATCAAGATTACAACTACCATAACTGCACTTCATAATCAAGTCAAAATATAAACAGGCAATTTGTGTCTAAAATTGTTCCAGTTTGACTGTAATACAGCTAAAACTGTTTGAAAACTTGTTGCTTTGGAAGAGCAATCACTGAACTGGTTGTTCCAGAACTTTGCCATTTTGATTAAAGTAAAGACTATGGAAAATTTTGAGGATTTTAAATTTAATCCAAGCTGGTTTCAAAATGATCAAGATTTTGACCAAATGACAGAATTAGATACAGGTTTAAAAGTGCTTAAGAAGGAATCCGAGAGTGATGTCAACACGGCAACAGATTTAAAAAATGATGGTTTCTTCAATGGTGTCATTAAACAGGAGACGGAATTCAACACCAGCCATCAGTTTGAAACAAGTTCTAATTTAACACTGTACGGGTATACAGAATGTGTTTATGATAATGTTGCAGACAAAATTAAAGAAAAATCTGCATTTTCTCAGAGTACTTTATTTCTGTCTGCTTATGAGGAATCTGTAACTGTAAATGTAAATCAGGTTTCTTTACCTAATTCCAAAGTAGCTGGAAAATTAAAAGCAGCTGTTCATAAAAGACAGTATTCTGAAGACTCTCATTTAAGGACACTCAAAAGACGGAACACATTAGAGAAACCTTACAAATGTGATAAATGTTCCGCTGCATTTACTCTCAATTCGAATTTAACTACACACAAGAGAAGGCACACTGGGGAGAAACCATATAAATGTGACATTTGTTTTTCTGCATTTGGGAGTAGTTCAACTTTAACTATACACAAAAGAAGAAAGCACACAGGGGAGAAACCGTTCAAATGTGACATTTGTTCTTCTGCATTTGTTGTTAGTTCACATTTAACCATACACAAGAGACAGCACACAGGAGAGAGGCCCTATAAATGCAACACATGCTCAGCTGCATTTACTCAGAATTCTGGTTTAATTATTCATCAAAGACAACATACTGGAGAGAAGCCCTACAAATGTGAGATCTGTTCTACAGCATTTGGGAGTAGTTCATATTTAATTGTACACAAGAGACAGCACACAGGGGAGAAACCTTATGAATGTGATAAATGTTCAGCAGCATTTACTCAGAGCTCATCTTTATATAGACATAAAAGAGAACATACTGCAGAGAAAATTTACAAATGTGATATATGTCCAGCTGCATTTACTCAGAATACTGGTCTAATGAGACATAAGAGAAAACACACAGGATTGAGACCTTACAAGTGTGACATTTGTTATTCTGCATTTTATGACAATTCACATTTAATTGTACACAAAAGGAGGCACACGGGAGAGAAACCTTACAAATGTAATATTTGTTCTTCCGCATTTGGGAGTAGTTCAACTTTAACCGAACATAAGACACAGCACACAGGAGAGAAAGCCCATAAATGTGATATATGTTCCGCTGCATTTACTCGGATTTCGCATTTAATGAGACATAATAGAAAACATACTGGGGAGAAACCTTACAAATGTGAGATTTGTTCTTCTGCCTTTGGGTATAGTTCAAATTTAACTAAACACATGAGAAAGCACACCGGAGAGAAACCCTATGAATGTGACATTTGTTCTTCCGGATTTGTGGATAGATCAGCTTTAACTAAACACATGAGGAAACACACAGGTGAGAAACCTTATGAATGTGATATTTGTTTAGCTACATTTACTCAGAGTTCAGCTCTAACTATCCATCAACGAAAGAGTTGTGGAGAGAATCCTTACAAATGTGATATTTGTTCTGTTTCATTTGGACATAAGTCAAGTTTAATTAGACATGAAAGAAGGCACAGGAGAGAAACCCTATAACAGGTGTTCAGCTGGAAGGATCTTAGACATATAACTGTACACAAAAGAAAGCACACAGGAATCAACCCTATAAATGATTCTAAACTACACAAGAAGACAACTCACAAAAAGGAAGTCTTCTCTCTGGCAATTTGGTGTTAGTTCCGTAGCCTTTCTTTTTTTCATGTCCATCGATTACAGATTATATATATATATGGGCCCTTGTTACGCCTGCCTCTTTATGGGACATTTTGAAAACATGGTAGAGAAGGCATATAATAGCTGTTTTCAAAAAAAATTTAAGAGATACATTGATGACGGCATTGGCATCACTGCAATGGAACAAATGAATTCCAACAGTTTTTTTTTAAATTTCTTAAACTCTACCCATCCTTAAAATTTACTTCCCAAATAATCTCTGGACATTCAGTCAACTTTCTGGATCTTACCATAATATTGAAAGAAAACAGATTAATAACATCCGCCTACTGCAAACCCACAGTAGCCATAGTTACCTGTTGTGCTCATCCTCCCACCTCAAATCATGCAAAGACTCCATACCTTTCTCACAACTTCTCAGACTATGTCACCTCCGCCAGCTTGATAAAGACTTTTTAGATAGGACTAATGAAATCGTGGACTTCTTCTGCTCCAGATCTTTTACTGAAGCTACTCTTGTCTCTGCACTCAATCGTATCAGCACTATCACACGGAATGATGCTTTTAAACCTGGTCCAAACAAAAATGAAAATCAAACAAATCTCATACTAACCTACCTTACCCCATTGTGATTGCCATTAAAATATTCATAAAGAATCGACACATACTTCTTGCTGACCCCGACACCAACAGGGTATTCTCATCCCCTCCACTTATTGTCTTCAGATGGGACAAATATCTAGGTCACCTTCTGGTTCACAGTCGTCTTCAAGCTAACCTGTCTTACGTTGGGACTAGACCATGCTAAAGAAGCATTTGTAGTACTTGCCACTATACACTCTAAACCAAAAATAAAAGCCTCCTTAAAGGTACTATTACCATCAAAGAGGGATACACATGTGTTTGTTGAAATGTGACATATGCGATTGTGTGCCATAGGTGCCACTCATGTTATGTGTGTGAAACTGGTAGACGATTATCACATAGGTTCACTGAACATCTTCGTGATATTGAACAGGTGAAACTTTCCCCGGTCTCATCCCATTTCAATTGCTATAAACATACAGGGACATCAGAATTACCCATTACAGCCTTGATTTCCTGTACAAAACATACCAGGGAGAGTGAGGCGGAAAAAAAATTAATTCAGCTCTTCGTCCCAATATCACCATATGGAATCAATCAGATGCTCTCCTACCAATCCTCAATTTCCTTGTGGTTCCTTTCTTATTTCTTATAAAGCTCAGATGGCGTTCTTTTGAATGACAAAAATGAATCATACAGACAAATATGTACGATCTTGTTCTTTTGTTATTTCAATTAATTGTGGATGCATGCAGCTAAAAGTCTAGTCTGAACCAAGCTCTTATAGTAATGCTCCTCAAACTTTCCATATTGCGTTTGGGACTGACGCTAAATTGCTTTTTGTTTCCTCGTTTTTGTTTATCGATGATGGACAACTCGAGGCCCATTATTGTTCAGCAGACCACAACTTTGAGCAGCCCTACATATTATAAACTCTTTATTATATGGCACCGGATAGTTAGTCAGTTCATAATATATTTTTAATAACATTAATTTCATCTCAGGATGAGGAAAACTCTATTCACGTTTTCACAGAATAAGCAAAAACCCAGCTACTGGTGTTTGATGAAATAAATTTCATGAGAAGCTTCTCTCTTCTTTAAACACCCTCTTCCCTTCTCTCTAGTTTTATTTTTTTTTAAATACCGTACCCGGTAAAAACATTAATACCGGTATTAATAATGATTAATGTAGAATACCCTTCTTAGAACTGAATTTCAAATTAATGTCAACATCTTTGCTTGAATTTAAAATGTCCATTTCAGTAGCTTATCGGTACTGCAGACCTGTTTACTCTTACAATTTTTGCATACAATGTACGATTTTGACCTGTATACATTATATATACTGTATGTTTATTTTTTACTATTCAGGTAATGTATTAAAACGATTTTGTGATGATATTGTACGATTTTAAGAGTTTGAGGGTGAACAGGTCTGGTACTGGTATTTCCAGTTTTATACAAATATATTTTGAAGTTTAAGGATTGTGGAGATTATTTTTATAAAACATTGTGAAGCAAAGATGAATTTGTAAGAAAAAGAGTTAAATATTTTACAGTAATGTATTGTAATAAAAATGGACAGCAAAGAATGAAATGACTGCTTGTGACTGTGATACAAATTAATGATCATGAAGGAAACTATTGAGTGCTTAAAATGGATGATTTATGTACTTAAAATTTGTTTAAAATTAATTAAAGATGCTTAATTATATGAATACACAAACCATGTAAGTATTAGTAATTCAATATAAATGTATATATAAAATGCTCCCCCCCCACCCCCCCACCGATGTTAATATCACTCTGATTTAACTTAGTCTAACCTTTGCTTCAGTACCCCTTACATGTTGTTATTTTCAAGTAAAGAGCCATTAACTTTTTTTTTTTAAAAAGAATAAAATATCTACCTATTTTGATTATGCTGCAGTGGAAGGAAGTGAGTTGTATTTAAATTTACATTTCATCAAGAAAAAATAAATAAAATATTTATAATATAAAATACTCTATAACCAATATTGTGTTCTATTATAAGTTTTAAAAAAAAAAGTGTGAAAAAGTATTTTTGTAAAGTTGTTCTTTTTCTGTATAACATAAAAAAAAAATATATTTTTTAATAGACTTGAGATTTTACAAATGATAAAGGAGCAAGACGTCAGTTAAGATGATTGATATTGAACTGAAAGTGAAAGGCCTTTTAGATAATATTAAGATAAATGTGAGGGACTTGTGCCCATCCTTTTATTTTTTCTTTCATTTCGTTAAAATGATAACAGTACTGAGAGTTGGAGTTGAAAGTTGAAGGTATAAAATTATGTTTTAATGTAATGTACCGGTACTATGTAAAATTGAAACTCTCAGTTGATGAAGGTATGAGCCGAAACATGTAAATTTTATTTTGTTTTCACCTTAGATAACATTAATAAAAAGCTGTACACTGTATATAATGTTTTATTTACACAAATTGTGTCTTAAATGTGCAGTAGAAAAACTAACACTAACAGAGGAAGAAAAAAAAAACAAAAAAACTATTATTCACATAATATTCATTAGACCTATCAGATTCACATTTTGAATTCCCTTTTTCACTGATTTTATTTGTTTTCAATAATTTCGGTCAGTAAACTACTGAGTAATATTTCTAAATTTTAAAATAAAAACAATTTCTGTTCCGTTGATTTAATGAAATGAAATTAAAACTTAAATAAACTTCAAAATTTGAATAAAAGTGGCATTAAAGATTGAAATGAAATAATAAATCCCTTCTTTGTTGTTGTCAAGTGTATGGAAAATATCAAGAACATTAAGAATTATAATTTTAACGAATCAATAAAAATACTGGTAAAATAAAAACTATGGATACCGGAACCAGCTGTGACCATTATAATTGCATTACCATTGCGAATTTTAAAATTTAAGGTGGAGGGGGTGAAAAGCTTAAAAGTAAAAGGAAAATTATGATGAGGGAAAGAAACTTTTTTTTTTTTTTGCTTCATGGTACAGCAAAGTTGTTATGTTGCATGATGTTACCAAAATGATTTTCTGAATTTTTCCCTAAAATTGATTTCCAAACAGCGTTTGTTTACTTCTTCAAGTCAAACTCTTAAAAAAAAGGCAAACAAAAATGAATGCAACGTTTCATCAATAGTCTTCATAGACTATTTTTTTTAAATTCAAGTTCAAGCAAAATAATACATCACAAGTTTCAATCAGCAAAAAATAATATACAATTCTCAAAACTAAATAATTGATTTTACCGGTGGTATCATGTGTACTTAAATTAAATTCCATTTCTGCTACCGTGGTTCTTTACGTCTCACCAAAAACAAAAAAATACAACTTAAGATAAAATTTACTTTTTTCTTTTCTAATTCAATATTTGAAGGAAATAAAATCTCATTAATTTTATACCCGACAATGANGGGGGGGGGGGGGGGGGGGGGGGGGGGGGGGGGGGGGCAAAACGAAACTAGACCGGCTTTTTGAGTTGTTTATTACTGGGGGCGCAAAAGTACCTAACAATTTAAATACGCCCTGTAACACCAAGCGATGCCAAGAAAGTACACTATACCGGTCACAGTTGCAATAATTCAAACGAAACTGAATTTGCCATATCAAGTGAAGGAAAACAAAATCATTAAACAAATAATATTGAACTAAAATTAGATGAACAGCTTTCTTTGCCAGCATTGTTTTAAATCTATTTTACATAGATACATCAATCATTTCAGAAAAAAAAAAAAACAGCTATATTAATTAAATAAAAAAAACAACATTTATTAAATAAGGAATGAGTTCCCGTACCGTACTTATTATTAAAAGATGGTATTTTAATATATATTTTTTTTTTTAATTGTTCACACGGCGACACGGATAATGATGGGAAATTCTTTTATGTACGGTACTGATACCGAGTAATGTTTATGCTTGCAAGAAATTAATCAAAATAACTTTAAATTTAAACATCTCAGTTTTTCATAAAATTAAAAGTAATACGTTGGAAAAGTAATATATATATATATTTAAGAATGAGCTAGAGTCACATAACGCTAAAAGTAAGAAACTATTTTGATACATTCGGATTTTTAAAAACAATTAAAGTTATTTTCTATTAATTTACGGAAATGGAATAAATTTAGATGCGCAAAAAATATTTTGATTCCGCTTTTATTTTAGCAAATTTTTAAAGTTTTATTGTTATAAATTACAAATATATTCAAAGCAACAACTATCCGAATGTAAAAGTTATGAAAAAATGTTTTAATCAAAATATTATGATTTAAGAATTGCATCTTAATCACATTTATCGGGAAAACACACACATCTGTTATTCTTAGTGCGTATTTTAGTGCATTTTTAATATTGCGAAATAAAAATTAATTTGATCTAAATAATTACGCAAATGAGGTAACAGCATGATTGCCTAATTTAGCCACAGCTCTAAGTTTTTTAAATATAGATATATTTTGTAACCGTGTGTGACAAAAGTTATAATGTATTTTGCCTTCTTGAAAGTAAAACCAATACATATAATAGATTACTTTGCTAAAATTTTCTAAAATTAAATACAACTTTAGCTTTGTATTTTTATCATTTAATAATGTTTTTTACTTTTATTCTTTCAAAAAACATACTTTTATGAAACGAAGTGTCTACACGTCCGGCGCGCCGGACAGATAGTGCGCAAGATATACGTCCGGCGGCATGTCACGTGACCGCCGGACGGCAGGTATTTTTTATTATTCCGAACGAACTGCAGTTTGGTAGATCTTGTTAGGTCTGGTGGTAGATTGGTTGCTTAACGTTGATGATCAATTCCGGGGATAGGATTGTTTTTTTCTTCCCATTTTAATTAAAACTATTTTATACTATATTTGTATTATCATGTTCATCAGCAACAGTAGTTTCATGAGAAGTTTTTAAATACTTTGTAGCAATTTAAACAATTTAAAATGAAATCTTTAACTTTTATTGGTTGCCTACTCCACACTGGGTCCTAATTTATTTTATGGATTACTGGTACACAAACTCAAATAACAAACAAAACAAAAATGTTTTCAAGCCACTTAAGTTTGTTTTTTTTTCTCTATTATTTGCATTCAAGATACTAAGTACATTACTTGGTAGAGAAATAGATTTTTAAATTAACAATAGTTTTGAACCATTCGCAGTCACGTGACAAGGCTGAACGACAAGATATCTCTCGTCACTTTGTTACCGTGGTCATGTGACTTGGTCGCCGGACAAATAGTGCGGGAGATATACGTCCGGCGCGCCGGACGTGTAGACGTGTATAAAGTAGTAAAAATGTACCCTTTAAATATACTTTTAATACAAAAATGCCGTCAAATGCAATCAGTGCAGTGAAACTACATATCCAAATGGCATTCACTAATGCACTATCACTCATCCAAATAAGAACAAAGCATGTTAAATGCAAAACAAATTGTTTTTGCCTAAGTAAGGGGGTTAAAATGCCAAAGATGATTTGATTAATTTCCTTAATACTCAGTTTGTTTGTTGTTGTTGTTTTTTTTTTTTTTTTTTTTTTTTTTTTTTGGGGGGGGGGGTGTTTTTTTTTTTTTTTTTTTTCTTGGGGGGGGGGAGTAATATGATAGTTTTATTTGCCCAAGGCAGCATACGATGCACCTCAGAATAAAATCGAAGTGATTATTATTCACAGAGCTGTGCGGATAACGCTCGCCGTTATTCGCAGATTTCGGTCTGCCGATAGCGCTCGACATTATTCGCAGAATGTGATAAATTAAATTATGAATATAAAATACAAAATTCGCATGTCCACATCTCCTTGGTAGTGTAGTGGTCAGTATCTACGCATGTCCAGGGTTCTATTCCCTAACGGGGTAACTACTTTTTATAAATAAAATTTAAAAAAAAAATATTTATGGTTATTTATTATTTCGTATTATTATATTATAATTATATTCTTCATACAGCTTCCTTATTCTGTTCACATAGTTTGTCTATTATTATTATTTTCATATAGTTTTGTTACTAATGTTACACTTTTTATTTACACAATTTTATTATACTTTTCATTCTGTCCAACAACGTAAGTATTCAAAATTTTAGTTTCAATCTATTTTGTTAGAATATTCATTCAAGTTTCGTCAAAAAATTGTAAACAACATGGACATGCAGATGAGCCGCATAAACCATGTTTAAGTCAGATACAGCTGTTCTAACTGTACATTGTGATATACTTTTAGCTCTTTTGACTGTTTAATTTTCTTTGTATAATTCCACTCATAGACTTTAACATCCATTTGTTTTTTCTCTAATAAACAAATACTTATTAATAACTTACTTATTCAAATATTTTATATCTCAGAGTTGTGTATTGATGTTTAGCTGAAAAAATATGTCACGTTTTTTTTGCTTCATTTTATTTTCTAATAAGTATCATAATAAGTAGGGACACAATATGCCGCTCCAGAAATAGTTGAAATAACACTTAGTGATGACAGTGAAATGAACATACTGGTACCGTACTTAAAACATATCAATATCATTGACATCAACAATTTTAGCTCTTGTAAAAAAAAATGTTGATAATTAGGCCTAAAAGAAAAAGCCATACTGTCACTGTTGTAACTATGGGTCTAAATACAAAAAGCCATACTGCTACTGTTGTAACTATGGGTCTAAATACAAAAAGCCATACTGCTACTGTTGTAACTATGGGTCTTAATACAAAAAGCCATACTGTTACTGTTGTAACTATGGGTCTTAATACAAAAAGTCATACGGCCACTGTTGTAACTATGGGTCTAAATACAAAAAGCCATACTGCCACTGTTGTAACTATGGGTCTAAATACAAAAAGCCATACTGCTACTGTTGTAACTATGGGTCTAAATACAAAAAGCCATACTGCTACTGTTGTAACTATGGGTCTAAATACAAAAAGCCATACTGCCACTGTTGTAACTATGGGTCTTAATAAAAAAAAGCCATACTGCCACTGTTGTAACTATGGGTCTAAATACAAAAAGCCATACTGCTACTGTTGTAACTATGGGTCTTAATACAAAAAGCCATACTGCCACTGTTGTAACTATGGGTCTAAATACAAAAAGTCATACTGCTACTGTTGTAACTATGGGTCTTAATACAAAAAGCCATACTGCCACTGTTGTAACTATGGGTCTTAATACAAAAAGCCATACTGCCACTGTTGTAACTATGGGTCTAAATACAAAAAGCCATACTGCCACTGTTGTAACTATGGGTCTTAATACAAAAAGCCATACTGCCACTGTTGTAACTATGGGTCTAAATACAAAAAGCCATACTGCTACTGTTGTAACTATGGGTCTTAATACAGAAAGTCATACTGCCACTGTTGTAACTATGGGTCTAAATACAAAAAGTCATACTGCCACTGTTGTAACTATGGGTCTAAATACAAAAAGCCATACTGCCACTGTTGTAACTATGGGTCTTAATACAAAAAGCCATACTGCCACTGTTGTAACTATGGGTCTAAATACAAAAAGCCATACTGCCACTGTTTTAACTATGGGTCTAAATACAAAAAGCCATACTGCCACTGTTTTAACTATGGGTCTAAAGACAAAAAGCCATACTGTTACTGTTGTAACTATGGGTCTAAATACAAAAAGCAATACTGCCACTATTGTAACTATGGGTCTAAATACAAAAAAAAAAAGCTTCCAAAAATTAATTGGAACCCTGCTGGTCGTAGGATGCATTGCGAGTTTTGGGGAAGTAAAGTTCCCTTGGGGCAATTGAAGCAGCGTTTACAAGTCTGAGTGTATGGCCAGCGCAATAACCAGCCACCTTTACTTTTCCCAGCTAAGGCCAGAGCTGGGTAGACTTAGGGACACCCTCAAGGATGAGGAAAAAATACTAGCCTTAAACTTAAACAGGATTAGATTCTGTTATTATCGTAGTAAGGCCTATATGCCCCTCCCTGTCTCTCACATGGCCGCCTGATGCAGACACCTCGCTGCATCATAACACTGCTGCACGGCATGTCAACTATTTCTGACAGAACATTTCTGGACTACGTGATATATCACAGTGCTTAAAAAAAAAAAACGATATCCTATCAAGCTTTGACATCATTTAAAGACATCTCTACAGTGGCTGAAAGTGAGTCTACATGGAGAATACCGGTACCATTTTTATTACTGATATAAGTATAACATTTAATATGAAATACCAGAAAATTAGCTATGTCTAGGAGTAGGAGGTTTGACTGGATATATTAGTAACACTCAATGGGTCGAATAGACCCTATGTTGGCCCCTAACAGAGCAGATGTAGGCACAATTAATTGTCCTATATCCAATATATAGGCTATAGTTAGGCCTATTAAATTTTTTAAAATTTAACTTGTGCATACCGGTAGCTTCGGGTTTGAGATGTGTTTGTGCCATTCTCATTAACGATCGCTCTATCCTACACTACTTAAAACTACGCCCTCACCCCGGTTTGGAATGTGATCTTAATTATTTCCAGAAATTTGCGTCATTATGGGAACATTTCTGTCTAACAATAACGCTCGGCATTATTTGCAGATCTCGGTCTGCCGATAACGCTAAACATTATTCACAGAGCTGTGTGGATAACGCTTCCCGAATAAAATTGACAAATAATTACACTTGTTAGGCACATATATATGGGAGTTAGGACATGGGGTGTGTACAATTATACGTGGATGACAATTTAAAAAAAAAATCCAATGATATTAAAGTTGTAAAAAAGAGATGCTATAGTCTCATTTTACCAATTAGCGATTCGTGTCCGGGTCCATTTTAACTAATTCTATTCTGATGTCATTTGTGGTAGTTTATTTTAGTTAAAATAAAGACTTAAGTTTAAAAACATAAAGCACATTCAATTATCTTTCATTTGATACCTTATTTTGTCTTACAAACCCAACAATAATAGTTTAAATATTTTTTTTAATCCCAACCTCTCACTTCTGGTACTCGGGTGCGGATAATCGCAGCCTTTTCATTTTTAATACGGAACTACAGCCGGACGTAGAGTTGGGAAACCCCTATGACTCATGACCAAAAAAGTCCTCAGACTCAGAGAAAGCCGCAAACAAATCTTTAGCCTTGATGTCATGTCTGACAAAGATCCACTTTGTGGACTTTTAAAAAGTGCCACCTACACATTCAATCCACCACTGCCACTGAAACCGGAGTGTCTGCTAATGTAGGCTTGGAAATATTTATTATTATAGTCCAATGTAAGTTGATTGATTTCACTGGCATTCATGATATTCTGAACAGTTACAATTTCATATTCATTGGAATCAATCATTGGAAACTGTGTGGATGAGTTGGGGGGGGGGGTCCATGCAAGGCCGTGTAAAGTCACTGGCAAGGTGGTACTTGCCAGTGGCGTCAATATCAGGGGGCGCCGGGCGCATTGTCTATGAAAGTGTATATTGGTAGTTTACTACCGATAGCCTCTAGTTAGGGGAGCAGGGAGCTATTTGATGACAAATTATAGTAAACTACCAATAGCTTCAAGAGAGCTATTGGTAGTCCAGCCAATCAAATCAAACCAAACTCTTACTCTCAGCTTTAAAAATCTGCTTCCACTGGCGAAGTATTGCCCCGTTCATTTATTACTAGTTTACTGCAGTTTACTAGTTTTTACTAGTGACAACACGTCCGCACTAGTTATAAAAGCTACAGTACCGGTACCGGCACCGGTACTGTTTTAAAGTTTTGACACTATCTGAATCTGCTGTAGCCTTCCCCATGCTCAGATTTGGCTATATTGCTATATAGTTTATAATATAGATCTTAGATTTGGATAGATGTATGATACTGGGGGGAAGGGGATAATAATAATAGTCTGAAAAAAATGTTACCCAGCTTCTTCTTTGCCAAGGCCAAAGTAAGATATGTAGTAAAAATAAAATCCACTGTAAACATTTTGGGTGTGCTAATTATTATGATTAAAATTATAAATTAAAATACAGGCCTAAATAATTACCATAAGAAGTTTTAATGCATACAATGTGTGCATAAACAAAATATTGTTACTTTAGTTAAATGAAACTATATAATTTATAATAATGTGATTAGGCTGATGATTAAATAAGCTTAGGCCAAATATTGTTTAGGAACATGGTCACATAAACCAACACCCCCCTGCTTTGATTTTCTGTTGTTGGGATAAATATCTACTGAGTGTTTTTTTTACATTAATGAGCCCTCATTAACTTATAAAGGCAAAGGCATCAATATTTTTATGTATAATTAAACAATTTCATTGGGTGTATTGTGCAACCATAACACAAAAGAATCAATTTAATGTCTATGAATCACTATTTACTATTATAAAGATTATGCAGAATCAATGTTTTAACTATTTAAACTACATAATTTTGAAGAAAACATAAGCAGTGATGCATAAATAAAATAAAATATATACATAGAAGAAAGAAAGAGTAACTGTATTATGTCTTAAAAATCCGATTGGAGTGAATTTATGAGACTAAACACAAACAATAAATTTAGTTGGCAAATGTTTTTGTTTTTTTTTGTGGCAGCATACATAATTTAGAGTGTTTTCAGAGTTGTAATCAAAAATAAATTGTGACTACAAATAATTATTGCACTACATCAATATATCACAAGTTGGTAGTTTTTTTTATAGTAAACTACCAATAGCCGCTTAGAAGCTACTGGTAGTGGAGTACCAATATCTCTCTAAAAGCTATTGGTAGTTTACTACAAATAGCTCCTTAGAAACTATCGGTACTAAACTACCTATAGCCACAGCCTTGTCAGACTGACACAAGTTAGAATGAGTTGGCGCTTTGCCAAATTTTCAGCTGGTCAATGTGTAATTAGGGGGCAAGGTTGGTGCCTTATTTCTGATGCCGAAAAAATATAAATTAATGTATTGTGAGTCAAAACCTGTTCTCCCGGTAACAGTTTTGGGTCTGGTGTGCTCATTGGTCATCTCTTATGCTTGTTGCTGGCTATGCATATGGCCCCAAAATGCGTAGAAGTGAGTTTGAACTAGGCCATGGGACTTAACTGTTCAGCAAATTAGTCCTTAGGTTCATTTTGCTATTTGTTAACTTTTACTTGTAGACACTTGTCTGTGCATTCGCTTGTCAATGGTTTCACTTCTTGGAAACAACATAGCGTAATGGTATTTGGTAAAATATCAACCAATGAATACTTCACATCATGATTTTTTTCATTAGCTTGTTTTTTTAAGCTATTAATAGCTAAATATATTATTACCCATAAAATACGAGCAGCACGTTTTGTCCTAAACCGCTACAGGAATACCTCTAGTGTTGGCAGCATGCTAGAAACACTAGGCTGGTCACCATTGGAGAAACGACGACGACAATCCAGGCTCTCCATGATGTACAAGATAAATAATGGGCTGGTCCACTGTTCCAGTATTAAACAGAAACTCGTCCCTCTCCCCCATAGACAGCGACGAGGCCATGACAGGCAATTCAGGCTCATACCAGCAAGAAGCCAGTATAGGAGCTGCTCATTCCTGCCCAAGACAATCAGGGACTGGAACCATCTTTCAAAAGGAACAGTTGAGGCGACAACACTAGACACATTTGTGTCTATTGCCTCAAGCCTTCAAACCCCGAGTGCATAATTTCCTCATCACCACCAGTAACAGAAACATTGCAAATCCCATCTACATGCATAGGAGCCAAAATGATCAATAAATTGATCGTGGGCCCTTAAGATATAGAAGAAGAAGATGTGAAATATTTTGAGTACGGTACTAAATGATGTACCACTTATCATATGAATAAGAAATGTATTTTCAGGGTGGCGAAGCTGATAAATTTTTACTCAGAAAACTTACATTTCCATGACCACTTGTATTTCTCTGTAAAGTGTAGAATGATGCTTAACTAAATTCAGGTATACGCCAAAATCAATCTTTGCCTTTTAAAATTATCGTAAATTTTCCATAATCATCAGATCATTGTATTGATAAATTAAGGTGTTTTTCAATTGCTTATTTTTATTTTTGCTAATTATTGTTTTTAAATTTCAGATGATGTTGAAGTCTGTAAAGATATATAAAGATTACAACTACTGTAACTGCACTTCATAATCAAGTCAAAATATAAACACTCTGAGTGTGTCTCAAAACTTTGCCAGACTGTTTTAAAGTGAGGATTACAAGTTTTGAAAAACTTATTGCTTTACTTAACTGGTTGTTCCAGGTTTAGAACTTTTCCATTTTGATTATTAAATTAAAGACAATTGAAAATTTTGAGGATTTAAATTTTAATTCAAGCCTGTTTCAAAGGGATCAAGATTTTGTCCAAATGGCAGATTTAGATAAAGACTTTCATAAAATGCTGAAGAAGGAATCCGAGAATTATGTTAACGCAGCACCAGATTTAAAAAGTGATGGATTCTTCAATGCTATAGTTAAACAGGAGACTGAATTCAATACAAACCATCAGTTTGAAACAAGTTCTAATATAACACTGTACACAGAACGTGTTTGTGATAATATTTCAGACAGTAAAGCAGAAAAAACTGCATATTCTCAAGGTAATTTTTTGCTGACTGTTCATGAGGAATCTGTGAATGTAAAAGATGAGATTTCATTATCAAATTCCATAGTGGCTGGACAATTAAAAGTGGCTTTTTGTAAAAGACAGAATACTGGTACTGAAGATTCTCATTTAAGTACACTCAAAAGAAAAAACACACTGAAGAAACCTTACAAATGTAACATATTTTCTTCTGAAATTTCTCAAAGGTCACATTTAACAAGACACAAAAGACAGCACACGGGGGAGAAACCTTACAAATGTAGCATATGCTCTTCTGAATTTTCTCAAAGTTCACATTTAACAACACACAAAAGACAGCACACTGGGGAGAAAATTTACAAATGTAACATATGCTCTTCTGAATTTTCTCGAAGTTCACGTTTAATAAAACACAAAAGACAGCACACGGGGGAGAAACCTTACAAATGTGACATTTGTTCTTCTGCATTTTGTGATAATTCAAATTTAACTATACACAAGAGAAAGCACACTGGAGAGAAACCCTATAAATGCAATAAATGTTCAGCTGCGTTTACTCAGAATTCTGGTTTAATTAAACATAAGAGACAACATACTGGCGAAAAGCCCTACAAATGTGAAATTTGTTATACAGCATTTCGGAATAGTACAAATTTAACTGTACACAAAAGAAGACAGCACACAGGGGAGAAACCTTACAAATGTAACATTTGTTCTTCTGCATTTGTGGATAGTTCACATTTAACTATACACAAGAGACAGCACACAGGAGAGAAACCCTATAAATGTGATAAATGCTCAGCTGCATTTACTCAGAATGCTGGTTTAATTATTCATCAAAGACAACATACTGGAGAGAAGCCCTACAAATGTGACATCTGTTCTTCAGAATTTGGGAATAGTTCCAATTTAATTGTACACAAAAGACAGCACACAGGGGAGAAACCCTATAAATGTGATAAATGTTTAGCTGCGTTTACTCAGAGTTCAACTTTAAGTAGACATGAAAGACAACATAGTGGTGAGAAAATTTACAAATGTGAAAGATGTTCAGCTGCATTTACTCAGAACTCTGGTTTAATGAGACATAAAAGACAACATACTGGAGAGAAGCCCTACAAGTGTGACATTTGCGATTCTGCATTTTATGAGAGTTCACACTTAACTGTACACAGAAGGAAGCACACGGGAGAGAAACCTTACAAATGTGACATTTGTGATTCTGTATTTGGGAATAGTTCAACTCTAACTGAACATAAGAGACAGCACACAGGAGAGAAAGCCCATAAATGTGATAAATGTTCAGCGTTATTTACAAGGATTTCATATTTAAATAGACATTATAGAAAACATACTGGGGAGAAACCTTACAAATGTGACATGTGTCCTTCTGCTTTTGGGTATAGTTCAAGTTTAACTAAACACAAGAGGAAGCACACAGGAGAAAAACCCTATAAATGTGACATTTGTTATTCTGCATTTATGGAAAGTTCAAATTTAACTAAACACAAGAGAAAACACACAGATGAGAAACCCTATAAATGTGATATTTGTTCAGCGGCATTTACACGGCGTTCAGCTCTAACTATACACCAAAGAAAACATAGTGGAGAGAAACCTTACAAATGTGACATTTGTTCTGCTGAATTTGGGCATAAGTCAAGTTTAATTAGACATGAAAGACAACATAGGAGTGAAACCCAATAAATATTTCAAAACTGCACAAGAACACTACGCCCCATAAAGGAATTCCTCTCAGAGGGTATTTTTATATTTGTTCTGTGACCTTTCTCTTGTTCAATGTCTCCCCCTGGCTACACATTATCTCATTACGCCACTGAGACGTGTTCCATTAAACACATAAATCAAGACCACCACTGGTTTGGCAACATCATTGATGACTTTTAAACTTCTCACCTTCCGTTGGCCATGCTTCTGGATTTGTTGATGAGAAAAGGCTGTTTGCCGTGAAAAGTTGTCTTGTGTGTTGCTATACAAAGTCAGATAATTGCTTCGGGGGTAGTATGGAGTGATAGGAAATGTGTCGAGGATGTTCTGATGTTTTTCATGCATTGCAGGTCAAAAAAGTAAAACTGACAAGGAATTCAATTAAGTTTCATAAGAATCCAGGAAATGTCCATTTTGCAGCCTTAGCAACAGTTTCGTGTGTTGTCCTACAGCTCTCCAACTCATCTAGGAGATCAAGATCCCCTTGTAGAGCAGGAGATGCACATGTTAATTGTTAACCACACTTTCAGATAGACGTTCATTATGAAAGTGTTGAAGTGGCCTAGAGAAGACAGTTCAAGTGCAGTCATTTGGAATTGTGAGCCATACAGAAAAATCAGCTCAGTCAGCCATTCGAGCTGGGTGGTTAGCTTTTAAATATGTACACATGAATTTAATGTGATCATGCGAACACTGCAGACGCCTCTGGACTGAAAACATTGATAGGTCTGCTTTACTTTGGTTGACTAGGAAACACAAACAGATCCCCTCAGACCAGACAAACAGCTTCCCTCAGACCAGACAAACAGCTCCCCTCAGACCAGACAGCTTCCGTCAGACCAGACAAACAGCTCCCCTCAGACCAGACAGCTTCCCTCAGGCCAGACAAATATCTCCCTTCAGACCAGAAATACAGCTCCCCTCAGACCAGACAAACAACTCCCCTCAGACCAGACAAATATCTCCCTCAGATCAGAAAAACAGCTCCCCTGAGACCAGAAAAACAACTCCCCTCAGACCAGACAAACAGCTTCCCTCAAACCAGAGAAACAATTAATCTAAGTCTTGTAAGAGGAAACAGAAATCATGCTGATTTAAGTTGTTTATTCAAACCACAATAACAAATATTGTTTTACAATTAGGGCATTAAAAAAAAGAAGATCCATTAATAAAAACATTTGTGTAACATGAGGGCATGAATATATGAAAATGATCACTTTTTGGGTTGAAAAAGAGTTGATTATCTGCATGGCAAAAAGGTCAGATGGCGTACTTTGGCTTTGTATGACAATGAATCACACAGACAAATATGAAAAGGGATTAAATGATCTTGTTCTTTCGTTATTGTTAATTAATTGTGGATGTATGCACCTAAAAGTCGGTTCAGGAACCAAGTTCTTATAGCAATGTGTTTTAAACTTTCAGTGGTGACAGACCATCAGGTATTTATTCACATTGCAAATGGGACCCAACGCTAAACTGATTTATAATTTTTTTTTTCCCCCTCATTTTTTGTCTCCTCTTTGGTTATGGATGGTGGACAGGCCAAGGTGCATTACTGGTCAGCAGACCACAACTTGGAACAATCCTGTCCATGAAAATGAGCACAGATTTTTATTTACATCTATAAAGCAAACTGGAGTTTAACAGAACTATATTTTGACAAAATACATATTTTTATCATACAGCTTTTATTTTTATACAATTGTCAATGAACTTAATGCAAATATAATTTATAATCCACAAATTTCCATGAGCTGAACAAGAATTTAGATAATTACTTCACTCTCAGTGCATTTTCTTGATCAGAAAGACACATATTTATACCTCACAGTTTAATAATTAACAATCAATAAAAATGCAAAGAAAATTAAAGGAATTTAAAAAAAATCATTCTTGATTTCTTCAAGTTTTTAAATGCAATTTTGGTCTTGGGCTTTGAAACAGTGGTTCTAAAACTTGACTGTGCAAAAAAACAACAACATAAGTTTGATAATTACTTCTGAGTGTATTTACCAGTGGTTGTCAAGTTTTTCAGAAGGACACAAATTCACCTCACAGTTTAATGTCTATCAATCAATAACAATGTTGATAAAATTTAAAGTTAAAGGAAATCAATATTGATTCCTTCAAAATTACTAATGCAGTTTTGCTCATTGGATTTGAATTAGAATTAGTGTTTCTAAAACTTTCCTGTTTGTACTAAACAAAAAAACAATTCAATGTAAATCATTTCAGTAAAACTGTAAAAATACAGGTACTTCAAACTATTTAACTTCCATTAGATAATAATATCTGTTACATTTTTAAAAAAATTGAACAGAGAAATAACTTTGAACATTTTAAATTGTCTCTTGAATATCATTAGACAGTGTTCTTTTAAAAATTTTACCGTTAATAAATTAGTTACCCAGTACAAGGGAAAAGTAGCTATAACTAAGGGAAGTGAATGTGGTGAAAGACTGTTGCATAACTCGACTTCTGGCACTCAATAAAAGGATTCAAAGTTTTGTTTCTAAACTGTAGATGTGTCAATGGGAATTTGGTTGCATCATCGGTTTTCCAACTGTTTTGTACAGCCCCTGGTGATCAGAGAGATAATTTACAGTACCGTATCCTACTCTAAGATTGGCATGAATTAAAATCTCAAGGAGATTCCTAAACCTTATAGGCAGGAACCTTATAGTATAGTCTAACTCTTATGGGTGGAAGTTGCCAATTTAATTTTTAAAGAAAAGATTAGATCCTCTGATTAAATTATTTTAAGGACCTCTATTTCACATCATATTATTTATAGCATCAGCTAAGGCAAGGTTAAAAAAAAAAATGATCCCCAGCTATTTTAATGATTCTGTTTATGACTTTGTGTGTCAACTTTCAGCTATGCAGAAATGATTCTAAATTGCTTTATTAATAAAGTGTAAAATGTTTTTTTTAATGTGTTTTATAAATAAAAGTGTCTATTTCACAATGCAAAATCAATGGTACTGGAATAGAAAGAAATTTATGACTAAACAGTAATTTTTAATAGGTGACCATGTGTTAAATTTTAGTTATTGGCATTTTGAGAACCTTTAAATTTTTAATTCAATATGATTTCTTGACAAACTTTTCTGTTGATCAGATCCACAACACGTTATGAAGTGAAAATAGTTACCCGTAGCATAAAAGTGTCACAATCCTGATTCGCCTCGTCAGTAGAGGTCTCAATTTATCATTTGGAGAAAACAAACAAGTCTTCTTTGTATCAGTATCAGTACACAGAAAATTTAATAAAATAAATTTTGTGAGCTTTTTTTAAAAATTTTATTTTTTAAATTATATTTATATACCGATAAGTCCCAGTTTTTCTCATTTTATATTGAAAAGTAACAATATAACAATAGTGATGTTTTTGATGTAGAAATTTTAGAACTGAATCTCATATTCAAATTATTGTCAATATTTTTTTGCAAGAAATACCGGTATTAAAATATCCATTTCAGTAACTTAGCAGTACCGGTACTGCTACAAATATATTTTGAATTTAAAGGATTGGAAATTATTCGTAAAAACATAAAAAACGTATGAACATAAGATGAAAATGTAATAAACATTGTTAAATATTGTAAGGTGCCCTAGTAAAAATGGACAGCAAAGTTAGTAATGACCACCTCTGATGATACATTTTAAGGTCATAAAAGAAACTTTTAAGTGCTTAAAGGATGATTTGTGCATTTAGAAGTTGAATTTAATGACACTTAGTTATATAAACACACAAACCATAGAAGTAATTCATCATAAAATGGATGTGTAACCGGTATACAAAAATCCTTCCTTCCAACCACAAAAAAAAATTTACTAAGTAGTTAACTAGTAAGTAGTTACTATTAATAGTACCAGTACTCAAAAAAACTAAAGCATGGACTGGTAATGTACTATAATAATTTTGCTCCCTACTTTTTCTTTTTTTAAAATGAAAATTGTCCATTTTTATTTTAAAGTGTAAAAAAAAAAAAAAAAAAAAAATTAAAAAGGAAAAAAAGAAAAAAATAATAAAAAATAAAAAATAAATTAAAAAAAAAAGAAATATTTAAAAAAAAAAAAAAAAAAAAAAAAAAAAAAAAAAAAAAAAAATAATACGGGGTACCAGTGTAGTATTAGTATGAATTATGAGTAATTTAAAAAAAATTGATATCTTTAAAAAAAAAAAAAAAGACTTAAAAAAATAAAATGACAAAAAGAGCAAAACCTAAGCATCTTAACTAAAAGGGAGTCACTTATTTATTTAGATGAATGTGAGTTACCACCCTTTTATAGGTTGGATATAAAAAATATGTAGGCCTATGCATAAATAGTATAATTTAATTTTAATTAAAAAGGCTGTAATTTTTAATAATTTTTGTTTGCTTTCGATTTACTGAAACATCTGAATTTGTATTTTGTTTTCATAATAGTTGTTATTAATTAAAGCTGACCTACAATGTTTAATTTACACACATTGTGTCTTATAAAAAGGTAGTATTGGTTTCTAAAATGTTAATTCTTTTTTTTTCACCGATACCATTATTGATTGTACTGTAATAATTCTTCATTTTTAATATTTATACACTTAAAAATAAAAACAACTACTGATATATGTTGATTTAGTTATATGTTGTTTTAGTTTTAAAAAAAACAAACTTCAAAATTTGAATAGAAATAGAAGCAACATTTTAATTGAACATTTATCCTTACTTTGTTGTTGCTAAGTAAAAGGGAATGTAAATGATATGGAGATATATATAAAAATCAGTTGTGTGTGCAAGTGCATCTTAGCTAAAAAGGTATAACTCTTTTGGACAAAATAGTATAATTTATTAAAAAAAAATATTGATAACAAAACAATGGCTTGCCATTGCAATTTCATTTTTATAAAAATGGAAAGTGAAGGGGGGAGGGGGGGGGGGGGTTGTGGCCGCAAAAGGGAGGTTATGACAATGAAAATTTAATTTTTTGTTTTGCTTTTGAATTGTGTTGTTAGGCAGCTAAGTTTTCTAGCAACCATCAAGACTATTGGAAGTGCCACACCCTCAAATTTGTTGTCGTGTGGATTATGCTCTAAGTTACTAATTTACTGCTCGAAGTCCAACTAAGGGCAAACAAAAAAATAATGTAAGGTTTCATAGACAATATTTTGATTCAAGTTCAACTTAGTTCAAGCACAATAATTCATGGCCCGCACCAGTAAAATTTTCAATCAGCAAGATATATGGTACGGTACACCCGGCAAAAAACTAAATAACTGATAATATCCTGTGTACTTAATTAAATGCAGTCACTGGTCCTGTTAAGTTTTAAAAAATTTAAGAACACAAGATACACTTGCTTTCCCTTTACCATTCCCCTCTTTTGTTTTACTGGTACTTCTAATTTGGAGGAAACTAATGCTTACCCGGTACTGTACTAATTTTATAACTCGACAATGATACAACTGATGATAACTCAGATCTCTTCTCAATTCTCAGGTGGACATGCTACATGTAACACAAATCAATGCCAAGAAAGTACGGTATGGTATACCAGTTCCAAAAATTTAACAGAAACTTGAATTTCCCAAATATCAACAAGGAAAAATTTGTCATTAAAAATAAAAGTTTAAAAAAAAAAATGATAAGTAAAATTAGATGAACTTTCTTAGTCAACATTTGTTGATTAAATACAGACATAATTTGACAATTATAATCAAGAATTCAAATTCTCACTCTTGGGAAAGCCCTCTTTTGTAAAAAAAAAAAAAAAAAATCTGACCACATCATTTAAATATATTTACATGGATCAACAACAGTTTCAGAAAATCTCCCCTTCCCCATTTACAAAGGTATAACTTACAAATATATTTTTCTAACGCCTCATCAGATATCCCTTGCAAGCAGAAACAAGATATATCTGGTCTAAATCAAACAGCATTTAATCAAGGAGTAAGTCCCAAAATTTAATACCCGGTACAGCACCACTATTTTTTAAAGGATGATAATTAGGTAAATTTTTTTTTTTTTTTTAAAATCTCTCACACATGTAATAATTTGAAATTCTTTGACAAACCGGTACAGGGTCATATCGGTACAGGGTCATATCGGTACAGGGTCATATCGGTACAGGGTCATATCGGTACAGGGTCATATTTAAGCCTGCAAGGAATGATTCATTAAAACAACTTTAATACATCTTAATTTGTCATATAAGAAAAAGTTTAAAAAAAAACAAACAAAAAAAAAAACACCACCGTTTTGAGTATCATTTCTTTTGTCAGGAACAGCATTTCAGGATTCAGTCAAAGACTGCAGATGCAAGCTNAAAAAAAATACTTTCATGCAATATAACCAATCTGAAGCCCACATGATTTTCAGAGCCGGCCACTGTCAAGATTGGGGAGCGCGCGAGGGTGGGGGGGGGGGCGGGTGTTAAGTTATCATCTATTGGCTTTTCTGTATCCTGATCAGCTCATCAGCCTGGCTGTCCACCACGGACAGGGAGATACCGAACTGAGCTGCGTAGTAGGTCAGCATGACGATCTGGTGGGCGAAGGGGACAGAGAAGGCAAACATGTTGACGGCGATGACCAGGTCAGAGATGAGGAAGCACAAAGCGCCGGCACAGCCGCACAGCTTGGTCCACGTCCAGAGGTCATCGTAGATCTGGACACGGGCCACGGCGCGCCAGCCCATGGTGCAGATCAGCGTGATGTAGAACGGCGCCAGGTACACCATCATACCCTTCAGGTAGTACTGCAGGTAGGTGTAGAAGATGAGACCCGCCGCCAGGAACGCGGATCCGGCGTAGGGCTTCAGGGGACGCCAGCCGAAGGCCCGGGCGTACATGATCTGGGCGATGGCGAAGCTGAGGAGGCCGAGCTCGAGGTTGTAGTAGGAGTTCTTCCACACGAGCAGCGCGTCGCCCAGAGCCGAGAAGACGAGTCCCACCAGGATGCGCCTGGAGTACCTGTAGTACTCGTTCAGGCTCATGCCGTGCAGCAGGACAAAGACGATCAACGAGACCACAGGGAGACACTTGACGATGCAGAAGAAGATGGAGCATCTTTCCTCCTGGCCAAACAGCACGAAGAAGATGGCGACCGTCTTGAAGAATGGGACCAGCTTCGGTCCTACACTCTTCAGCTGTGAAGTAAAATAATATTGTATTAGCAACTTAACATAGATTTCTTTCTTTTTTTTTTTTAATAAACGTGATATTTATCAAAACGAAAATGCCTTTCACTTTAGCACTGTGGTCCTCAACCTTCCTAATTCTGCGACCCTTTAATACAGTTCCTCGCGTTGTGGCGATGCCCAACCAGAAAATTATTTTCGTTGCTACGGTACTTCATACAGTGATTATTTCAGAAATTTATTTCTCCCACGGGGGGAGGGGGGCACTTCAGATTTTTCGGGGGGGGGGGCAGTGCCAGCGGATTTATTGTTGGTCTTACGCGACCTCTGGGAAAGGGTCGTTCGACCCCACAAAGGGGTCGCCAGCCACAGGTTAAGAACCGCTGCTCTATCACATTAAATTATCGTGCTATAAAGCGGCCTTGAGAACTGCACAAAGAAAGCGAGATCTACAAAAAAAAAATACCGACCACCCCTGTCACCGTAAAAGGACCAGATCACGCTGACAGTGACTGTACGATCTGGTTTGTCTACATAAAATCAAATGAACGATCAAATATAACCCCAAGGTCCAGATGGCAGAGCTCAATGTGCCCTAGCGCTGAAATAAGGGACGATTCCCAAGTAGGGTGCCATAGGAAAGAGAGGTGATAGCCAGTTGCTCATTGGGGTAGCTGTGTTCAGCAGTGGCGTAGCCCGGTGTTTGTGCCGCCCGAGGCGGGTCAAGATTTCGCCGACCCTTTCCACGATAAACACTCTGCAGCTGGCCTAACATGGCGCCCCTCTATCTAGAGGAAAAAAGTGCCTCCCGGGGCGGTCCGCCCCTGCCCACCCCCTCTTACGCCAATGGTGTTGAATATATCACTATACCATTTATGTTCAGTTCCACGAATACTAAAGTTGATAAAACTAGCAAAGTAATTATAATTAAGTAAACATATTTCGGACTTTTAATATCAACTCCCTTTCCTTACTGTCATTTTTACCATAACAAAAAACAACAAACAACATATCCTGTAGGCAACCACCACAGCAAGTGTCAATAATGCATCTTCATTACATGCACGAATAATGAAAATGAGGTCACCATCTGGCGGTATTATTAATTAGATATCAATACACTTTGACTTGAAACCGAACTTTGGTCCAAAGGTTGTCTGTAATCGAGGGTTCTCCAACAATTCTACTCCCCCATCCCAGTGTATGAGATTTAAAAAAAAAAAAAACAACAACAACAACCGAGGCACTGGATACAGGTAAAATCATTAGGCGCCGTGTACGTTTAAACTAAAGAAACAAGCTAAAGTGACAAGACCATACAATATAATTATTCAAAGATTGCGAATTTAAGAACCGAATAAGGCCGAAATCCACACACACTAGGGCAGGTAGCTATTGTGTGCGAGGAGCCATTTTGTACATTTTTTTGTTTTGTTTTACCGCTAATAAAATATTTTTGGGAGAGCATGACGTTGTACTATGGATAGAAACAAAACAGCAACACGTCTGTTCCTACAAAGACATATATGCGGTTCCGGAGGCGCGGGTTGCCGACCACAGTAGTAAGCCCTGAGCTATCTAGTATATTATGTGTAAGAGATAACCTGTCCTTAGCACTACTCAGGCTGAGAAAACGTAAGTCAGTGCTGAGTGTTTAACTCCCTTTCCCCCCATTAAACATTTGGCAGCTTATTGTGCAGCTATAGCTGGCCATGTCGATGTGCACTCGCTGTGCTTTATTACAAAACTATTCCAACTAGCAGGTTACCCACCGCAGTCCGATCTATGTAACTGCAGGTTACTCACACCACAGCTGTCTCATCTATGTAACTGCAGGTTACCCACATCTGTCAGATATATGTAATTGCGGATTACCCACAGCTGTCTGATATATGTAATTGCAGATTACCCATAGCTGTCTGATATATGTAATTGCAGATTACCCACAACTGTCCGATGTATGTAACTGCAGGTTACTCACACTACAGCTGTCTCATCTATGTAACTGCAGGTTACCCACAGCTGTCTGATATATGTAATTGCAGATTACCCACAGCTGTCTGATATATGTAATTGCAGATTACCAACAACTGTCCGATATATGTAACTGCAGGTTACTCACACCACAGCTGTCTCATCTATATAACTGCAGGTTACCCACAGCTGTCTGATATATGTAATTGCGGATTACCCACAGCTGTCACATCTATGTAACTGCAGGTTACCCACAGCTGTCCCATCTATGTAAATGCAGGTTACCCACAGCTGTCCCATCCATTTAGCTGCAGGTTACCCAACGCTGTCCCATCTATGTAGCTGCAGGTTACCCACAGCTGACCCATCCATGTAGCTGCAGGTTACCCAACGCAGCCCCATCTATGTAACTGCAGGTTACCCACAGCTGTCCCATCTATATAAATGCAGGTTACCCAACGATACCAGCTATGTAACTGCAGGTTAACCACAGCTGTCCATCTATGTAACTGCAGATTACCCACAGCTGTCCCATCTATGCAACTCAGACTGACACTAAGCATTCGTTGATTGGCTTGATGAAAGCCCGTGACATTTACCAGCTAGGTAGGTCCTTATACTCAACAAGAACCGGGGGAGGATGGGGGTCTAGAGTTGTCGTGTGAGAAATTATTGTCCGGGATCGAAACTGTAAACTTTTGTTAATTACCGGTACCGGTACTTGAAAAGAAAAGAGAGAAACTGTTGATATAGAGAAGCTGTTGATATAGTGAAGCTGTTGATATAGAGAAGCTGTTGATATAGAGAAGCTGGACTTCAAGTGACTCGATTTCTCAGTTGATGGTGTTCTGCAACGGAGCCATTTGTTTGACGTCATAGAAGTGACTTACGTATCCACATAACTCATAAATTGTCAGTAATTAAATTATCATTTTCTAAACAGACGAAGGGCGAAAGCGGTTCTGTAGGATCAACATTCGAAGTGGCGTAGCTAGGGTTAGAGCCACCCGGGGCGGGTCAAGATATCTGCCTCCCCCCCCCCAATGGCGAGGGCAAGGAGGATGGGGAGGGTCCACCGCGGGCGGCACTTTTGTCTTGAAATGAAGGGGAGGAATTTTTGGCCAATTCCGGATTTTTTTTTTGAATCATGGAAAGGGGCGGCAATATTATAGCCCCCCCCTCCCCCGTGGCTCTAGCCCCAGCTACACCATAGCCTTCCATGGAAAAAAAACAAACAAATAATATATTATATATTTATATATTATTACAAGAAATCAATTAATTATCATGGGGAAATGGACCCAGCGATGAATTCGTCCATGTTTGTACTCGTTTTTCTCAGGGGAAAAAAGGCCGTATTTATTTAGAGGAGCTAAAAGTGACCCCTGACGTAGTTATTCACACGAGGAGAGACATGTGACCCCTGGCGTAGTTATTCACACGAGGAGAGACATGTGACGCCTGGCGTAGTTATTCACACGAGGAGAGACATGTGACGCCTGGCGTAGTTATTCACACGAGGAGAGACATGTGACCCCTGGCGTAGTTATT
>CAXITT010000123.1:28817-46260 GCA_964033795.1 Lymnaea stagnalis
TTTTTTTTTTTTTTTTTTTATTAACCTCCGGTCGTTTATCAGACAAAACGCAAAGAATACATCTACTTCACGTAGTAATTAAAGAGAAATTAAAACAACAAAAATTGTATAAAAATATTTAAAATTTATTCTATGTTTCTAACCAAGAAAGGGATTGTGGGAAATTTGCTTCAGGAGTTCTCTCTCCTGCTCTCTCACTCTCTCACTCTCCCCCCCCCCTCTTTCTCTCCTGTGGGTACTTAAGAAGGATGGGCCAACTAGGTGTACTACATATCGAACCACTGTGACTTGAAAATAACAGTCTAATCTGGTGATTGGACAGTGCCAGTATTTCGTGATGTTATTGTTATCTATCTTGAAATTGTTGATTTAACCAAGGACTTGTTCATTGAATGAGTCTTCGAGGCTGTCTTCTACATGACTTATTTCATGTGGGGTTTTTGTTGTCTTTGGTTTTGTGTTGTCTATTGTGGTGTTGTCTTTGCTTTTTGCAGTTTGCTGTGTTGATACTGTTCATTGCAATGCCGATGCTGTCATTTCTTGGTTGTGTTGGCCATATAGCTGTTGTTGTTCAGTCAGTTGGTGGTGTGTTGTCGTTTAAACGATACTGCCCCCAGTTTTCCCTCATTTTTCTCTGCAGACTGTTCTGATCCTTAACAACCTTGACACAGTGCTGACGTTGTTATGTCCCTTAGGCCTGATGATAGTAGTTGTTCCCCTTGTTGCTCTGAGCGCCATCCACGCATACGAGAGAAAGAAACGTTTGAGCGGAGACTCTGGCTTGAGGAATAGGTGAGACAAAATAACGGGCTGGGGGATAGGTGTGATGAAATAACAGGCTGGGGGATAGGTGTGATGAAATAACAGGCTGGGGGATAGGTAAGACATAATAACGGGCTGGGATGATTGGTGAGACAAAATAACGGACTTGGATGAAATGTGAGACAAAATAACAGGCTGAGGGATAGGTGAGACAAAATAACGGGCTTGGATAATAGGTGAGACAAAATAACGGGCTTGGATGATAGGTGAAACAAAATAACGGGCTGGGGGATAGGTGTGACGAAATAACAGGCTGGGGTATAGGTAAGACATAATAACGGGCTGGGATGATTGATCAGACAAAATAACGGACTTGGTTGAAATGTGAGACAAAATAACGGGCTGAGGGATAGGTGAGACAAAATATCGGGCTTAGATGCTGGGTTAGACAAAATAGCGGGCTTGGAAGATAGGTGAGTCAAAATAACGATCTGGGGGAATAGGTGAGACAAAATAATGGGCTTGGGGAATAGGTGAGACAAAAAAATGGGCTTGGGGAATAGGTGATACAAAATAACGGGCTTGGGGAATAGGTGAGACGAAATAAAGGGCTTGGGGAATAGGTGAGACAAAATAGGGGGCTTGGGGAATAGGTGAGACAAAATAAGGGGCTTGGGGAATAGGTGAGACAAAATAGGGGGCTTGGGGAATAGGTGAGACAAAATAGGGGGCTTGGGGAATAGGTGAGACAAAATAACGGGCTTGGGGAATAGGTGAGACAAAATAGGGGGCTTGGGGAATAGGTGAGACAAAATTACGGGCTTGGGGAATAGGTGAGACAAAATAGGGGGCTTGGGGAATAGGTGAGACACTCACAGAGACCGAGGCAATCGATTTAGGTCCGCAACAAAAAAAAAACCAACAAAAAAACGATTGAATTGTAGCTTAAGGTTTTTAAGTATCTGAAATTATTGATTTGTTGGTTCAAATGGAAGCAACCGCACTTTTTTTTTTTTTACTTAGAAAAGTTCTATTTCAGCAGCTTCTATAACCAGCTTCACTCAAAATGTTCCTCGCAGCATATATTATCTAAAAAGGTGTACTTGCATGGGGGACGTTAAACGATATTGTTGTTGTTTTTTTTTTAAATATTTTGTTTTGTAGTTTTTCTGAAACAATTTTGGCCTGGATGAAAATCGCTACCTTCCGTTTTCACTGGAGACTGTCAGTAGTGATAAAACTGGTCTAGATTTGTCAAGGCCAACTACCGAAATATTTTCATTGAATGCGCATCCAGACTAAAATAATGACCTTTTCGTCGCTCAGGCTACTAATCCCCCCCTCCCGCCCCTCCCCTCCCCCCCGCCCCCAAATATTTTCATTGAATGCGCCTCCAGAATAAAATAATGTCCTTTTCGTCGCTCAGGATACTAATCCCCCCCTCCCCCCGCCCGCCCCCCCCCCCCGCCCTCTTGACCCTTTTTACATTTATATTATTTTTAGATTGATAGAAATAATTTTGAACCGAACAATTTTGGAAATGTGGATCACACGACAACAATCTCTATCCATCTTCATTCACGCTGTCGGAGAACTCACTTCCTGTCACATGTTTTACAGATTGGGATATCGCGTGGCGGTAGTTGGACATTGGACCATTTTAAGAGAGGAAACATTATGGTGCATAGTTTTACCTTATGCAAGTGGTTCTCAAAGTTGAGAATTCCAAGGCATAATACCCACTCACCCACCCCCAAAGAAAAAAGAAGGAACAAAAAAGGAAAGACATTTTTGCAACACATGTCTTTGCATATAATTGCGTGATTTAGTGTAACGGAGAGATTCAGAGACCACTTTACAACGAACCTTCCTTGAGCTTTATGAATATAG
The DNA here is from genome assembly GCA_964033795.1 of Lymnaea stagnalis. NCBI lineage: Eukaryota > Metazoa > Mollusca > Gastropoda > Lymnaeidae > Lymnaea > Lymnaea stagnalis. The sequence goes on from CAXITT010000123.1 coordinate 31,470, forward strand.
TCACTTCACACAAATGTCATACCAGTTTTAGGAAAGTCCAATGTTAGACTTCTTGTTTTGTTGAATGCTGCATGTGTAAATCGGTTAGAAACAAACAACAATCAACAAAGGGGAGAGGGTGCGGGGGGGGCGGGGGGGGGGTTGAATCTATCAAAATAAGGGGGCGTCTCGTGTTGTGTTATGGAAATGTGTGTCGTGAGATTTCAAACGGACAGTGAAAATAAAACATTGAAAAATGACTTTCATTTCAATTCAGTGGTATAGCAATCGAGACAATAACTCACATCTTTTTACTTAAGGTGAAACACACCGTTGCTATTTTTAAATAGATAGCTTCTTGAAATATTTTTTTTCTTCTGTCTGTTGTGTATTGTTTCTCAATCAAATCATCCAAAATATTTTGTAAAAGAAGATTTGTCGTTCTTCGTTTCCATAAAATTAAAGACTCTTTGGTTCTCTCTGTCAACTGTAAGTAAAGCGATGAATGTTTTCCTAAGAATGATTTTGGGATAGGTACGAAAGGAGAGTCAGTGTTTCGTTGCTGCTTTCCAAAGACGGTTAGAGATATGTACCAAAAGAGAGTCAGTATTTCGTGATGCTTTCCAAAGAGTGGATCTTCCTTTAATACTTCCTTGGCCAACTGATGGGTTACCATCATTGACTGGACTTTACAACATTGACCAACTGATGGGCTACCATCATTGACTGGACGTTGCAACATTGGCCAACTGATGGGTTACCATCATTGACTGGACGTTAAAACATTGGCCAACTGATGGGTTACCATCATTGACTGGACGTTAAAACATTGGCCAACTGACAGGTTGGAGGCGGTCCAGCTACGGGCAGCACGCTTTGTCCTGAACCGCTACAGGAATACCTCTAGTGTTGGCAGGATGCTGGTCACCGTTTAATGAACGACGACGACAATCCAGGCTCTCCAAGATGTACAAGATAACAAATGCGCTGGTCCACTGCTCCAGCATTAAACAGAAATTCGTCTCTCTTAGATGTGAATAGCACTGAGTCAAAATGGACCCAGGCACGCAGTCTATGGAGACAGTGACGAGGCCATGACAGGCAATTCCGGCTCATACCAGCGAGACGCCAGTCAACGGAACTGCTCATTCCCGCCAAAGACATTCAGGGACAGGAGCAAGGTTCCAAAAGGAACAGTTGAGGCGACAACACTTGACACATTTGCATCTATTGCCTCAGGCCTTCCAACCCCCAGTGCATGATACCCTCACAAAGTGGCCCTTGCAATCAGTGAAATATCCTCGTCAACACCAGGCACAGAAACATTGCAAATCCCCTCTACATGCATAGGAGCCAGAATGATCAGTAGATTGATCGTGGGCCCTTAATATATAGAAGATATATAGATTAAGAAGATTAAGACGTTCGTTAATTTTGCAGCATTCACAGTTAAGACAATGACATTTATATAGCTAGCTATAAGGTTGCTAGCTAGTCTAGTGAAGACGATGACAGCTATATAGCAAGTGATTTCCATAAGGTGGCTTGTCTAGTGAAGACAATGACAGCTGTATAGCTTGTGATTTCTTTAATGTTGCTAGTTAGTCTAGTAAAGACGATGACAGCTGTATAGCTAGTGATTTCTTTAATGTGGCTAGTTAGTCTAGTAAAGACAATGACAACTATTTAGCTAGTGATTTCTTTAATGTGGCTAGTTAGTCTAGTAAAGACAATGACAACTATTTAGCTAGTGATTTCTATAATGTGGCTAGTTAGTCTAGTAAAGACAATGACAACTATTTAGCTAGTGATTTCTATAATGTGGCTAGTTAGTCTAGTAAAGACAATGACAACTATTTAGCTAGTGATTTCTTTAATGTGGCTAGTTAGTCTAGTAAAGACAATGACAACTATTTAGCTAGTGATTTCTTTAATGTGGCTAGTTAGTCTAGTAAAGACAATGACAACTATTTAGCTAGTGATTTCTTTAATGTGGCTAGTTAGTCTAGTAAAGACAATGACAACTATTTAGCTAGTGATTTCTTTAATGTGGCTAGTTAGTCTAGTAAAGACAATGACAACTATTTAGCTAGTGATTTCTTTAATGTGGCTAGTTAGTCTAGTAAAGACAATGACAACTATTTAGCTAGTGATTTCTTTAATGTGGCTAGTTAGTCTAGTAAAGACAATGACAACTATTTAGCTAGTGATTTCTTTAATGTGGCTAGTTAGTCTAGTAAAGACAATGACAACTATTTAGCTAGTGATTTCTTTAATGTGGCTAGTTAGTCTAGTAAAGACAATGACAACTATTTAGCTAGTGATTTCTTTAATGTGGCTAGTTAGTCTAGTAAAGACAATGACAACTATTTAGCTAGTGATTTCTTTAATGTGGCTAGTTAGTCTAGTAAAGACAATGACAACTATTTAGCTAGTGATTTCTTTAATGTGGCTAGTTAGTCTAGTAAAGACAATGACAACTATTTAGCTAGTGATTTCTTTAATGTGGCTAGTTAGTCTAGTAAAGACAATGACAACTATTTAGCTAGTGATTTCTTTAATGTGGCTAGTTAGTCTAGTAAAGACAATGACAACTATTTAGCTAGTGATTTCTTTAATGTGGCTAGTTAGTCTAGTAAAGACAATGACAACTATTTAGCTAGTGATTTCTATAATGTGGCTAGTTAGTCTAGTAAAGACAATGACAACTATTTAGCTAGTGATTTCTTTAATGTGGCTAGTTAGTCTAGTAAAGACAATGACAACTATTTAGCTAGTGATTTCTTTAATGTGGCTAGTTAGTCTAGTAAAGACAATGACAACTATTTAGCCAGTGATTTCTATAATGTGGCTAGTTAGTCTAGTAAAGACAATGACAACTATTTAGCTAGTGATTTCTTTAATGTGGCTAGTTAGTCTAGTAAAGACAATGACAACTATTTAGCTAGTGATTTCTATAATGTGGCTAGTTAGTCTAGTAAAGACAATGACAACTATTTAGCTAGTGATTTCTTTAATGTGGCTAGTTAGTCTAGTAAAGACAATGACAACTATTTAGCTAGTGATTTCTTTAATGTGGCTAGTTAGTCTAGTAAAGACAATGACAACTATTTAGCTAGTGATTTCTATAATGTGGCTAGTTAGTCTAGTAAAGACAATGACAACTATTTAGCTAGTGATTTCTATAATGTGGCTAGTTAGTCTAGTAAAGACAATGACAACTATTTAGCTAGTGATTTCTATAATGTGGCTAGTTAGTCTAGTAAAGACAATGACAACTATTTAGCTAGTGATTTCTATAATGTGGCTAGTTAGTCTAGTAAAGACAATGACAACTATTTAGCTAGTGATTTCTATAATGTGGCTAGTTAGTCTAGTAAAGACAATGACAACTATTTAGCTAGTGATTTCTTTAATGTTTCCAGCCTTTGGATAATACGTTTTCTGTTTCAATAGTTATTTTTTAAAACGTGCGTATCAATAGTGTTCGTTAGCTAAATAAACACGCGTGGATCTACCCACGCACTCTAGAACACGCTATGACGTCACCAAGCAATGTCGTCAGCTGTGTCACGGACCATCTTTCACCGGAAGTAGTAGCAGGTTAACAAATGTGAGCAGAAATAAAAGATGTCCGATGTAGGAAACTCTGTCTTCAATTATCGGCACGCGCTTCCCAGGGTCGTAATCTGTCCACGTCTGCCAAGCGAGGTCTGGGGCTGAGGAAATGGATATTTTAAGTGGCAGGCGGGATTTTTTTCTAGTAAATGATCCTATGGATTGTGGATTCTTTCGGGACACGGGTGATGGATAATTCGGTGTAGTTGGCCTAGATAAATTTTATTTCATACCATTTTTTTTTATTCACTATGAATATATGGATAATATAATGTCATATTTCAACCATTAATTGTGATGGATTCGAGTGGATAGATTACATGGGATGGATTAGACTTGATGGATAGGAAGGAATGCTTAGATGTGAATAGCCATGAGTCAAAATGGACCCAGGCACGCAGCGCCGTCATTCCCATCCGTGTACCATTAGACTCAATGCTATTCGGATGTCCTTTGTGGTAGTTTATTTAATTAAACTGAAGAAGTATGTTTACAACATATAGTCCATTCAATTATCTTTCATTGGATACCTCATTTTGTCTTACAAGCCCCGCAATAATATTTTTAATAGTTTTTTTAATCCCAACCTCTCACTTCTGGTACCCCGTGTGCGAATAGTTGCAGCCTTCTGGTAATTAGCCTCAACGAAAGTTTCTGAAGGGTGCACTAATTACCAGAAAATTTTAAATTCTTCAAAAAACAGCATCTACCAGTTTCTGGCATCTATGTGGACCAAATGAAATCAACCCAAAAGTCGTAGGTAAAAGAGTCGTCAAACTTTGTTAATCGGTCGTAGAATGAAATCAAAGACTAAAGCTGACAACATTCGCGCCATGGCGCCATATTTTACGTAATAGGCTTTGGGCCCTGGTCAGGTTTAGGAATAGGTTTAGGGTGACCATTCACGGGTCGTGGCAACCAAGATGGCGGCCGTGGCGCAGATTGTCTGAATGTACCGAAATCAAATGAGATCACGTGGTATGCTAGTTCTTCCACCAGCTCATGGCAACCAAGCACGTACTAAAAAAAAAATAAGAAAATAATTGAATGAGAGACGTCACTTCCGGTACATTTCGTCTTCATCGACTTGATAGCCATTTCCTGTCGTGCTTGTTTAAAAGTGACGCCGGCCAGGCGAACCGTTTCGTGCGGGTGCTTGTTTGAAAGTGGCGCCCCACGGATTGTTTTCTGAATGAAAAGATAACACAGCCACCCATGGACCATCTCCAGTGACATCACTGGGGCTACACGAGACGGCTGAGTTTTATTTGAGGACTCCCCTTGCTCGACGAGCAGCCGACCGTGGACCATCTCCAGTGACATCACTGGGGCTACACGAGACGGCTGAGTTTTATTTGAGGACTCCCCTTGCTCGACGAGCAGCCGACCGTGAACATTGAACCGGAAGTTGTTATATGACAACAGCCAGCACAACGTGTGTGTGTGTGTCACGAATTGTGTTTTGTGTCGTTGTGGTGTGTTTTTTGTGCCTAACACTCTAGCTAGGGTATGATCATTAAACCCTTCGACCTATACACAAATTCAAAATGAGACAAACGCCTCCTTAGTGAATAGTAATAAGTGATGGTGATTTTTATTCAGACACAATGTTATCTAGCAGAATTGCCTCCAAATAGTCACTTTAGTTTTACGAACAAACTTAGTCCGACCCCCCTCCCCTCCCTCCCCGCCCCCCCCAAAAAAAAGCAAAAAAAGGCCTACACACTAAAGGGATCATTGGACTACACTGCTCTTTTTCTATTTCTCTTTCTCTCCCTCTCTCTTTCTATATATCTCTCTCTCCCTTTCTCTCTCCCCCTCTCTCTCTTCCTCTCTCGCTCTCTCTCTCCCTCTCTCTACATACATATATCTCCATCTCGCTTCCTCTCGCTCTCTCTCTCTCTCTCTCTCTCTCTCTCTCTCTCTCTCACACACACTTTGAATCGTTCTGTATCCTTCATACATGCGTTGGTCTCCAACCACTCTATCACACTCACACCTGGACTACAGCTACTCTGTCACACTCACACCTGGACTACTTTCATTAGCTAATTAGAATAGCAGGGATTCTCAATTTGCCAAGAGCCGAATGGATGCTCTCAACAAGGAAAATATTCATTTCTTGTTATGTCATCACAAATAATATCATTTCTGATTACATTTATTGCAAGCGTCGGAGTATAAGTATGTATAGGAAGGTATAATCCCATGACATGTGCCCACATCTAGGACAGTAAAATCCCTTGGCATGTGCCCACATCTAGGACAGTAAAATCCAATGACTTGTGCCCACATCTAGGACAGTAAAATCCAATGACTTGTGCCCACATCTAGGACAGTAAAATCCAATGACTTGTGCCCACATCTAGGACAGTAAAATCCCATGGCATGTGCCCACATCTAGGACAGTAAAATCCAATGACTTGTGCCCACATCTAGGACAGGAGCATTTCATGACTTGAGGTAACCTCTGATCGGTTGGGGGAGGGGGTGGGGGGAATGCCAGAGTTGTCAGGGTCTTGTAATCAGGAGCGATTACTTGCGACATCGCTTCATCTATTCACCTGATTGATTGATAAGACCTGATCCTGCCGTTCGTAAAGACATAGGATAGAAGGAAACAAAATAATTGTACAATAGAAATATCAATCCTAACTATTCAAAAATTCCATTGGCTGCACACTGTATCACGTGACACCCAGGTAGCTAAAAAAGGTGTTTTATTTGCAGCAATTTGCAGCTGATTTTTTTCTTTGGTTGTAATTACAGAAAGTTGAAGTATAGAAACATTATGTTAATAAAGATGCATTTCTGACGCGTTCTCTGCGTAATTGTACTTGCTAGCAACAAACAACAACGACAACAAACAGCAACAACAACAAACAGCAACAACAAACAACAACAACAGCAAAACCAAACAACAAACAACAACAACAAACAACAACAACAAACAACAACATCAAATAGCAACAACAACAAACAGCAAAAACAAAAACAGCAACAACAACAAACAGCAACAACAAACAACAACAACAAACAACAAACAACAAACAACAAACAACAACAACAACAAACAACAACAAACAACAACAACAAACAACAATCAACAACATCAAATAACAACAACAAACAACAAACAAAAACAACAAACAAAACTACAAACAACAACAACAAACAACAACAACAAACAACAACAACAAACAACAGCAACAAACAACAAACAACAACAACAAACAACAACAACAAACTACAACAACAAACTACAACAACAAACAACAGCAACAAACAACAAACAACAACAACAAACAACAACAAACAACAACAAACAACAACAAACAACAACAAACAACAACAAACAACAACAACAAACAACAACAACAAACAACAGCAAAAAACAACAAACAACAAACAACAACAACAACAATAGGAACGATAACAAAAAATTATTGTAACCCACCCTCATCCCCCCCAAACGTCGCCTAAACACGAGACTTGGTTATGCCCCCTGCTGTCATGCGCTGTCGGACCAACTACCATGTAAATAATGAATGCGTTCCTCTCAATTCCAGACAGTCATCAGACAGCAAGAGCTCGCCAGAGGCCAGAGTGACGCACCTCCTCCTGGCGGTCTCTGTGGTGTTCCTCCTCTTCCACACGCCATTCCACGCCATCAGGATCAAACTGTTCATCCTGAGGCTAACAAAGCAAGAACCTAACAGGTAAGGGGCGTCCAACCCACGCTATATGGCCAGAGTGGCCGGAGTTTCCCTTCGGCTCAACATCAACAACGAAAGGAAAATGTAGAGAGGCCCATACCCCATTGTCTGAGCCCCCATCACCCACCCCCACTTAGTGTGGTTCTCGGTGAGCACCCTGAGAGCTTCCACATTTCTAACAAAATTATGATGATTTCCAGTCCCATTGTTAAGTTAAAATGGTGCGTTTTCTATTATTGAAGATGACTATGGCGACTTGGAGACGAGAAAAAAGTCCAAACTCTTTACATACCCCAGCCCCAACCAAAACTACCCCACTGACGCCTATGGTTATGGTATACGTTTGAAGCCCATTATTTCCCCCTCCCCTCTGTCCGTCCACCCCAGCGTATTGAACCATCTCCTCCTAAATGGGTTGGTATCTCGTTCCTGGTAGGTCAACAGAGTCGCGACCAAAATAACTGAATCGTCTGCGCCTTGCTGAACGCTCCATCTCATGTTGTTGTACGGCTGTTTATTTTCTCATCAAGGTTTAATGGCAGCAATGCTAGTTTCTCCGTTAGCGCTGTGTCACCTTATCATAACATTTATTGCCTCGTGGGATGGGAACAGTGGAGCAAGGTGTGTTGAAACTTGAAATGAATGCACGAGACAATGGCCATGAGAACGTTTCGGCTAAACGCCTTATTCGGCAGACAAGGAGAAGGCTTTTAGCCGATACGTTCTCATTTTTATTGTCTTTTTCCTCCATTTCAAGAGCCAGCAAACATAGTTCAATTGTTTCCTTCACACCGCGTGACGCAGTCCTTCATTTATTATCCTTTTGGGATGGTTACGAAAATATTGGCCCATGGAATGTATACGGGAATACCGCATCGCGGGATGGGTACGGCAATATTTGCTATTCAGATCGGTAGGGCAATATTGGCTCTTGGGATGGACGGTACAAATGTGTATAGGGCAATAGTCGGCAAACTCATTAGTCAAAAGAGCCGAAACTTAGCAGCAGGACCAGTAAAAAAAAATTTTGAGGGCCAAATTTCTTTTCAAGACCCTGTCAAGAACCATGTTTTTCGGAGTCAAAACCGATTTGTGGCCGACTGGTTGCTAAAGAATTGCATGTGGCTCGCGAGCCGCGATTTGCCGACCACTGGTATAAGGGATGCCCAATCGTGCGTTTTTAATAGGATATTATGACAGTAGCCATGTTGTAACATGCAGTAGCCATGCTGTAACATGCAGTAACCATGCTGTAACATACAGTTGCCATGTTGTATCGTACAGTGACCATGCTGTGACATAAAGTAACCATGTTGTGACATACAATAGACATTTTGTAACATATCTTGTGGTATCATTAATTATGATTAAGTGACGAAATACTGCCATCGTGACGCCATTCCACTAAAAACACGTGACACTCGATTTTGTCACGGCCCATATATCCACCCCTTTCCGCTGATTTCCTCCACAAGGGGGGGGGGGTCCACTTTCCCCAGTGTGATCCATAAATCACTCGCGGTAACATGTAGAAAGTAGAAACTAATATAAGGCACTTTGAAGCATTAACCTGGCAGATGCCCGGATGTGCTCAACCTCATCTGCCTAAGAACCCTTTATTCGTTTAGACCAGGGTTTCTCAAGGTATGTAGTACCAGCCAAAAGGTTAGTTTCCCCCCGGGGTAGCTAAAAATCCCTCCAGATTTGGCTGACGCTGTTGTTATCACAGGTGACGCTGCTGAAATAAGAGGAATGTATTTTATGGAATCTAGATTTAATACTTTAAAAAGAAACCTAAAAAAAAAATGCTTACTATCTTCGGCTAGTGAGACTCAGAAAGAAGAAATACATTGTTTTTTTTTCCATTAAGGCATTTGTTGTAAAAGACATTTGCTCTAAAGACATTTGTTTTTTTTTTTTAAATTTGCTCTAAATACATTTGTTCTAACTGCAAAGCGAAGAGTGAGTGACTATTTTCTATAAAGTATGTATCGAGTAGATCAATAGATGTCAGGAGTGACTTACGTGAGAGGATACACAGTGCTATCCGAAATGACAACCGCCTTTGGTGGTTGTAAGATCATATGGCCACGCACTTGAACATGACGTTGGCTACGTCACAACTGAAACACAAACCTGGGGTTTGTATGGTCAAGTATTAACAATTTGACAAAATGGATTGTGCCCTAGAAACTCAATGCTAAATAAATGAAGCAGATAAGCCCAGTGTTGCATTCAGGATTAGCCCCCCCCCCCACAACCCCCTTGCTGTTACACAAGAACTCCCACAGTGCTTCATACACGAATTAACGGCCCTTCTAATATTACTTAGCCGCACGGGATGGTGGATGAAAACATGATTTATTGATGAAAACTTTGCGTTCCACATCCATCAACTGTCTGCGCCTAATTCCAGGATACGATCCAAGCTCGGCCTTCTCGTCATGTCAACATACAATCGGAATGGAATGGCGCATGTGTAATTCAATGACCGTGAGAAGGCTCTCTCATTTTCTACAGCACCGTTTCAGTTCTGACGGCATGAAATCTTCTGTAACACCACGGCGGGCTTTACGGGCATTAGTCGCAATGTCATCTCCCAAGTTGGTTATTTGCAGATGCTGTCGCCCTAATTGTTATGTAGGTGAGACTGGAAAAAGATTATCTGATAGATTCTGTGAGCATCTTCACAATATTGAAAACATTTGCCGGTGCTATATAGAATCCATTAAATCCTGTCTTTCGAGTGAGCTTTCAATTCCCATATTGTTTAATTTTACATTCTTATTAAAACGTGTCATTTCCTGTTAACTTCATCCCCAAAATTTTTAGACCGTATCGTATGCTCCCGTTAGTAACGCTTTCATATTGGATTTGAATAACTCCCTGTTCATAACCTTTCTATAAGATATTTCTAAGCCAAGTCCTGATTTGATTTGATTTTGTTTTTGTCGTCGTGTTTGCTGAAAAGGGCTTTCAGCCTAAATCTTCCCTTTCATCGTCTTTTGTCGTTGCGCGGTTTTCCCACATACCTTGTCCTTACGTTTTTATTTTCATCTTCTACTTCTAGGCCAGGGGTGTCAAACTCAATCGCTCGGCGGGCCAAAACTCAAACCACATGCAATGCTGCTGGGCGAAAAGGAGAAACATTCAATAAGCGGAGAATTAATCTTTTAAAAAAACAACATTTATATAAATGAAGACAGAAAAATGTTTTAAGAATCAAATATCTCTGGCATATCCTTTTTCGACCTTATGCCAATTCGTCAGAGCTGGAATGCTTGGCACATATTCATGGCTACAAAAATAAGTATTTTCATTTATTTTGGGAGTAACGTTCTGTGTCATTGAGATTCTCATGATGGACTGCAAGTGTTCACCAGTGAGACAACTCCTATGTGATGTTTTGTTAATCTTAATCACATAAAACAGCTGTTCACACATATATGTGCTACCAAACATGCTCAAGGTTCGAGCCACATGTAGACGAAGCAGGGGCATCTCTTCAGGGAGTAATGAAACGAGTGAACTGTGCAGGCCCCACAGTATAGTACTTTGCCTTTAGTGACCAATTATGCTGCAGCTCTATTAGCTCCGTCTGCAAATTTACAGGTGCAGTTTCCACGTCTATGACCAATGGGTTACGAACAGCTTGAAATTACTTTGCTCCAAAGTCACTAAAGTGGTGTGCGAACTCACCGCGAAGTAAGCTACGTTTTTCAGCAAAGTGTGCATTGGGGAAACGCCATAGCATTGACTTGGATATAGTGTACGCCGGTCAAGACCTCGCGGGCCTGATATAAAAAGTACGGCGGGCCGGATGTGGTCCACGAGCCTTGAGTTTGACACATGTGTCCTAAGCTGACGAAATGCAAGGAAGGCCACCTGAGCTGGTAGAAGCGATGACGTTTAACCGCTCTCAGCATAGCGCCCCTCCCCCGCGTGATGGATTACATTTCACATTCCCGCAATATCATTTCCGGTTGTATTTATTTATACATTATCCTCTTCAACCAATCGAATCTTTTCGTTTATCTGTGGGGGGTCATGTGATCATTTTGACCTTTAATTTTCCTCGTTTTCTCTATATTTATTACAGTCACATAAAGTATAAATCTTCTGCCTCAATTGATTGCAAGTCATGTGAGCAGTCAATCTACAACAGATGCTATTCATCTGTTCCTCTAGGCTGTTGTAAATCATACGCCAGAACGAGACAGTCCAGGTCAATATCCGGTTTGTCTGATGAAGGACACTCCCGGGAAACTGTAGGGGAAATCTTCAAGAGGTGGGGAGAAAAAAAATTTTTTTTTTTTTTTTTTTTTTTAAATTAAAAAAAATATATAAAAAAATAATAATAAAAAAAAACCCAACTCAAAATGGTTTTCAATATCTTTGATCTTTAAAATGGCGAAATGTCGTTGACAAGTTCATTGGTTTATTTTATGGGTCACTAATCAGCGACTTGTTTTATGGGCCACTAATCAGTGACTAGTTTTATGTGTCACTTAATCAATGATCTGGTTTATGGGTCACTTATCAATGACCTGGTTTATGGGTCACTTATCAATGACCAGTTTTATGGGTCACTTATCAATGACCTGTTTTATGGGTCACTTATCAATTACCTGTTTTATGGGTTAATAAACAATTACTTGTCATATGGATCACTACCATTATTATTATTTTTTTGTTTAAAATGAAGGGATGCTTGAAATAAAAAGGGGTCACGACCTTTGAGACTGATATTAAGACCTTTGAGACAGAGATTAGGACCTTTGAGACCGAGATTAAGACCTTTGAGGCCTATTTAATTAATTTTTGTTTAAAATAATAAAGCAACCAGTAATTATTTTGACCATTCAGCTCACGGTGAAAGTGTTGTAGCCATTCTCTCGTCCTTGAAAGTAGCTTAACGTATGATTGACGTTTAAAAAGCAAGACGAAATTCTTTTATTTGATTTTCCGCGTCTGCTGGTGAGCACACTTGGGATATAAACAAGTTAGCAGCTTGGAGTGTTGTGAGCACAGCTGGGATATAAACAAGTTAGCAGCTTGGAGTGTTGTGAGCACAGCTGGGATATAAACAAGTTAGCAGCTTGGAGTGTTGTGAGCACAGCTGGGATATAAACAAGTCAGCAGCTTGGAGTGTTGTGAGCACAGCTGGGATATAAACAAGTTAGCAGCTTGGAGTGAATCGGTCTTAACGACGAGGCCGGAACCCTTATTGTTACAGAAAAGACGGTTGCTGAAAACAGTGGCTCGATCTTTAGTTGGTCTGGTGGAGGCTTAATAATATTTTCAACTGTTTTGTCTTTCAATCTCCTGGTTACGGCTCACGACTGAACAGGACAAATGTCCAATGACCCGTAGTGTAAAGGTAGAGACAGTACAAAATTTGACGAACGAATTAACATATTGCACATAAGTTAGGACAGAACAAAAGGTACAAAAAATTATTATTTAAATTTAACTAATCAAAGCCAAACGATATTAGTGTCTTAATTCATCCCCCCCCACACACTTCTTTTTCTTTCCTCAGATTGGACCAAGGTATACATCACGTGTTCAGACTAATCTTCAACTTTGATACTATATTTAGCTGTGCCATTTACCTCGTTTTCGGAGACAACTTCCGGAGCGTCTTCTGTGACCTTTACTTCTCGCGCTGCATGAACCGGAAGTCGTCCGAGTTGACCTCCGCCATGACCGCAGCACGAACAGCAGCCCCGAGTCACGGCACCACTCACAGCGATGTTAACGGTCCCAGCAGCAACGTGCTGGAGATGAGACATGTGGCAGCCCATGATAGATTAGAGACTGAAGACTCAGACGATGATGAGGCCAGGACACGAGCGAGTCTTTTGACGACAGAAAGTGTCTGAGAAATCCCCCCCCCTTTTTGCTGCACAGTTCAACGGATTATCAGCTACCACCTATTAGCTGAAGCCTGGTCCTGCAGCAGTTCCAACGGCTTGGCGTCAGCACTCCAACCGAGATCAGCACTCGGACGGTTCTGACATGGCCACTGACACTGTGGGTTTGATGGTGTGTCCACTATACCGTTTTGGTTCATTTTCGCCAAGTCCGGGTCGCATTATTTAGATCAACCGGACCATGGCGGTTGTATTGCAGACCAAATGAACGATCTAATGCCAGATACTTCTTCTACTTTTGTGAGATTCGATCTACTATAGACATAACGATGCAGGATTGTTTTATGAGTTTACTTTTGTGATAATTTGATCAAAGTTTTTTCAAAAGTCCCGAGGAAACGAGAAAGTTAATTAATGGGTGGACAAAAGGGGCGTGGAATTCAGTTTGACCCTTTACCTTTTCTGAATGAAATGATTAAATTTTGATGTTGTATTTATTATTGCGTTTTTTTAATGTTGTTTCGTTGGATGTACGGAAAAATAGTTGAAAAAGTAGGTCAATGTTGACAGAAGAACTGATTATAAAAGTTATGTTTGTCATATATGAATGTCGTAATGTTGTAATAGAGTAGTGATTAGCTGTACCAGCTGTACTGGTTATAGAAGTGAGAGGCAGAGCCGGCAAGCTGTACATCACAAGACTATAGTAGCAGTAGCAGTAGTCGTAGAATTAGTAGTGTAGCATGATTCCAGATTGTGAAAAAAAGGTTGGAGGTTTAATCCAGACATGCTGGCATGTTATCCTCGTGATTTGAATGGGAAAGTCGTCATTGGATGTGTTTGTCGCTGCTATATGTGCCGCCTTTGGATTGAAATGTCGTCATTCGGTATGAACCTCTTCATCAGACCTGAATGGCGTCACTGAACAAGAATGGCACCACTGGTGATGACATCATTGGTGATGAATGCCATCATTGGTGATGAATGCCAACATTGGTGATGAATGCCATCATTAGTGATGAATGCCATCATTGGTGATGAATGTGCTGTATGACGTAGGCCAATAGTGAATGACGTCGATTGATACTGTGATACGTTGGCTGAAACTGTATGGCATTAGCTGATACTCTACGTCCGCTACCTAAAAAACCTCAGAAAAAGTGGATGTCCAATTGTTTGTTAATATTAAAAAAACCATGAAGTAAAGTATCTTAAACCATTCGGACTTGTTGATGTTGTTTGTTTGTTTGTTTGTTTGTTTTTTTGTTGTTTTTTTTTTTTGAAAGCTGACATTTAAAACGGTAGGCACATTTCTAACAATTGAATGTTTCCGTCATGTCATATACGTCAAAGTTTACTGGTTTATATAAAGAGTTTAATCGGACATGAGATTGCGGGGGGGGGGGGGAATAACATAGAAATGAAATGTAGATATAAAGCGATCACATCACAGCTGTAAACATTGGAGGAACATCTCCAGATTAAACCACATGGGAGAAGGAGAAGGGGGGAATGGTTCTCGATTTTACGTGATAATATCATCATTGTGACAAGGGATAGATCTGGGGGACAAGGATAGATCTGGGGGGACATGGGATAGAT
>CAXITT010000123.1:54617-104378 GCA_964033795.1 Lymnaea stagnalis
ATTAGTCATAGCTTTACATAGGATTAGTCATAGCTTTACATAGGATTAGTCATAGCTTTACATAAGATTAGTCATAGCTTTACATAGGATTAGTCATAGCTTTACATAAGATTAGTCATAGCTTTACATAGGATTAGTCATAGCTTTACATAGGATTAGTCATAGCTTTACATAAGATTAGTCATAGTTTTACATAAGATTAGTCATAGCTTTACATAGGATTAGTCATAGCTTTAAATAAGATTAGTCATAGCTTTACATAGGATTAGTCATAGCTTTACATAAGATTAGTCATAGCTTTACATAGGATTAGTCATAGCTTTACATAGGATAAGTCATAGCTTTACATAAGATTAGTCATAGCTTTACATATGATTAGTCATAGCTTTACATAAGATTAGTCATAGCTTTACATAGGATTAGTCATTGCTTTACATAAGATTAGTCATAGCTTTACATAGGATTAGTCATAGCTTTACATAGGATTAGTCATAGCTTTAAATAAGATTAGTCATAGCTTTACATAGGATTAGTCACAGCTTTACATCAGATTAGTCATAGCTTTACATATGATTAGTCATAGCTTTACATAAGATTAGTCATAGCTTTACATAGGGTATGTCATAGCTTTACATAAGATTAGTCATAGCTTTATATAAGATTAGTCGTAGCTTTACATATGATTAGTCATAGCTTTACATAAGATTAGTCATAGCTTTACATAGGATTAGTCGTAGCTTTACATAAGATTAGTCTTAGCTTTACATAGAATTGGTCATAGCTTTACATAGGATTAGTCATAGCTTTACATAGGATTAGTCATAGCTTTACATAGGATTAGTCATAGCTTTACATAGGATTAGTCATAGCTTTACATAAGATTAGTCATAGCTTTACATAGGATTAGTCATAGCTTTACATAGTATTAGTCATAGCTTTACATAGGATTAGTCATATCTTTACATAAGATTAGTCATAGCTTTACATAAGATTAGTCATAGCTTTACATAGGATTGGTCATAGCTTTACATAGGATTAGTCATAGCTTTACATAGGATAGTCATAGCTCTACATAGGATTAGTCATAGCTTTAAATAAGATTAGTCATAGCTTTACATAGGATTAGTCATAGCTTTACATAAGATTAGTCATAGCTTTACATATGATTAGTCATAGCTTTACATACGATTAGTCATAGCTTTACATTGGATTAGTCATAGCTTTACATAAGATTAGGCATAGCTTTACATAGGATTAGGCATAGCTTTACATCAGATTAGTCATAGCTTTACATAAGATTAGTCATAGCTTTACATAGGATTAGTCATAGCTTTACATAAGATTAGTCATAGCTTTACATAAGATTAGTCATAGCTTTACATAAGATTAGTCATAGCTTTACATAAGATTAGTCATAGCTTTACATAAGATTAGTCATAGCTTTACATAAGATTAGTCATAGCTTTACATAGGATTAGTCATAGCTTTACATAAGATTAGTCATAGCTTTACATAGGATTAGTCATAGCTTTACATAGGATTAGTCATAGCTTTACATAAGATTAGTCATAGCTTTACATAAGATTAGTCATAGCTTTACATAGGATTAGTCATAGCTTTACATAGTATTAGTCATAGCTTTACATAGGATTAGTCATATCTTTACATAAGATTAGTCATAGCTTTACATAAGATTAGTCATAGCTTTACATAGGATTAGTCATAGCTTTACATAGGATTAGTCATAGCTTTACATAGGATTAGTCATAGCTTTACATAGGATTAGTCATAGCTTTAAATAAGATTAGTCATAGCTTTACATAGGATTAGTCATAGCTTTACATATAATTAGTCATAGCTTTACATATGATTAGTCATAGCTTTACATAGGATTAGTCATAGCTTTACATAGGATTAGTCATAGCTTTACATAAGATTAGTCATAGCTTTACATAGGATTAGTCATAGCTTTACATAAGATTAGTCATAGCTTTACATAAGATTAGTCATAGCTTTACATAAGATTAGTCATAGCTTTACATAAGATTAGTCATAGCTTTACATAAGATTAGTCATAGCTTTACATAAGATTAGTCATAGCTTTACATAAGATTAGTCATAGCTTTACATAAGATTAGTCATAGCTTTACATAAGATTAGTCATAGCTTTACATAAGATTAGTCATAGCTTTACATAAGATTAGTCATAGCTTTACATAAGATTAGTCATAGCTTTACATAAGATTAGTCATAGCTTTACATAAGATTAGTCATAGCTTTACATAAGATTAGTCATAGCTTTACATAAGATTAGTCATAGCTTTACATAAGATTAGTCATAGCTTTACATAAGATTAGTCATAGCTTTACATAAGATTAGTCATAGCTTTACATAAGATTAGTCATAGCTTTACATAAGATTAGTCATAGCTTTACATAAGATTAGTCATAGCTTTACATAAGATTAGTCATAGCTTTACATAAGATTAGTCATAGCTTTACATAAGATTAGTCATAGCTTTACATAAGATTAGTCATAGCTTTACATAAGATTAGTCATAGCTTTACATAAGATTAGTCATAGCTTTACATAAGATTAGTCATAGCTTTACATAAGATTAGTCATAGCTTTACATAAGATTAGTCATAGCTTTACATAAGATTAGTCATAGCTTTACATAAGATTAGTCATAGCTTTACATAAGATTAGTCATAGCTTTACATAAGATTAGTCATAGCTTTACATAAGATTAGTCATAGCTTTACATAAGATTAGTCATAGCTTTACATAAGATTAGTCATAGCTTTACATAAGATTAGTCATAGCTTTACATAAGATTAGTCATAGCTTTACATAAGATTAGTCATAGCTTTACATAAGATTAGTCATAGCTTTACATAAGATTAGTCATAGCTTTACATAAGATTAGTCATAGCTTTACATAAGATTAGTCATAGCTTTACATAAGATTAGTCATAGCTTTACATAAGATTAGTCATAGCTTTACATAAGATTAGTCATAGCTTTACATAAGATTAGTCATAGCTTTACATAAGATTAGTCATAGCTTTACATAAGATTAGTCATAGCTTTACATAAGATTAGTCATAGCTTTACATAAGATTAGTCATAGCTTTACATAAGATTAGTCATAGCTTTACATAAGATTAGTCATAGCTTTACATAAGATTAGTCATAGCTTTACATAAGATTAGTCATAGCTTTACATAAGATTAGTCATAGCTTTACATAAGATTAGTCATAGCTTTACATAGGATTAGGCATAGCTTTACATAGCATTAGGCATAGCTTTACATAAGATTAGTCATAGCTTTACATAAGATTAGTCATAGCTTTACATATGATTAGTCATAGCTTTACATAAGATTAGTCATAGCTTTACATAAGATTAGTCATAGCTTTACATAAGATTAGTCATAGCTTTACATAAGAGTACTTTACATAAGATTATTCATAGCTTTAAATAAGATTAGTCATAGCTTTACATAAGATTAGTCATAGCTTTACATATGATTAGTCATAGCTTTACATAAGATTAGTCATAGCTTTACATAGGATAAGTCATAGCTTTACATAAGATTAGTCATAGCTTTACATAAGATTAGTTATAGCTTTACATAAGATTAGTCATAGCTTTACATAAGATTAGTCATAGCTTTACATAAGATTAGTCATAGCTTTACATAAGATTAGTCATAGCTTTACATAAGATTAGTCATAGCTTTACATAGGATTAGGCATAGCTTTACATAGGATTAGGCATAGCTTTACATAAGATTAGTCATAGCTTTACATAAGATTAGTCATAGCTTTACATAGGATTAGTCATAGCTTTACATAAGATTAGTCATAGCTTTACATAAGATTAGTCATAGCTTTACATAAGATTAGTCATAGCTTTACATAAGATTAGTCATAGCTTTACATAAGATTAGTCATAGCTTTACATAAGATTAGTCATAGCTTTACATAAGATTAGTCATAGCTTTACATAGGATTAGGCATAGCTTTACATAGGATTAGGCATAGCTTTACATAAGATTAGTCATAGCTTTACATAAGATTAGTCATAGCTTTACATATGATTAGTCATAGCTTTACATAAGATTAGTCATAGCTTTACATAAGATTAGTCATAGCTTTACATAAGATTAGTCATAGCTTTACATAAGAGTACTTTACATAAGATTATTCATAGCTTTAAATAAGATTAGTCATAGCTTTACATAAGATTAGTCATAGCTTTACATAAGATTAGTCATAGCTTTACATAAGATTAGTCATAGCTTTAAATAAGATTAGTCATAGCTTTACATACGATTAGTCATAGCTTTACATAAGAGTATTTTACATAAGATTATTCATAGCTTTAAATAAGATTAGTCATAGCTTTACATAGGATTAGTCATAGCTTTAGATAAGATTAGTCATAGCTTTACATAAGAGTACTTTACATAAGATTATTCATAGCTTTACATAAGATTAGTCATAGCTTTACATAGGATTAGGCATAGCTTTACATAGGATTAGGCATAGCTTTACATAAGATTAGTCATAGCTTTACATAAGATTAGTCATAGCTTTAAATAAGATTAGTCATAGCTTTACATACGATTAGTCATAGCTTTACATAAGAGTACTTTACATAAGATTATTCATAGCTTTAAATAAGATTAGTCATAGCTTTACATAGGATTAGTCATAGCTTTAGATAAGATTAGTCCGCCACTGAACAAATCAAAATGATACAGAACATTCCTTGAAGTTCAAGTACTTGGAATTCTCCGCAGTTTTGAAATTGTTCGTTCGCCTTTCTTTTTTTTTTTTCTTTTTTTTTTCTGTATCAGCGTTAATGCCCTATTACTTCAGCATTTGCGCCCCATTAAATCAGCATTAGCGCTCATTACAACCGGTATCCTTGACCGGTCGTGCAACAACGCAACATAACACAATGGCATCTTTGTGTACCCTACAGCAGTGGTGCCCAAACGTTTAAGTTTGGCGGACCCGTGAACACGTTTCGAAATTTTACCGAGGGACCGGTGCATGATTCATTTTTCTACTTTCATTTCTATTTGAGAATAAATATTTATGTTATGGGGAACGGCAGCGTTAGGCATGTGGACCGGTGAAGGTCCACGGACCGCCATTTGGGGGACCACTGCCCTACAGGGCACCGGACGGTGTGAAAATGTCATTCTAGAAGGAAAAACAAAACAAAACACAACACAAAACGCTGTAGAAACGCGCGAGAGATGCGGCCACATGCCAGTGGCTTTAATTTCGGACGGTGTCATGACACGGCGATGAAAGTTTCATAACGTCCAGTCCTAAATCTGACTGGAGATCGATTGCTTTGTTCTGCTGACTGCGCTCTTGGGGGATGAAATGCTTTAGATGGCCGTCTCATATTAAAAAAATCTTTTGTTTTTATCTGGAAAGAGAAAGAGGATGTTCTTTTATTTAGCTAATCTTCTCTGCTGATCGCCATTTAGATTTGGCCGGGTGAATTTTTTATTTTTATTTTTATTTTTTTTATTTTTTATTTTTTATTTTTTATTTTTTTTTTGTAATAAGAGGGTTCTAAAACAATGAAGATGGGACCAAATGTATTAGAGCTGAGCCGGGGAGTGACCCTGATACCCGGAAATACCGAGTATTAGCACACCCGGCGTGTACCCGGACCCGGTGAAAACGGAATCGAGTCAGAGTGGTAAAAGAAAAAAATGATCTTCTCATGTTCTATAATGTGTTCTATCCAATGGGGTGAATATTTAAGACCATTTCATTTGGGTTTTTTTTAAACATCATATTGTTTAAATTTTTGTACCTGGATAAAATAAATAATAATCTAAAACTGACTAGCGATTTGTGCGAAGCTAAATGTAAGCTAAATGAAACTACAAAGCTCTGAAAAATGATAATGTACTCTGTGCGATAAACGGTACAATTATTTGCTCATTAGCAAGATGCACATCTTGTGTTATGTCCATGGCATTTTCCATTTACAATATCTATTTCATTTCACATTGCAGACCGGCTGATGATTCTGAGTAGCCAATGGTTGTGTGTGTGGGCATGTGTGTGTGTGGGCGTGTGTGTGTGTGTGTGTGGGGGGGGGCGCGTGCGTGTGTGTGGATCACTTCTTAACTTCTGTCATAGAATTCAATAAAAGTTAAAAGTGATGTCATTGAACGCTCAATGATTGGTAAAATAATTGGCTTAACTGAAGGAAGGCAAGCACGGCATCGTCATTATGTTATAAATATTTATTAAAATATTATGCGTACTTTGGTATCAGGGTAAACTAAAACTGAACCAACTAGCGGCCGGTAACACTGACACATATAGTTTAGCTCAGCTCCTAACGACCAGCAACAATAGCGCATACAGTTAAGCTCCGCTCCTAGCGATCAGCAACACTAGTACATATAGTTTAGCTCCGCTCCATGTTTGTTATGTTTATGCGTTAGGTCAGTGGTTTTCAACCAGTTGTCACGAACCCCTGGAGAGTCGCCGGACAAATTTTGTCAGGAGTCGCTTGAGAATTTCAAAAATATTGAGGAAATGGTGTAAAAAAAAAGGGGGAGGGGGGGGGGGTAAAATAAGCATTTTGCTTACTAAAATGTCCATTTTCAAGTTTAAATATTAATAACTGTGATCTGACAGGTTCCTAATTGTTACTATACTCTGACAACGCTAAATATATTTTTAAACTACAAAACAACCATGATGCATTTAGTGATTCATGATTATTTCACTATAACCAGGCGTGTGGATGTATCAACTTCATAACCAGGCGTGTGGATGTATCAACTTCATAACCAGGCGTGTGGATGTATCAACTTCATAACCAGGCGTGTGGATGTATCAACTTCATAACCAGGCGTGTGGATGTATCAACTTCATAACCAGGCGTGTGGATGTATCAACTTCATAACCAGGCGTGTGGATGTATCAACTTCATAACCAGGCGTTTGGATGTATCAACTTCATAACCAGGCGTGTGGATGTATCAACTTCATAACCAGGTGCAGAGGCGTCGCTGGGGTTGGTGTCTCCCGGTGTGGTAAACTCATGGTGTAACCCCCCACCCCCTCCCCCCCACCCCGGTGGATTTCTTCTTGTTAAAATAAGTCCACGGTATAACAATGGCAAGACGAAAAACAATTTATTTGAAGGTCAGAGGGTAAATGTATTCAAGAACTGTAACAAGTTCGTAGAATCGCCCATTGGTGTCAATGGAAAGCTTTATTTCTAAGAGTTTAGATAAATATAGCTTGCTGCCACTTCGAAAAAGTTTCCAAACACGTCAATCGGAGTTCATTCGTGGTTAAAACGGTGTTTTTCTGACCCAATTATAGGCTCACCTCATTTCTGACGCATCAACCTTGAAATTTTATTTTTTTTAAAGCACACATTTGGATTGGTTACATGTGTGGAAAATTAACGTATGATCGGTTATCATTTCATGAAATTCAGTTAGACCGAGCATTGTGTGATCTGTAAATATGCAATTTTTCGCTTTGGTGTCAACCCCCCCCCCCCTCCCGTGAGCTGGTGTTACCCGGTGCGCTCCGCCCCCCTCCCCCTCTACCAACNTGATCGGTTATCATTTCATGAAATTCAGTTAGACCGAGCATTGTGTGATCTGTAAATATGCAATTTTTCGCTTTGGTGTCAACCCCCCCCCCCCTCCCGTGAGATGGTGTTACCCGGTGCGCTCCGCACCCCTCACCCTCTAGCAACGCCAGCGACCAGGAGTGTGGGGGCCATCAACACAATGACCGTGGGGGAATCCAATTTAGTTCCTGTGAGACTTGGTATACGCACCAAAGTTTGAGAACCACTGGTATAGTGTAGTGGTTTAGGAACGCTGCTCTCTCGGGCTCCAGCAGATTGTGTGGGTGGAAAAGTTTAAGCTCATTGTCTTCCCAGAAATCCTTCGAACATCGTGAATCTTCAACAATCTCGGGCGGTTCAATTTTACTATCTATCTCTCATATCTCCAACAGCCCGCGTGTCATTATTTAAAAAATGAGAGCTAAACCTCGAGCTAAACCTCGAGCTAACCAGAGGAGGGAACATTCGGTTGGTCGTCGCATGCGTCTCCAAACTCTCTGCGTGCTAACTTAATTTTTTTTTTCAGTCCTCAAGAGGAGAAAGATTGTGTGTAAAAAAAAAAAGGTGTTCAGTCTTCTTATGCCTAAAAGCCTATCGTCTCCATTACATGTTTTTTTTTTCCCTTGGGGAAATTTTCTTTTCTAAATGATGCAAGTTTTACTTTGGATATTCAAGTGTCTAAATCCACTGGCCTATTTTATCTAGTTTTTAGTTATTAACTTTAAAATCTAATACAAATTTTAACTTGTAGCTCCTTTTAGATTACATTGACTACGAAAATTTAATGCGATATGATGGTTTATAAATGAAATGTGGTGTTGTGTAATTAGGCCTAGTGTAGAAGTCGTGTCTTTTGTGTTCTGAGGTTCTCTTCTCTAGAGCCCAGGTAATTTAGAGAGACACTTTGTAACAAAGAAATCCTGATTAATAAACAAAGATAACGACTTCTCTAAACGCAAACGAGGGGGGGGGGATTTTTCTTCTTGAGATTTTCGGGTAGAGCTTTCAGTCAGCAGAGGCTGACTGCAAACGAATGGGGGAAGATCTCAGAGGGCGCCAGTCTAGCGGGGGTGCCAAAATTTGCTTTTGATGGTATTTAATGAATAAAAAATAATGGGTTTCAGAGTTAAGGGTTACGTAAAAATTAATCTTGTCCAATGGCACCACACACCACAAGTTACGCCTCTGACAGAGGCAAAGAATGGGGGGCAGATGAGGTGGTCCGCCCATGCGCTTATTTTTTTTTTTAATGAAGGGGCGGTATTTGCGGAAAACTAAAACGGTTTTATCACCACAGGGAGCGCGGAAAAAAAATATTGGCCTGCCCTGTGCGGCACTAACACTAGCTACTCCTCTAGGGAGTGTATCTATCAGCACTAACACTAGCTACACCGCTAGGCAGTTTATCTATCAGCACTAACTCTAGCTATTCCACTAGGGAGTGTAACTATCAGCACTAACGCTAGCTATTCCACTAGGGAGTGTATCTATCAGCACTAACACTAGCTATTCCACTAAGGAGTGTATCTATCAGCACTAACACGAGCTTCTCCACTAGGGAGTGTATCTATCAGCACTAACACTAGCTATTCCACTAAGGAGTGTATCTATCAGCACTAACTCTAGCTATTCCACTAGGGAGTGTATCTATCAGCACTAACACTAGCTATTCCTCTAGGGAGTGTATCTATCAGCACTAACACTAGCTACGCCGCTAGGCAGTTTATCTATCAGCACTAACTCTAGCTATTCCACTAGGGAGTGTAACTATCAGCACTAACGCTAGCTATTCCACTAGGGAGTGTATCTATTAGCACTAACACTAGCTATTCCACTAAGGAGTGTATCTATCAGCACTAACACTAGCTATTCCACTAGGGAGTGTATCTATCAGCACTAATACTAGCTATTCCACTAGGGAGTGTATCTATCAGCACTAACACTAGCTATTCCACTAGGGAGTGTATCTATCAGCACTAACACTAGCTATTCCTCTAGGGAGTGTATCTATCAGCACTAACACTAGCTATTCCACTAAGGAGTGTATCTATCAGCACTAACACTAGCTAATCCACTAGGGAGTGTATCTATCAGCACTAACACTAGCTATTCCACTAGGGAGTGTATCTATCAACACTATCACTAGTTATTCCACTCGGGAGTATATCTATCAGCACTAACACTAGCTATTCCATTAAGGAGTGTATCTATCAGCACTAACACTAGCTATTCCACTAGGGAGTGTATCAATTAGCACTAACACTAGCTATTCCACTAGGGAGTGTATCTATCAGCACTAACACTAGCTATTCCACTAGGGAGTGTATCTATTAGCACTAACACTAGCTATTCCACTAAGGGTATGGGGGTTTAATCATTTCAAAATGAAAAGGTGCATTTTGGAGCATACCTGATTTCAATGTTTCTATTGAACTATTTGATCAGGGAATGAAATCTTTCAAGCGTCTGGTAGAGGCATTATGTCGCCCACTGCCATCCATAAACTAACTCTACTCTGGTTGTGGTGCGCCTTAGGGTAATCATTTGGTACAAACTTAAATACCACCCCGTACTTTTACACTCATCGGTTTGAGGGGAAACGGGACCGGGAAAGAAATTGAGGTTGCCGAAAACAAAAGTGAAAGCAAGGTCCTCTTTAAAAAATTGCTTTTAAATTTGAAATGCAGGCAGGCAGGGAGGCATTTCGGCACATACTTGAATTAGGTTTTCTTTCAAGCAAATTCGGACGAGACATTTCAGACTTTCGGGTGAGAAACGCCAAAATAAGCCATGATATCGATCAAGGACAGCTCTCGCTCTCTCTTTCCTGTATACAATATATACCAATGATGTCTCGAGCCCAAGCAACAAGGTTACAATCAATTAAATTTGCTGATGATACCTCCATTGTTGGCATAATATCTGAAAAAGGAGCGGGGGGGGGGAGCTTGTTTTTTAACTTAGTTACTAGCTTAATATGACAGACTAGAGCAAGGAGTAGTAGAGACAAATAAATACCTGTGAGTCAACACTAAAAATAATGAGCTCACGTGGCATGAACACGGTCATATACCGTGTTAAGAAAGTCTTCCAGGTTGTACCGATTGGGCGTTAAATAAAAACAACAACAAGTTTTTAACTTATTCTACAGTGCAACAACCGAACGCCTGTTGAACTTCAGTATCACCAGTGTGGTGTGGGGATCCATCTTTTGAAACCAAACATATATTCAATGGATTTATCAAGAAAGCTATTGGCATCACACCAACCAAACAAGCTTCCCTTGAAGTGCTATTTGACGAAAAATGTTAGTAAAAATAAAACATCCCACATGTTTCATCAAAGACAGGCGAATTCTTTCTCTTGATGTTGGGGACCAATAGATAGAGCAAATTCTATTTGTTCCCCAGTCTGTACGAATTTACCAGCGTGGTCCTCCGGCGGTTATCAATTACTCTAAGTGATCACTAATTAAATCAACATTGTGACGAAAGGAGTTCGTCGATGCTAGATGTCTACGCTACAAAGGTATGCTTGAGGTGGCTTGTATTAAAATAATTGTAAAATGTTGTCTATTTATTTATGTGCTGAACATGAATATAGATAAGATAAGATAAGATCAGATACTATTCTTTTATTGATCCAAAAACATTCGAAACCTCTTATCTTGACCTCGGTTAACTCAGCAGCCCGGTTATGTCGACGTTTTTGGCAGTAGAACCGCCAAATTCTCACTCTGTCTTAGCATTTTCTCCTCGGTTATGTCGATTCTTTTTTTTTGTCTCTGAACCCTGATATCTCGAGCACAAAAGGTGGCCAAATTTGCCACTTAATCTCGGTTAGCCGCTTTTGAACTCCGCAAGAAGAAATAGCAAACAACAAATAAACAGGTTTTTCGTTATTAAAAATAATTATTTATTCATTAAAATACAGGATTTGTGTTTTAGAATGAACCTAGAAGAATTTTTTTTTTAATGTTTTAATTGGAGGCTTAAAGAGTCCATATTTTAAATGATCCTAATTTGCCGTGTGCAAAACGTTGTCATGGGCAGCCATTCACGGTCACTTGCTTAATGGCTAAGCCGTGGTATTACGTCAGAGTTTCATTCATAAGAGTTTGCCGTGTGCAAAAGCTTTTAGACCATTGGAAAGGGGAAAGCTTTAATTAAATATTCATGTGCCAAAGTTGAAAGTTCAAAATAAGTAGTCCTTAAATAGTATTACAGCAATGAGGGGATGTGTTGCCTTATAGAAACTCTATAGTCATTGCGCAAGACACGATCAGCAGAATGAGGTCACAACATGTGGAGGCTTCGTCCATCGTAGAAATTGCCAAACAGCTCACACTTTAACAATTCGCAGCTTAAAAAAAGTACTAACTTTAAAAAGTTGATTCTGATTTAATTTTGTAAATTTGAAATTTGCAATCTAAATCACTGTAATATTTAAAAACATAAATTTGTCCTCCGTTGAGAGAAGGTGGGGGTAGAATTACTTGATCGTAGCCAGTACTACTCAATACTGCTCAGCTCACCTCTGCTCACTTCTGCTCTGCTTACCTCTGCTCCCCTCTGCTCACCTCTGCTCTACGCACCTGTGCTCACCTCTGCTCTGCTCACATCTGCTCACCTCTGCTCTGCTCACCTCTGATCACCTCTACTCTGCTTACCTCTGATCACCTCTGCTCTGCTCAATCAATCTTGGTTGCCATCTTCAGTCCAGTCACTATTGGTGAAGGCTTAAACAGTAGACTTGGAAGAGTAGCATCACCAGGGGATCGGGATAAGCAGTAGGGATTGCGACATCACCAAAATAACAGAGAGCATTGAGCTGTGCATCTGTCAGTCCATCACTGTCGCACCTGTCCAATCAGACATTGTGCCAGTCCTGCGCTCCCATCACTGCCACATATGTCAGTCAGACATCGTGTAAGGCCTGCGTCTTCATCACTGTCACGTGTGTCAATTAGACATGGTGTCAAGTCTTCTTGTCAATCACAGTTTGATGTCGCATTGAGGTATGGACTCCTCATAAGTGAGCCTCACGCGGATAATCAAAATCGTCGCTGCAACTCCCCCCCCCCCAACCCACCCACACCACACCACACCACACACACACACACACACACAAAGCAAACACATGCATCCACACACATATGATATCTGTTGTTTGTTTTTTCCCCCAGGTAAATAATTTCCCAAGTAACCAAGGGATTAGAGTAGCAGGAACCATAACCGCAAATTTAATGGGGAATTTGATAGTCTAGATTACGATTATCTCCCCTAAGACAAGCGGAAGACGAACTAAATCCTATTTAAACCTGGTTGGAGGGTGTGGTTGTTTAATTAACACAGATGTTACACTTTTTTTTCACTTAATCTAATTTAGTTTTCATCATATTATTTTGTTAAAATGAATAGATTACTCGAAATTTGTTTTAATAATAATGTATGCAAATTTATTATTTTTTTTATTAACAATTTAAAAAAAAACTTTTATACTTATTTCAGAGGTTAACAAACCATTGGCGGCGGCGCCATGTGGCGCCTTGTGGGGATTTATATGAAACATCAATTTACCAATAAACTGGGTCACTTCGCCAAATGGGAATAATTGAGGAAAGGAAAATATTTGACGCAAATTTTGGTTGAAAGTTTAAAGCAAAGGCTCGAGTCACTTGAACAGTATGTGTGAGTCTTTGAACTGTATGTGTGAGTCTTTGAACTGTACGTGTGAGTCTTTGAACTGTATGTATGAGTCTTTAAACTGTACGTTTAAGTCTTTGAACTGTATGTGTGAGTCTTTCAACTGTATGTGTGAGTCTTTCAACTGTATGTGTGAGTCTTTCAACTGTATGTGTGAGTCTTTCAACTGTATGTGTGAGTCTTTAAACTGTACGTTTGAGTCTTTCAACTGTATGTGTGAGTCTTTCAACTGTATGTGTGAGTCTTTGAACTGTATGTGTAGGTCTTTGAACTGGATTTGTGAGTCTTTTAATCAAGCAACTAGGTGTAGAACGTGAAACGAGCCGTCTTAAAGGTGAAGGTCAGTAACGGGGCTAAAGTCACGGACATGGACAGTGCTCCGCAAAAATTGCTCTTACACACGGCACACCTAGACCATTCCCAGATTTAATCGGCACACCTAGACCATTCCCAGATTTAATCGGCACACACAGATATTTCCCAGATTTACGAGGAACACACTGACATTTCCCATATCTCAGCGGCGCCATTGACATTTCCCAGATTTCAGCGGTGCCATTGACATTTCCCAGATTTCAGCGGCGCCATTGACATTTCCCAGATTTCCGCAAAAAAAACAACACCCTTTTCCGAAAATGTACACAAAAGTGTACGCTAAATGAAGAGCTCAAGGGAAAAACCAGTGATGTCAGGTTTTGAGAGTTTTGAGAAAATTGAATTTAAAGTTTGAAAATTCCTCATAAAAGTATGACAATATCAAGATTTGTACGTATTTATTTATTGACTAGGCTGCTTTTTCAGTTGGACATACGTATCATATTATTCTATCAAATGGAATGTAGCCACAAGGGAGATAACATAGAAATTTTGAAAAAACTGACATAGCTGGTTTTTCCCTTGAACCCTTCAAATGTCTTCCAAAACTTCATATGAATAAAAAAATATACGTGGTGCACCCATATATCAGTTGTTGTTGTTTTTCGTGCAGAGGGTGGCAGCAAGCATGAAGCGCCACTGGCATCGACGTTGATTGGGTAGGGCAGGGATAGCATTTGTCTCCCCCACCCCTGACTTTGCAAGATTTCTTTTGTTCACTTGGCATCAGGACAGCAGAAAATCACTTTTGGTCGGTCTCTGGTATCAGGACAGAAGAAAATCACCTTTGGTCGGTCTCTGGTATAAGGACAGCAGAAAATCACTTTTGGAGGTCTCTGGTATCAGGACATCAGAAAATCAGTTTTGGAGGTCTCTGGTATCAGGACAGCAGAAAATAAAACGTAGCTGAAAATAAATAAGGTTTTAAAAAAAAAAAATTAAAAAATAACACTTCGTTCATTTAAAATGAACCCTAGAAAACATCATTCATAATCTGACAATTCTTACTTAAACTGACATGTACAGTGGCGCCACCAGTAATAAACAACTCAAGAAGCCGGCAAGTTTTGGTCCCCCCCCCCCAACCCCTTAAAAAAAAACCTACAAGACGTCCCAGACTCGGGATAGCACTCACCTTATCATGTACGCCACTAAGTGCATTAAACGGTATATCTTAATATCAAATACTTTATTATTTACTCCAAGACGGAACCAGCACATCGCCTCTGCGAGCCGCATGTAAGGGGTCGTTTGCAAATTACGTCACGCAAAGAAGGGACATTTTCAGACCCCCTTCCCCCTGTCACAGAGTGTCACAAATTCTTGGCCCTTCCTCGCCTTAGTTAGGCGTTTCAACACGGGCGAGTGGTCCTCACGATGCTGCGATCGACGAAGTCACGAGGCAAGCATTCACACGATATTTTAGGGAGTATTTTCGAAAGAGCTCGCTTGTAAACGATGACGCAATAGAGCGACTCGTGAAGAGGGCTTACCTCGTCAATAAAAACGGATCACGTGGTCAACGCCTCAGCTGATTTAATATACGATGGCGCCGGCCTACTTGAGTTCGAGAAAACCCCCCGAGAAAGCGGGTCTCGCGACCCAACATTACTTCTACGAGTTCAGTTAAAGGGCTAACCTTGCAGCACCCAAGTATTGAATTAGAAAGATAATAAGTGTCCCCCCCCCCCAATCCCCTCTCACCGTGCTCTAACGATTCACAAAACATTCGCAAAATTTAGTTCAATTGTAACGTGTCCTTCCGCTGAGCTTCCCCCGGGCCAGTGTCGTGTCGTATTGTGTGCACTGAGAACGTAAACATCAACATGACTGAGTAGTGTGTTTCTCAAGAGTTGTACATCAACCCCCCCCCCCCACCCAATCCCGGGCTACAGCTCTGGAGAGGACTTGTGGTAGTGTGTTAATTGATCTCACTCAAGACTGATTTCTCAGCTGTCGGGTCGAGTTATCATGGCGGTCTGTGTTCAAGTGGTAAGTCAATTCTTTTTGTAAACACTCATCTTGGGTTATTATCAAGTTAAGTGCAATGAAAAGACAAACTGTCTGTCATACTTTATTAATATAATAGCTTAAATTGTTAATAAATTTAAATGGGCAAACAGTAGGGCATGCAGGTAATTTGGTAACTTTTTCAAAATGAAGTTATAGTTTAGTTATATAGCTTTTAGATTTAGATGGTTCGGTGAGGCCTGAAAAATGCAGTTCATTGTTGCCAAAATATATACTTTGTTTGTTGGTCGATTCTAAAGAAGGTTATGATGTTAAATTGTGTGAATTATTCGGGATAACTAACTAAAATAAAAACTGGGAAGAGATTTCAGAAAGACTTTTAAAAAAGAGCAGCCAATTGAAGTTATTTAAGAAATTAATGAACATAACCATTACAAACCATATATATCTGTAATAGTCATAAAATTATCCGATTAGACATCTTTTCAAAAATTCTACTCGAAATGAGCTCATTTATATTCAAAATGGCCGTCAAATTTCAATGTGTCATAATTGACAAATGAACACAACATGAACAATATTATCCAAAATATATGGTCA
Organism: Lymnaea stagnalis; assembly: GCA_964033795.1. Classification (NCBI taxonomy): domain Eukaryota; kingdom Metazoa; phylum Mollusca; class Gastropoda; family Lymnaeidae; genus Lymnaea; species Lymnaea stagnalis. Next base: position 70,914 of record CAXITT010000123.1, read on the forward strand.
TGTAGGCCTATGTCAAATTGTTTGTATTGAAAAGATGAACAATAATAAGTAGCATATTGAAGATTAAACTCACGTGACCCTAAGACTATTTAATTTATTTGATATCTCCCAGAACAAAATCAAAATCTGTTGAAAAATGTAAAATGTATTCACATTATAGTAGAGGCTTAGTGTTTCTTTCAATTCTTTATTCTTTTGCTTGTTGTAGCATAAGCCTACAAATTGAATATATGTTTGACATTAAAAGTCATAGGCCTTTAAATTAAATAAAACAAAGTATTTTTGTGAGTGAAGCATTTGACAATACAAATTCATCTAAATACTAAACAAATATTAATCTTAAATCTGTTATGAAAGTTAAATTGTTCTTCATATTTTATGATACGCATGTAAGGTAGCTTTAAAGCTTAGACCAAACTCCTAAATAATCCTATTATATAGGAGTGGAAGTTTTGCTACTTAGTGACCAGATTACTTTAGATTTTTTTAATGATTTGCTAAGGTAGACAGAAGCAACATTCGACATTCTTGAAAATGGTATACAGGGAGGAAACACCCATTTTGTGACTGTTTTGAAAATGTAATAAAATTGTTGGGGTAGGTTGGGGGCAATTTTTATTTGCCCATTCTTGTAGATAATTGGATGGAACATTAACATTTCATATAATAAGTTTTTATTTTGCATTCTAATAGATGCGTCACGGATGAACTAGTAGCACAGACTGCGAAGCAGCCCAGATGAAATGGTGGCAACGATGGCATTTGCAATGGAAGACGGCCCTGCGAGTGGACAATAGAATTGGCAGCTGACAGCACTGGAAGCGGATGAAGGTACCGGGTGCTGGTGCTGATGACGGCACTGGGAGATGATGGCACTGGGAGATGATGGCACTGGGAGCTGATGATGGCACAGGGAGCTGACGGCAGTGGTAGCTGATGATGGCACAAGGACAGAGAAGCAGTATTTATGTAGGTGCATCTATGTTTATTTTATACATGTAAATTGATTTATGTTGGTTTGATTCGTTTCTTATGAATGTGTATTAATTTATTACACATTGGTTATATGTATTTGTGGTATTCACATGCTAATTGATATGTTATTTTCATGCTAATTGATTTATGTATGTTTATTTTTTCAATGCGAATAGGAGCGGCACGGGACATCACATGGCGTGGACAACGTTACAATGGGGTGTACAGTGACACAGGTGATGTCACTGGGAGTGGACATTGGCACTGGACACTGATGATGGCACTGGACACTGATGATGGCACTGGACACTGATGATGGCATTGACACTGATGATGGCACGGGACACTGATGATGGCACTGGACACTGATGATGCATTGACACTGATGATGGCACTGGACACTGATGATGGCGCTGGGCACTGCCATCACTGATGATGGCACTGGGCACTGCCATCACTGATGATGGCACTGGGCACTGCCATCACTGATGATGGCACTGGGCACTGCCATCACTGATGATGGCACTGGGCACTGCCATCACTGATGATGGCACTGGGCACTGCCATCACTGATGATGGCACTGGGCACTGCCATCACTGATGATGGCACTGGACACTGATGATGGCACTGGACACTGATGACACTTGTAGTGAGGAACGGCACTGGCATCGGATGGCATCACTGAAAGTGAAAGAAGGCATCAGATCAGAGGAGCTGCACAAGAACAGCAAAGCAGTATGCACTTAGGTGTGTCTATTTTGATTATATGTATGTTTATTGGCATATGTTTGTGTTATCCCATGCTAATTGGTACATGAACATCTGTTACTCCATGCTAAATGGTATATGAATGTTATTTCCATGCTAATTGGCATATGTATGTGTGTTCCCTTGCTAATAGGCGGATAATTATTTTTGTATGTGATTTTTCCATTCCAATTGGTGTATGCATGTGTATTATTTGATGCTAATTGGTGTATTTGGTGTATGTTTGTGTGTTTTCCTCATGCCTACTGGTGTGTTTGTGTGTTATTCTTATGCTAATTGATGTATCCTATTCCCATGCTAACTAATGTATGTCTATTTATTATTTTAATGTTAATTTGTATATGTTAGTGTGTTATTCACTTGTAAATAGATATATAATTGTTATTCCCATGATAATATGTATGTTTTTTATTTCCATGCTAATTGGTGTATGTGTAATTATTTTCATGTTTTTATATTTGTGTATTATTACATGCTTATTAGTTTATGAATGTGGAATTCCCATGTCAATGCTAATTGGTTTATTGGATAATTGGTTTATGTTTGATACCATGTTAATTGGTGTTTTATTGTGTGATTTTTCCATTCAAATTGTATATGTATGCTGTTATTTCATACCAACGGATGTTAATTACTATATATACTAGTTGTGATATTCATAATATTTGGTATATACAAGTTTGCTATTTCCATGCTAAGGTGTGAGTGTATGTTTATTTCCATGTTTATAGTTATATGTTTGTATGTTATTTCATGGAAATCTGGATATGAATGTTATTCCATGCTAATTAGTTCATGAAATTGTTATTCCTATGCCAAGTATATGTATGTTTTTTAATCCCAGGCAAATTGGTATATGTTTATTATTTCCATGCTAATAGGTTCATACATGTGTGGTATTTTAAATGTTATTTAATATATGAAAATATGTCTGTTATTTCTATGCTAATTGTATGCTAATTTGATATAGGCATGTGTTATCTTGATGCTGTTTGGTAAATGTATGCGTTACATACATGCTAATTGGTGTGTGTTTTTCCTGCTGTTTGGTACATAGATGTGTTTTTCCATCCTAATTGATCTACATGTGTGTTATGTCCATGCAAATTGATATATATGTGTGGGTTATTTCAACATCAATTGGTATATATGATGGCACTGGGAGCGGATGATGGCACTGGGAGCTGATGGCACTGGGAGCTGATGGCACTTGGAGCTGATGGCGGCGCTGGGAGTTGATGACACTGGGAGAAGAAGAGGGCGCTGGTCGTGGATGACGCAGTCTGATGGCGGCACTGGGAGCTGACGCAGCCTGATGGCGGCACTGGGAGCTGACGCAGCCTGATGACGGCACTGGGAGCTGACGCAGCCCGATGGCGGCACTGGGAGTTGATGCAGCCCAATGGCGGCACTGGGAGCTGATGCAGTCTGATGGCGGCACTGGGAGCTGAAGCAGCCCCATGGCGGCACTGGGAGCTGATGCAGCCTGATGGCGGCACTGGGAGCTGACGCAGTCTGATGGTGGCACTTGGAGCCAATTACGGCATTGGGAGCTGACAAATGTACAGCAAGAAAAATACGCCACATGAATCGGACGATGGCATTGGGAGCAAACTCCGCTACTGTGAGGGTATGACAGCATCAGGACAGAAGCGGCATTTTACGTAGGTGTATCTGTTTATTTTATACGTGTTAATTGGTTTGTGTCTGATTCTTTGCTTATTGGTACATGTTTGTGGGTTTTTCCCAAGCTTATAGATGTATGTATGGGTATTAATTTATTACAAATTGGTTATGTGTTATATTCACATGCCAAGTGATATGTTATTTCCATGCTAATTGTTTTATTATGTATGTTTGTCATTTTAATGCTAATAGGAGTAACACCGGACATCATCACTGGGAGCACACCATGGCACTATGAGTGGATATTGGCACTGGAACTTGTGATGCATTGGGAATGGAAAATGGCGCTGGGACAGATAAGCGGCATGCATGTAGGTGTATCTGTTTATTTTATACATGGTAATTTGTTTGTGTGTGTCTTATTCTTTGCTTATTAGTACATGTTTGTGTTTTTTTCCCCCAAGCTTATAGATGTATACGTATTAATTTATTTCAAATAGGTTATGAGGTTGCTATATTCACATGCCAAGTGTTTGTTTTATTTCCATGCTAATGGGTTTATGTATGTTTATTTCCATGCTAATAGGAGTGGCACCAGACATCACAGGGTGTGGAAAAAACCACTGGGAGCGTACGATAGAACTGGGAGTGGATGATGGCACTCTGAGTGGGCGTTGGCACTGGGACAGAGAAGCGGCATGGATGTAGGTGTATGTGTTTATTTTATAAACGGTAATTGATTTATGTTTGTGTCTTATTCTTTGCTATGGTACATGTTTGTGGGTTTTTTCCAAGCTTATAGATGTATGCATGTGTATTAATTTATTACAAATTGTATATATGTATTTGTGTTGTTTCCATGTGAAGTTTTATATGTGTTATTCCATTTGAATAGGTATAAGTGTGTTATTTCCATGCTAATCGGTATGCATGTGGGGTGTGTTATATCAATACAAATTGATATGTTTTTTCCCATGTTTTTGATATAAGATTGCTATTTCAATTTTTTGGTATTTTTGTGTTATTTCCATGTGTATTGGTTTGTGTGTGTTATTCTAATGCTATTTGGTATATGTGTGGGCTATTTCCATGCTAAATGGTATAAGCGTGTGGGAATTGCAGATTTAGGAGCGGCAGTCATGGGATTTGCTGATGTAGGAGTTGAAGTACAGATGTGGCAGCGACAGACATTGGAGCGGCAGAGAGGTAATACATTTCATCAAATTTTTAAAAAAATATCACTGCTTAAACTTCTTAGCTAAGGCCAGATATCATTTTTTAAAACAATATATTCATCCCTTATCTTAGACATTGAAGTGGCAGACGTGGGAACGGCAGATTGGAACAGCAGACTTGGGAATGGCAGATGTGGGAACGGCAGATTGGGGTCGACAGATTTTGAAGTTGAAGATGAGGCAGTGGCAGACATGGTAGCGGCAGGCATAGAGTTGGCAAATGTAGAATCAGCAGATGTCAGAGCAGCAGATGAACAGATGTGGAAGAGGCAGACGTGTGAGCGGCAGATGTTGTATTGGCAGGCATAGAATCGGCCGAGAGGTAATATATCTCATCAATTTTTTTAAAAAGTTTTAGATCCCTAAACGCTAATAAACCTTAGACCTTTTTAAAATATAATAAAATGCTTCTTTAAGATGTGGGAGCGGCAGATTTGTGAGCAGCAGACATGTGATGAACAGATGTGTGAGAGACAGACGTGTGAGCAACAGATGGCATGGCAGACATGTAAATTGCAGATGTTGTCGCGGCAGACGTAGAATCGACAGAGAGGTAATATATATCATCAAATTTTTAAAAAGGTTTATACCCCTATAAACTAATCAACTGTTGAAAATTTAATACATAATTCATTTGTTTTTTTAGATGTGAGAGGTCAGGCTTGGGAGCTTAAGACATGCCATCAACAGAGTTGGGATTTGAAGATGTGGGAGTGGCAAACTTGGGACCAGCAGACATAGGAGGGACACGTGGGAGAAGCAAGGGTAGGAGCGAAGGCATAAGAATAGTAGAAAGGTAATATATTTCATCTAATTTTTAAAAAGTTTAATGGCTTATACCTCTTAATGCAGGCTAATTAGTAACATATAAAAAAATATTTAATCCCTTATTTTCACACATGGGACCTGCAGGTGTGGGAGTGGAAGACATGTAAGCAGAAGACATTGCAGTGGCAGATGTGGGAGTGGAAGACATTTAAGCAGAAGACTTGGCAGCGGCAGATGTGGGAGTGGAAGACATTTAAGCAGAAGACGTGGCAGCGGATGATGTGGGACCTGCAGGTGTGGGAGTGGAAGACATTTAAGCAGAAGGCGTGGCAGTGGCAGATGTGGGAGTGGAAGACATTTAAGCAGAAGACATGGCAGCGGCAGATGTGGGAGTGGAAGACATTTAAGCAGAAGACTTGGCAGCAGCAGATGTGGGAGTGGAAGACATTTAAGCAGAAGACTTGGCGGCGGCAGATGTGGGAGTGGAAGACATTTAAGCAGAAGACGTGGCAATGGCAGATGTGGGACCTGCAGGTGTGGTAGTGGGAGACATGTAAGCAGAAGACGTGGCAGCGGCAGATGTGGGAGTGGAAGACATTTAAGCAGAAGATGTTGGAGTGGAAGACATTTAAGCAGAAGACCTGGCAGCGGCAGATGTGGGACCTGCAGGTGTGGGAGTGGAAGACATGTAAGAAGACATTTGAGCGACAGATGGAGTAGAAGACATGTAAGCAGAAGACATGGCAGTGGCAGATGTGAGAGTGGAAGATATGTAAGCAGAAGATGTTGCAGCGGCAGATATAGGAGTGGAAGACTTGTAATTAGAAGACATGGCAGTGACAGATGTGGGAGCAGCAGACGTGGGATATGTTTATATTATTTTCCATACGAATATGTATGTGTGTGTTATTTCCATTCTAAATTATGTGTGGGTTACTTCCATGCTAATTTATAATTTATTTCAATGCCAATTAGCATTAAAATTTGTTTTATTTCCATCCCAATTATTATAATGTATGTGTTTACTTTCCATGCCAAATGGTTATGTATTTTATTTCCATGCCAATAAGTATATTTATGTGTCTTATTTCAATGTCAATTAGTTCGTGTATTATTTATGTCTATTTGTATATATGAATGTGTGTTATTGAAATGCCAATTAGTTTATGAAAGTGTTCTTTCAATACCAATTGGCATATGAGTGTTTTTTCCTTGCCAATTAGTATATGTATGAGTGATATTTCAATGCCAATAAGTATATGTTTTTGTGTTTTTAAAATGAGAATTAGTAATTGTATGTGTGTTATTTCCATGCCAATTTGTATATGTATTGTGTTATAAAAATGCAAATTAGTATATATGTGTGTTATTGAAATGCTAATTAGCATATGTTTGTGTGTTGCTAAATTGCCAATTAGCATCTGTTTGTGTGTTATTGAAATGCCAAATAGTATATTATGTATGTGTGTTATTGAAATGCCAATTAGTATATATATGTGTGTTAGTGAAATGCCAATTAATATATATATGTATGTGTTATTGAATTGCAAATTAGTATATGTATGTGTGTCATTTCCACACAAATTAGTTAATGAATATATGTTAATTCCATGCAAATTAGTGTATGAATGTGTGTAATTTCCATGCTAATTAGTATATGTATGAGTGTTATTTCCATGCCAATTATTACATGTATGTGTGTTATTGAAATACCAATAGGTTTATGAATGTGTGTTATTTCCATACCAATTAGCATATGAATAAGTGTTATTTCCATGCCAATTAGCATATGTATGAGTGTTATTTCAACGCCAAAAAGTATATTTTTTTGTGTTATTGAAAAACAAATTAGTTTATTTATGTGTGTTATTGAAAGGTCAATGAACATATGTATGTGTGTTATTAAAATGCCATTTAGTATATATATGTGTGTTATTGAAATGCCAAAATATATTTGTGTGTTAGTGAAATGCCATTTAGTATATTATGTATGTGTGTTGTAAAATTGCCAATTAGCATCTGTATGTGTGTTATTGAAATGCCAATTAGTATATTATGTATGTATGTTATTAAAATGCCAATTAGTATATATATGTGTGTTATTGAAATGCCAATTAGTTTATATATGTACGTGTTTTTGAAATGTCAATAAGTATATATATTTGTGTTATTAAAGGCCAATTAGTATATATATATGTGTGTGTTATTGAAATGCCAATTAGCATATGTTTGTGTGTTGTTAAATTGCCAATTAACATTTGTATGTGTGTTATTGAAATGCCAATTAGTATATTATGTATGTGTGTTATTGTAATGCCAATTACTATATATATGTGTTTTTGAAATGCCAATTAGTATATATATGTGTGTTATTAAAATGCCAATTAGTATATTTATGTGTGTGTTATTGAAATGCCAATTAGTATATGTATGTGTGTTATGTCCACGCCAATTAGCTTATGAATGTGTGTTAATTCCATGCCAATTAGCGTATGAATGTGTAATTTCCATGCCAATTAGTATATGTATGTGTATTATTGAAATGCCAATTAGTTTATGAATGTATCTTATTTCCATACCAATTACCATATGAGTGATATTTCAATGCCAATAAGTATGTTTTTGTGTTTTTAAAATGAAAATTAGTAAATGTATGTGTGTTATTTCCATGCCAATTTGTATATGTATGTGTGTTATTAAAATGCCAATTAGTATATATATGTGTGTTATTAAAATGCCAATTAGCATATGTTTGTGTGTTGTTAAATTGCCAATTAGCATCTGTTTGTGTGTTATTAACATGCCAATTAGTATATATATGTGTTATTGAAATGCCAATTAGTATATATATATGTGTGTTAGTGAAATGCCAATTAATATATATATGAGTTTTATTGAAATGCCAATTAGTATATATATGTGTGTTAGTGAAATGCCAATTAGTATATATATGTGTGTTTTTAAAATGCCAATTAGTATATTTATTTGTGTGTTACTAGAATGCCAATTAGTATATGCATGTGTGTTATTGAAATGCCAATTAGTATATATATGTGTTTTTGAAATTCCAATTAGTTTATGAATGTGTGTTATTTCAATGCCAATAAGTATATGTTTTTGTGTTTTTAAAATGAGAATTTGTAAATGTATGTGTGTTATTAACATGCCAATTAGTATATATGTGTGTGATATTGAAATGCCAATAAGCATATGTTTGTGTGTTGTTAAATTGCCAACTAGTATCTGTATGTGTGTTATTGAAATTCCAAATAGTATATTATGTATGTGTGTTATTGAAATGCCAATTAGTATATATATGTGTGTTAGTGAAATGCCAATTAGTATATATATGTATGTGTTATTGAATTGCCAATTAGTATATGTATGTGTGTCATTTCGACACAAATTAGTTTATGAATGTATGTTAATTACATGCAAATTAGCGTATGAATGTGTTTAATTTCCATGCTAATTAGTATATGTATGAGTGTTATTTCCATGCCAATTATTACATGTATGTGTGTTATTGAAATACCAATATGTTTATGAAAGTGTGTTATTTCCATACCAATTAGCATATGAATAAGTGTTATTTCCATGCCAATTAGCATATGTATGAGTGTTATTTCCATGCCAATAAGTATATGTATGTGTGTTATTGAAAAACAAATTAGTTTATTTATGTGTGTTATTGAAAGGCCAATGAACATATGTATGTGTGTTATTAAAATGCCATTTAGTATATATATATGTGTTATTGAAATGCCAAATTAGTATATATATGTGTGTTAGTAAAATGCCAATTAGTATATTATGTATGTGTGTTATTAAAATGCCAATTAGCATATGATTGTGTGGTGTTAAATTGCCAATTAGCATCTGTTTGTGTGTTATTAACATGCCAATTAGTATATATATGTGTGTTATTGAAATGCCAATTAGTATATATATATGTGTGTTAGTGAAATGCCAATTAATATTTATATGAGTTTTATTGAAATGCCAATTAGTATATATATGTGTGTTATTATAATGCCAATTAGTATATTTGTGTGTGTTACTAAAATGCCAATTATTATATGCATGTGTGTTATTGAAATGCCAATTAGTATATATATGTGTTTTTGAAATGCCAATTAGTATATATATGTGTGTTATTGAAATGCCAATTAGTATATATATGTATTTGTTATTGAAATGCTAATTAGTATATATATGTGCGTTAGTGAAATGCCAATTAGTATATTATGTATGTGTGTTTTAAAATTGCCAATTAGCATCTGTATGTGTGTTATTGAATTGCCAATAAGTATATTATGTATGTGTGTTATTGAAATGCCAATAAAGTATTTAATGAATGTATGTTACTAAATATGCCAATTAGTTTATATATGTGTTATTGAAATGCCAATTAGTATATATATGTGTGTTTCTGAAATGCCAATTAACATATATATATGTGATTTTTTGAAATGCCAATTAGTATATATATGTGTTTTTGAAATGCCAATTAGTATATATATGTATGTTATTGAAATGCCAATTAGTATATTTATGTGTGTGTTACTAAATCCAATAAGTATATGCATGTGTGTTATTAAAATGCCAATTAGTATATATATATGTGTGTTATTAAAATGCCAATTAGTATATTTATGTGTGTGTTATTGAAATGCCAATTAGTATACGTATGAGTGTTATTTCCACGCCAATTAGCTTATGAATGTGTGTTAATTCCATGCCAATTAGCATATGAATGTGTAATTTCCATGCCAATTAGCATATTAATGTGTAATTTCCATGCCACTTAGTATATGTATGAGTGTTATTTCCATGCCGATTAGTATATGTATGTGTATTATTGAAATGCCAATTAGTTTATGAATGTGTGTTATTTCCATACCAATTAGCATATGAATGAGTGTTATTTCAATGCCAATAAGTATATGTTTTTGTGTTTTTAATAAGAGAATTAGTAAATGTATGTGTGTTATTGAAATGCCAATTAGTATATAATGTATGTATGTTATTAACATGCCAATTAGTATATATGTGTGTGATATTAAAATGCCAATTAGCATATGTTTGTGTGTTGTTAAATTGCCAATTAGCATCTGTTTGTGTGTTATTGAAATGCCAAATAGTATATTATGTATGTGTGTTATTGAAATGCCAATTAGTATATATATGTGAGTTAGTGAAATGCCAATTAGTATATTATGTATGTGTGTTTTTAAATTGCCAATTAGCATCTGCATGTGTGTTATTGAATTGCCAATTAGTATATTATGTATGTGTGTTATTGAAATGCCAATTAGTATATAATGTATGTATGTTATTAACATGCAAATTAGTATATATATGTGTGTTATTGAAATGCCAATTAGTATATATATGTGTGTTAGTGAAATGCCAATTAGTATATATATGTGTGTTAGTGAAATGCCAATTAATATGTATATGAGTTTTATTGAAATGCCAATTAGTATATATATGTGTGTTAGTGAAATTCCAATTAGTATATTAATGTGTTATTGAAATGCCAATTAGTATATATATGTGTTTTTGAAATGCCAATTAGTATATATATGTGTGTTAGTGAAATGCCAATTAGTATATACATGTATGTGTTATTGAAATGCTAATTAGTATATATATGTGTGTTAGTGAAATGCCAATTAGTATATTATGTATGTGTGTTTTTCAATTGCCAATTAGCATCTGTATGTGTGTTATTGAATTGCCAATAAATATATTATGTATGTGTGTTATTGAAATGAAAATTAGTATTAATATATGTACGTTACTAACATGCCAATTAGTTTATATATGTATGTGTTATTGAAATGCCAATTAGTATATATATGTGTTTTTGAAATGAAAATTAGTATATATATGTGTGTTATTAAAATGCCAATTAGTATATATGTGTGTTTTTTAAAAGCCAATTAGTTTATATATGTTTGTTATTAAAATGCCAATTAGTATATTTGTGTGTGTTATTAAAATGGCAATTAGTATATGCATGTGTGTTATTGAAATGCCAATTAGTATATATATATGTGTTTTTGAAATGCCAATTAGTATATATATGTGTGTTAGTGAAATGCCAATTAGTATATATATGTATGTGTTATTGAAATGCTAATTAGTATATATATGTGCGTTAGTGAAATGCCAATTAGTATATTATGTATGTGTGTTTTTAAATTGCCAATTAGCATCTGTATGTGTGTTATTGAATTGCCAATAAGTATATTATGTATGTGTGTTATTGAAATGCCAATTAGTATATAATGTATGTATGTTACTGACATGCCAATTAGTATATATATGTGTGTTATTAAAATGCCAATTAGTATATTTATATGTCTTTTTATTGAAATGCCAATTAGTATACGTCTAAGTGTTATTTCAACGTCAATTAGCTTATGAATGTGTGTTAATTCCATGCCAATTAGCAAATGAATGTGTAATTTCCATGCCAATTAGTATGTGGGAGTGTTATTTCCATGCTGACTAGTATATGTATGTGTATTATTGAAATGCCAATAAGTTTATGAATGTGTGTTATTTCCATACCAATTAGCATATGAATGAGTGTTATTTCAATGCCAATAAGTATTTTTTTGTGTTTTTAAAATGAGAATTAGTAAATGTATGTGTGTTATTGAAATGCCAATTAGTATATAATGTATGTATGTTATTAACATGCCAATTAGTATATATGTGTGTTTTATTGAAATGCCAATTAGCATATGTTTGTGTGTTGTTAAATTGCCAATTAGCATCTGTTTGTGTGTTATTGAAATGCCAAATAGTATATATATGTGTTAGTGAAATGCCAATTAGTATATTATGTATGTGTGTTTTTAAATTGCCAATTAGCATCTGCATGTGTGTTATTGAATTGCCAATTAGTATATTATGTGTGTGTTATTGAAATCCCAATTAGTATATATATATGTATGTGTTATTGAAATGCTAATTAGTATATATATGTGTGTTATTGAAATGCCAATTAGTATATATATGTGTGTTAGTGAAATGCCAATTAATATATATATGAGTTTTATTGAAATGCCAATTAGTATATATATGTGTGTTAGTGAAATGCCAATTAGTATATATATGTGTTATTGAAATGTCAATTAGTATATATATGTGTTTTTTAAATGCCAATTAGTATATATATGTGTGTTAGTGAAATGCCAATTAGTATATACATGTATGTGTTATTGAAATGCTAATTAGTATATATATGTGTGTTAGTGAAATGCCAATTAGTATATTATGTATGTGTGTTTTTCAATTGCCAATTAGCATCTGTATGTGTGTTATTGAATTGCCAATAAGTATATTATGTATGTGTGTTATTGAAATGAAAATTAGTATTAATATATATATGTTACTAACATGCCAATTAGTTTATATATGTGTGTTATTGAAATGCCAATTAGTATATATATGTGTTTTTGAAATGCCAATTAGTATATATATGTGTGTTATTAAAATGCCAATTAGTATATATGTGTGTTTTTTAAAAGCCAATTAGTTTATATATGTTTGTTATTAAAATGCCAATTAGTATATTTGTGTGTGTGTTATTAAAATGGCAATTAGTATATGCATGTGTGTTATTGAAATGCCAATTAGTATATATATATGTGTTATTGAAATGCTAATTAGTATATATATGTGCGTTAGTGAAATGCCAATTAGTATATTATGTATGTGTGTTTTTAAATTGCCAATTAGCATCTGTATGTGTGTTATTGAATTGCCAATAAGTATATTATGTATGTGTGTTACTAAAATGCCAATTAGTATATTTATATGTGTTTTTTATTGAAATGCCAATTAGTATACGTCTGAGTGTTATTTCAACGTCAATTAGCTTATGAATGTGTGTTAATTCCATGACAATAAGCATATGAATGTGTAATTTCCATGCCAATTAGCATATGAATGTGTAATTTCCATGCCAATTAGTATGTGTGAGTGTTATTTCCATGCTGACTAGTATATGTATGTGTATTATTGAAATGCCAATTAGTTTATGAATGTGTGTTATTTCCATACCAATTAGCATATGAATGAGTGTTATTTCAATGCCAATAAGTATGTTTTTGTGTTTTTAAAATGAGAATTTGTAAATGTATGTGTGTTATTGAAATGCCAATTGGTATATAATATATGTATGTTATTAACATGCCAATTAGTATATATGTGTGTGATATTGAAATGCCAATTAGCATATGTTTGTGTGTTGTTAAATTGCCAACTAGCATCTGTATGTGTGTTATTGAAATGCCAAATAGTATATTATGTATGTGTGTTATTGAAATGACAATTAGTATATATATGTGTGTTAGTGAAATGCCAATTAGTATATATATGTATGTGTTATTGAATTGCCAATTAGTATATATATATGTGTTTTTGAAATGCCAATTAGTATATATATGTGTGTTAGTGAAATGCCATTTAGTATATATATGTATGTGTTATTGAAATGCTAATTAGTATATATATGTGCGTTAGTGAAATGCCAATTAGTATATTATGTATGTGTGTTTTTAAATTGCCAATTAGCATCTGTATTTGTGTTATTGAATTGCCAATAAGTATATTATGTATGTGTGTTATTGAAATGCCAATTAGTATATAATGAATGTATGTTACTAAACATGCCAATTAGTTTATATATGTGTGTTATTGAAATGCCAATTATTATATATATGTGATTTATTGAAATGCCAATTAGTATACATATGTGTGTTATTAAAATGCCAATTAGTATATTTATGTGTGTGTTACTAAAATGACAATTAGTATATGCATGTGTGTTATTGAAATTTTAATTAGTATATATATGTGTTTTTGAAATGCCAATTAGTATATATATGTCTGTTAGTGAAATGCCAATTAGTATATATATGTATGTGTTATTGAAATGCTAATTAGTATATATATGTGCGTTAGTGAAATGCCAATAAGTATATTATGTATGTGTGTTTTTAAATTGCCAATTAGCATCTGTATGTATGTTATTGAATTGCCAATAAGTATATTATGTATGTGTGTTATTGAAATGTCAATTAGTATATAATAAATGTATGTTACTAAACATGCCAATTAGTTTATATATGTGTGTTATTAAAATGCCAATTAGTATATATATGGTGTGTGTTTCTGAAATGCCAATTAAATATATATGTGATTTATTTAAATACCAATTAGTATATATATGTGTTTTTGAAATGCCAATTAGTATATATATGTGTGTTATTAAAATGCCAATTAGTATATTTATGTGTGTGTTACTAAAATGCCAATAAGTATATGCATGTGTGTTATTGAAATGCCAATTAGTATATATATGTGTATTATTGAAATGCCAATTAGTTTATTTATGTGTGTGTTATTGAAATGCCAATTAGTATACGTATGAGTGTTATTTCCACACCAATTAGCTTATGAATGTGTGTTTATTCCATGCCAATTAACATATGAATGTGTAATTTCCATGCCAATTAGCATATGAATGTGTAATTTCCATGCCAATTAGTATATGTATGAGTGTTATTTCCATGCTGATTAGTATTTGTATGTGTATTATTGAAATGCCAATTAGTTTATGAATGTGTGTTATTTCCATACCAATGAGCATATGAATGAGTGTTATTTCAATGCCAATAAGTATATGTTTTTGTGTTTTTAAAATGAGAATTAGTAAATGTATGTGTGTTATTGAAATGCCAATTAGTATATAATGTATGTATGTTATTAACATGCCAATTACTATATATGTGTGTGTTATTGAAATGCCAATTAGCAAATTTTTGTGTGTTGTTAAAATGCCAATTAGCATCTGTTTGTGCGTTATTGAAATGCCAAATAGTATATTATGTGTGTGTGTTATTGAAATGCCAATTAGTATATATATGTGTGTTAGTGAAATGCCAATTAGTATTTAAATGTATGTGTTATTGAAATGCCAATTAGTATATATATGTGTGTTAGTGAAATGCCACTTAGTATAATATGTATGTGTGTTTTTAAATTGCCAATTAGCATCTGCATGTGTGTTATTGAATTGCCAATTAGTATATTATGTATGTGTGTTATTGAAATGCCAATTAGTATATAATGTATGTATGTTATTAACATGCAAATTAGTATATATATGCGTGTTATTAAAATGCCAATTATTATATATATGTGTGTTAGTGAAATGCCAATTAATATATATATGAGTTTTATTGAAATGCCAATTAGTATATATATGTGTATTAGTGAAATGCCAATTAGTATATATATGTGTTATTGAAATGCCAATTAGTATATATATGTGTTTTTGAAATGCCAATTAGTATACAAATGTGTGTTAGTGAAATGCCAATTAGTATATACATGTATGTGTTATTGAAATGCTAATTAGTATATATATGTGTGTTAGTGAAATGCCAATTAGTATATTATGTATGTGTGTTTTTCAATTTCCAATTAGCATATGTATGTGTGTTATTGAATTGCCAATAAGTATATTATGTATGTGTGTTATTGAAATGCCAATTAGTATATAATATATGTATGTTACTAACATGCCAATTAGTTTATATATGTGTGTTATTGAAATGCCAATTAGTATATATATGTGTTTTTGAAATGCCAATTAGTATATATATGTTTGTTAGTGAAATGCCAATTAGTATATATATATATGTGTTATTGAAATGCTAATTAGCATATATATGTGTGTTAGTGAAATGCCAATTAGTATATTATGTATGTGTACTTTTAAATTGCCAATTAGCATCTGTATGTGTGTTATTGAATTGCCAATAAGTATATTATGTATGTGTGTTATTGAAATGCCAATTAGTATATAATGTGTGTATGTTACTAACATGCCAATTAGTATATATATGTGTGTTATTGAAATGCCAATTAGTATATATATGTGTGTTAGTGAAATGTTAATTAATATATATGTGATTTATTGAAATGCCAATTTATATAAATATGTGTTTTTGAAATGCCAATTAGTATATATATGTGTATTATTAAAATGCCAATTAGTATATTTATGTGTGTGTTACTAAAATGCCAATAAGTATATGCATGTGTGTTATTGAAATGCCAATTTGTATATAGATGTGTGTTATAAATTGCCAATTAGTATATTTATATGTGTTTTTATTCAAATGCCAATTAGTATACGTCTGAGTGTTATTTCAACGTCAATTAGCTTATGAATGTGTGTTAATTCCATGCCAATTAGCATATGAATGTGTAATTTCCATGCCAATTAGTATGTGTGTGAGTGTTATTTCCATGCTGACTAGTATATATATGTGTATTATTAAAATGCCAATTAGTTTATGAATGTGTGTTATTTCCATACCAATTAGCATATGAATGAGTGTTATTTCAATGCCAATAAGTATGTTTTTGTGTTTTTAAAATGAGAATTAGTAAATGTATGTGTGTTATTTCCATGTCAATTTGTATATGTATGTGTGTTATTAAAATGCAAATGAGTATATATGTGTGTGTTATTGAAATGCCAATTAGCATATGTTTGTGTGTTGTTAAATTGACAACTAGCATCTGTATCTGTGTTATTGAAATGCCAAATAGTATATTATGTATGTGTTTTATTGAAATGCCAATTAGTATATATATGTGTGTTAGTGAAATGCCAATTAGTATATATATGTATGTGTTATTGAATTGCCAATTAATATATGTATGTATGTCATTTTGACACAAATTAGTTTATGAATGTATATAAATTACATGCAAATTAGCGTATGAATGAGTTTAATTTCCATGCTAATTAGTATATGTATGAGTGTTATTTCCATGTCAATTATTACATGTATGTCTGTTTTTGAAATACCAATAGGTTTATGAAAGAGTGTTATTTCCATACCAATTAGCATATGAATAAGTGTTATTTCTATGCCAATTAGCATATGTATGAGTGTTATTTCAATGCCAATAAGTAATTTTTTGTGTTATTGAAAAACAAATTAGTTTATTTTTGTTTTTGAAAAGCCAATGAACTTATGTATGTGTGTTATTAAAAGCCATTTAGTATATATATGTGTGTTATTGAAATGCCAATTAGTATATATATGTGTGTTAGTGAAATGCCAATTAGTATATTATGTATGTGTGTTGTAAAATTGCCAATTAGCATCTGTATGTATGTTATTGAAATGCCAATTAGTATATTTTGATTTTTGTTATTGAAATGCCAATTAGTATATTATGTATGTGTTGTTGAAATGCCAATTAGTATATATATGTGTGTTAGTGAAATGCAAATTAGTATATATATGTGTGTTTTTGAAATGCCAATTAGTATATATATGTGTGTTAGTGAAATGCCAATTAGTATATATATGTGTGTTAGTGAAATGCTAATTAGTATATATATGTTTGTTAGTGAAATGCAAATTAGTATATTATGTATGTGTGTTTTTAAATTGCCAATTAGCATCTGTATGTGTGTTATTGAATTGCCAATAGGTATATTATGTATGTGTGTTATTGAAATGCCAATTAGTATATGTTTGTATTTTATTAACATGCCAATTAGTATATATATATGTGTTATTGAAATGCCAATTAGTATATATATGTGTGTCATTGAAATGCCAATTAGTATATATATGTGTTAGTGAAATGCCAATTAGTATATATATGTATGTGTTATTGAAATGCCAATTAGTATATATATGTGTGTTAGTGAAATGCCAATTAGTATATATATGTGTGTTATTAAAATGCCAATTAGTATATTTATGTGTGTGTTATTGAAATGTCAATTAGTATATGCATGTGTGTTATTAAAATGACAATTAGTATATTTATGTGTGTGTTATTGAAAGCCAATTAGTATACGTATGAGTTGAGTGTTGTTTACACGCCTATTAGCTTATGAATGTGTGTTATGTCCACGCCAATTAGCTTATGAATGTGTAATTCCATGCCAATTAGGGTATGAATGTGTGTTAATTCCATGCCAATTAGGGTATGAATGTGTAATTTCCATGCCAATTAGTATATGTATGAGTGTTATTTCCATGCCAATAAGTATACGGATGTGTATTATTGAAATGCCAATTAGTTTATGAATGTGTGATATTTCCAAACCAATTAGCATATATATGAGTGATATTTCAATGCCAATAAGTATATGTTTTTGTGTTTTTAAAATGAGAATTAGTAAATGTATGTGTGTTATTTCTATGCCAATTTGTATATGTATGTGTGTTATTAAAATGCAAATTAGTATATATGTGTGTGTTATTGAAATTCCAATTAGCATATGTTTGTGTATAGTTAAATTGCCAATTAGCATCTGTTTGTGTGTTATTGAAATGCCAAATAGTATATTATGTATGTGTGTTATTGAAATGCCAATTAGTATATATATGTGTGTTATTGAAATTCCAATTAGTATATATATATATGTATTAATGAAATGCCAATTAGTATATATATGTGTGTTATTGAAATGCCAATTAGTATATTATGTATGTGTTTTTAAATTGCCAATTAGCATCTGTATGTGTGTTATTGAATTGCCAATAAGTATATTATGTATGTGTGTTATTGAAATGCCAATTAGTATATATATGTGTGTTAGTGAAATGCCAATTAATATATATATATGTTTTATTGAAATGCCAATTAGTATATATATGTGTTTTTGTTTTTAAATGCCAATTAGTATATATATGTGTGTTATTAAAATGCCAATAGTATATTTCTGTGTGTGTTAATAAAATGGCAATTAGTATATGCATGTGTGTTATTGAAATGCCAATTAGTATATATATATATGATTGTGAAATGCCAATTAGTATATATGTGTGTTAGTGAAATGCCAATTAGTATATATATGTGTGTTATTAAAATGCCAATTAGTATATTATGTATGTGTTATTGAAATGCCAATTAGTATATATATGTGTGTTAGTGAAATGCCAATTAGTATATTATGTATGTGTGTTATTGAATTGCCAATAAGTATATTATGTATGTGTGTTATTGAAATGCCAATTAGTATATATGTGTTTTTGAAATGCCAATTAGTATATATATATATATATGTGTTATTGAAATGTCAATTAGTATTTGTATGTGTGTTATTTCCACGCCAATTTGTATATGCTTGTGTGTTATTAAAATGCCAATTAGTATATATGTGTGTGTTATTTAAATGCCAATGAGTATATTATGTATGTGTGTTATTGATATGCCAATTAGTATATTATGTATGTGTGTTATTAAAATGCCAATTAGTATATATATATGTGTTATTGAAATGCCAATTAGTTTATATATGTATGTGTTTTTGAAATGTCAATTAGTATATATACAAGTGTTATTTCCATGCCAATGATTTAATGAATGTGTGTTAATTCCATGCCAATTAGCCTATTAATGTGTGTAATTTCCATGACAATTAGTATATGTATGAGTGTTATTTCCATACCAATTAGCATATGAATGAGTGTTATTGACATACCAATATGTATATTTTTTGTGTTATTGAAAAGCAATTTAGTTTATTTATGTGTGTTATTGAAAGGCCAATGAACATATGTATGTGCGTTATTAAAATGCCATTTAGTATATATATGTGTGTTATAAAAATGCTAATTAGTATATATATGTGTTAGTGAAATGTCAATTAGTATATTATGTATGTGTTTTTTTAAATTGCCAATTAGCATCTGTATGTGTGTTATTGAAATGCCAATTAGTATATTATGTATATGTGTTATTGAAGTGCCAATTAGTATATTATGTATGTATGTTATTAAAATGCCAATTAGTATATATATGTGTGTTAGTGAAATGCAAATTAGTATATATATGTGTTAGTGAAATGCCAATTAGTATATATATATGTGTGTTATTGAAATGCCAATTAGTATATATATGTTTTTTGAAATGCCCATTAGTATATATATGAGTGTTATTAAATGCCAATTAGTATATTTTTGTGTGTTATTGAAATGCCAATTAGCATATGTATGTGTGTTATTTCTGTGGCAATTAGTAAATGTATGTGTGTTATTTCCATGCCAATTAGTGTATGTATGTGTGTTATTGAAATGCCAATTAGTGTATGTTCTGTTAATGAAATACCAATTAATAAATTATGTATGTATGTTTTGAAATGCCAATTAGCATATGTATGTGTGTTATTGAGATGCCTTTTAGCATATGTATGTGTTTTATTGAAATGCCAATTAGCATATGTATGTGTGTTATTGAAATGCCATTAGTATATGTATGTGATATTTTGAAGCTATTTAGCATATGAATGTGTGTTATTTCCATACTTGTAAGTTTATGTACTTTTGTTATATTTTATCTTTATGCTTATGTGTGTAATTGTTTATTAATTCCATGCCAATGATTATATTTGTGTGTTTGCCAATGCTTAAATATAGATGTTTGTGTTATACACATGTTAATTGATATTTATATATATATATTTATATATATATTTATATATATATATATATATATTTATATATATATATATATATATATATATATATATATATATATATATGATTTTTTCTCTGCTTATTTGTGTATATATATATATATATATATATATATATATATATATATATATATATATATATATATATATATATATATATATATATATATATATATATATATATATGAGTTTTCCTATGCTTATTGGTGTATGAAAATCTTATTTCCATGCTAAATGATAGTTGTATGATTTTCATGCTAATTGATAGTTGTATGTTTTATAGTTCTATGCTAATTGGTGAATTGTATTCTGTTATTTCCATGCTAATTAGTTTATGTATGTGTGTTATTTCAATTTTAATTGTTATGTTTTTGTTTTTATTCTCACTGCTCGTTTTTAATTCCATTGTATTATGTACATTGTTTTATTTCCATGCTAAATTTTATATACATGTTTATTTCCATACTATTTGTTATTGAATGTATTATTTCCATGCTCATGCTAATTGGTAGGCCCCTATGTGTATGTATTTGCATGCTAAATATAACAGTGCAAAATAAAATTTTATTTTAGAAAAATTGCTTTTGTCTGCAAGTAATTCCTTTCTTAACTAAAAAAATTAATGTATTCTATATCATACATAACATTTGATTAAGTAGCCTATAAATCATAATTTATAGTCATTTCTTTTGCTGCAAGGAATTGGGTCCGATGAACAATAAAAAGATTTTTTTTAAATATCCTGTCACAAGATAGAGTCTTGTTCAAATGAAGCTTTTGAGAGATATAAAGTAGCACTACTTCCTGAAGTTTTCCTTTTTTCTTGTTCACATATTTTGATACTTTAATTATTTATTTTTTTTTTTTGTAAATGCAAAAGGTTCTAATGTACAGAGTGGGTACCTACATTTAGTTGTTACAGTTGAATTAAGTCATAGTTTTATCAGGTTAATTTAATAATGTTTTTTTTTAAATAGATTTTTCAATCAAAGGAAAAATACAGTGACTATGCCCTTTGCCCTTTTAAAGTGAAAGACAGTACAATGCATGTAGAAATTATAAATTTAAAAAATGAAAGATTTTTTTTTCTATATTTAGGCCTACTGTTTGATCACAATAATTTTATGTCATGACATGCTGGGGTACAATAACACCAGTCACATCAACATGATTCTCTGTGATCGTTTCTTTCAAGGCAAACCTTCGTCATAGGTTTTTGAAATTTACGCCATCTAATTTGTGAATTTGTCAAAGTCGACTGTAACTGCAATGTATTTCCTATTATCTCGGCTTGAGTCTTTGACTTTGGCTAACAATATCCTGATCTTATTTTACAAAAATTAAAATCTCGCCTTCATCAAGATTGTTCCATAATAAAAATAAAATATAGGCCTAGTGTCAATATTTTCTAGTGTTGAGGCATTTCTAAATCTTTTCATGTTTTTAGGGTCTTTACTAAGTTTACTTTTATCTTCCTGACAGAGAGATTGCTCTCCTCTTGTGGCTATATAACAGTATTATTTATAACTTCCAACAGTTGCGAAATCAATAGTGTCTTTCACTTTTAGTTGACTTGTACATTATATAGATATGCCTCGTAGTAGATTAACTCTTACAATTCTTCCTTATCATTAGGTATCCTCTTGTTAATTTATGGCCTGATAATCTGGAAAAACAAAGATATATCAATAGTGTCTTTCACTTTTGGTGGACTTCTACGTTATATAATATATGCCTAGTAGTAGATTAATTCCAACAATTCTTCCTTATCATTAGGCATTCTTTTAATTCATGGCATGGTGATCTGGAAAAACAAAAATAAAGAGAAATGAATTTTTTTTGGTTTAAATCAATGTGCCAGTCCGTGGCCGTGAGGTGACTGTACCCCATGCTGACGTGAGGTGACTGTACCCCATGCCCCATGCTGACGTGAGGTGACTGTACCCCATGCCCCATGCTGACGTGAGGTGACTGTACCCCATGCCCCATGCTGACGTGAGGTGACTGTACCCCATGCCCCATGCTGTGAAAGATTAAACCTTAACTTAACCAATTCAATAACATGATGAACCTTTTTATCCTTGGAATGTATACAAATTAAAATCATAGAGAAATAAATTATAATGCCTTAAAATGAAAGTTTATACTCGCCTAAATCAGCAAAATATCGTTTTACAGAATCTAAGAGCTGCAACAGTCAAATCTTACGACCTGGCAGGGTAAATAAAGCGAAACGACATAAAGCAACATGTCTGCTTTCATTAGCAGTTGAACATTTAGCGGAAAGAACTCAAGAAACTCACGAAAAACAACTTTCTCGATATAAGTATTTAATAAGCAAAGTCATCCCATTTAATGGTGGTTGAAACTTGACATAACATTGAGTCTTATATTATGAATTATAGGCTACATATTGAAATAAATTATGTGCAGAGTATGGGACATCCTAGAATCTCTTCCAATGCTCTCGCTAAGCCTTCAAATGTTTGTTTTTTCTTCTTTTCTTTTTTTTTAAATTTGTGTGTCTGTGGCTTCACGTGAAATGAGTTTATCAAAACTAAGAGCTATGAAGAACTATTTACGATCCACCATTGGGCAGTCAAGACTTTCTGGTCTGGATGTACACTCTACTATCAAATGAAAGTGATTGAAATTATTTTGTTATACTGTGTACTTATTTTATCAAGAAGAAATCCATCGCGGAAGTCGGAGGGTGACCGGGGGGGGGGGATACCATGAGTTTACCGCACTGGCTGACACCAACAGTCTGGATGTACACTCTACTATCAAATGAAAGTGATTGAAATTATTTTGTTATACTGTGTACTTATTTTATCAAGAAGAAATCCATCGCGGAAGTCGGAGGGTGACCGGGGGGGGGGGGATACCATGAGTTTACCGCACTGGCTGACACCAACCTTAGCTACGCCTCTGGAGGATGGTATCGTCGGCGTAAACTAGTATTTTTATTTCTTCTCTCTTTGGTATGCTTATTCCTTTCATTTTAGTATCTTTTCATTTATTCTCTAACACTGGCTCTAAGCCAAGATAGGGTGAAAATGTGCATAGGTGAAAAAGTTGGTGTGAGATAACCTGTGGAAAGCTTGGTGCCAAGATACCTGCCTCCATGTTCTTGTTAATTATGACTCTAATATTATTATTATTATTATTTAGGCATTTTTGTATAGCGCTTACCTTACGGCTCTAAGCGCTTTACAATTATTAAAATATGTAAACTATTTAAACTGCTAAAGCAAAATAAAAATGAAAAACCAGAGACACTAGAATAGTAACTACAATGTGAAAAATGACTATAAAAACAATAGCTAAAACATTAAAATGGCTATAAAAACAAGTACACTTAGCACGTTTTGGCATATACTTAAATACAGGATCAACCCGAGACAGAAAATGAGGCAGGGCAAGGAGGATGCACCACAGGTCATAGTCGGACCTAAACAGATGGGTTTTAAGGGACTTTTTGAAAGTGGACGAGATTTCACAATGACGGATGTGGAAGGGGAGTTGGTTCCAGAACGTGGGCGCATGGAAGTAGAAGGAGCGTTCACCGATGGTCTTAGTTTTGGTTTTTGGGATTGAGAGGGTTCTATTGTCAATTGAAGAGCGTAGTTGTCTTGTGGGGATGTAAGGAAGCAGCAGTTCAGAGAGATAGACAGGAAAGTGAGGGTCAGTGAACGAGTTGAAGCGGTAGGACATCGTTCATAATAAAAATGAATACTCTCCCTCTAATGCCGATTATTTTTAACGATTGGAGGTTGGAGGGGGGGGGATATGTGTTTGTGTGTGGGTGGGGGAGGATTCAGTGTCAGAGACAGGAAATGTATAAATGTATTTAACGGGTAAATTGTCGGGTGGGTAAATTATTTTATTTTATTCCTATACAAATATATAAATCACAAGTCAGTGTAATTTACTTCTTGAAAGTTTTATCTTTTTTTTTTTTTGCAGCTCCACCATCTGGAGGTGGGTAGGGCGATGGGGGAATAAAATCCCATAATGTACTAAGGTGCGGAACAAAAGTTTCAGAAGCTTTGAACCTGGTAGCCAATGTTTCTTTTGGGCATCCCTCTGGAAGGCAGTGCCCCACTGCAATAAGTCATTTGCCCCCCTGGAGTAAGTAAAGTGCCCCCCACCAAGTACGATGTGTTCAACAAATAAGAAATATATATTTTATTTTTAAAAATCATTATTCATTTTTATAACATTTTCAAAATGCATAGCAACGTGTGCCTCTCATCGATTATAATGTTGATTAGTGGAAGAAAAAGCACTGTGCTCGATAGATTTGATGATCCGTAGATTTAAGGCTAATCTCGTTACCGTTACAGGTTTACATTTTTCGATTTTAAGTTATCGCGTTGTTTTGAAAATTAGCCGCTCTGCATTATAAACCAAAGTTTTCCTTCTTCTTGTTCGCATATTTTGGTACTATAATTTTAAATACTTAGTCTATTTAAGTGGTCAGCTCGTTAAACTATGCTCAGAGCAGCTCTCCTACATTTGTGTTACAATTTTAATAAATCTTATGTAACTCACGCAATTTGGAAAACTTCAGGAAATCATATTAATTCCAAAGAAAAATAAGATAACTTGCAACAACGACTTACGACCTGTTGCACTTACCTCTGTTGCAGAGAAATGTTTTGAGAAACTTATTCTGCGACAAATTTTAAATGAAGTACAGCAAAAACCTGATCCTCGCCTATTTGCTTTCAAACCTGCCAGAATTACGGAGGATCCTATCTTACTATAGTTGGAGAGACTTTACCATCACCTAGACAGTCCTAAAAAATATGCCAGAGTGCTATTCTTAGACTTCTCATTAGCATTTACCACTATCCAACCACGCCTTATGATAATAATATGGAAACTTTCCTCGTAGGGTGTCAATTTAAATATTCAAGCTTGGATACGTAATTTTTTAACAAATCGACCACATAATTCAGGGTAAATGACCAAAGAGAAATAAGCACTGAGGATCCACAAGGCTGCGTTCTCTCCCCTGTACTGTATACACTATATACCAATGATATTCCAGCTCAAGCGACACTGTTCCAGTCTTAAAATTTGCTGATGATACCACCATCGTTGGCTTAATATCTGAAGGAGAGCTTATACCCCAACTTAGTTACAAGCTTTATCAATTGGTGCGATGAAAATTTTCTCCAGCTGAATGTCTCAAAAACAAAAGAAATTGCTGTTGATTTTAGGAGAGGGAGACACCAGATTACAGATCTCAAAATAAAAAAATCAAAGTGTAGAGAAAGTAGAGGCATATAAGTATTTAGGTTCACCATTAATAATAAGCTAACATGGCATGAGCACGGCCAAATGCTGTATAAGAAATTCAACCAAAGACTGTTCTACCTCAAAAAACTGTACAATGTCGGCGTAAACAAGCAAGTCGTTAACTTATTCTACAGTGCAACAATTGGAAGCCTACTTAATTTCAGTATTACCTGCTGGTGTGGGAATGCAACGTCTGATGTTAAAGACCGCATAAACCGACTAATCAAGAAAGCTAGGAACATAACACAAACTAAACATCCTTCACTTTAAGAACTATTTCAAGAAAGATGTTTGTTTAGATGTCATTTAGTTTGTAGCTGCCTGTCATTTAGTTTGTAGCTGCCTGTAATTTAGTTTGTAGCTGCCTGTCATTTAGTCTGTAGCTGCTAAAATATTTTGGCCGATTTCTCTTCTGTCTGACTCTTCTTCTATCTGATTCTTCTTCAATCTGATTCTACTTGACACCATTTAAAAAGAAAAAAAAAATTTCTTACACTGAAAAAATCTAATGAACCTTTTGGTATAACTATAATATTATATTGACTATTGATGTTACGCACCGCCATGGTTATAAAGATTAAATCTGTGTTAGTAGCTGGCTCGTAGAAGAAACAATACGTAACAGAGGGCTGATCAGTGTGCAAAGAAAACGATCCCAAAGCTAGTGATACTAAGATTAATTTTAATTATATAAATAAAATGTATATACAAAAAATAATTTAAGTACAGTAGCAAAAGAGTATCAACTTACAGCATGTGGAAAAAATGTACAATCCTCAAAATTGAAATATTAATTTAAACACACAACAATATATACGTTTATATATATATGTTTATGTGAGTTTAAGCCCTTGAAATTCTGTTTGCTAGGAAACCTATTATATTGTTCAATTTGAGCTTGTTTATGTTCATCCAGTGCTTAACTGACTCCCTCTGTCTTCTGTGTCATACTAAGAAGCTGAGGGAACTGAGAGGGGGTCACGGATTGCTGAAGCTGGGTATCATCCGCGAACATGTGATAGCGCATATCAAACTGCTTGATCACTGCACCCACGGGCTGAACATGCACAGTGAAAAGCACCGGACCTAGGACTGAGCCCTGGGGTACTCCGAATTCGATGATAGGATAGTATGTGGTTTGAGAACTTTTGAGGGGTTAATATGACTTATTATATATAGTTTAATATATATTTTGTAACAAAGAAAATTGCGTTGTTTCAAATAGATAAAATAGAGTTAAAAACTATATGAACATTTAAAAAAATAACATTAAAATATTTTTAACAAAGAACCCCTTGCTTTATTTTGAA
This sequence comes from Lymnaea stagnalis, assembly GCA_964033795.1. NCBI lineage: Eukaryota > Metazoa > Mollusca > Gastropoda > Lymnaeidae > Lymnaea > Lymnaea stagnalis. The sequence continues at coordinate 98,451 of CAXITT010000123.1, forward strand.
ACACAAACTCAAAGAAAAACTGAAAATCTAACCAAAAAATGGTTTCATCATTAACCATCAGTGATATATAGGCCTAGTCTAGACCTATGATATCTGTCATGTCTATAAAGCAATAATAGTTTCACAAATTTACAAGTAAAAATATAAAGATTTCTTTTAAAAAATTGTTTTGAAATTGAATCAAGGGAAATAAAAAAAGCAAGACTTTAAAAACACGTTTTGTTGAAAAGAGTTGTTTACCTCTATTCAATAATCTGCAATGTGAGTTTCAATGTCTTAGATCTTAAGAGTAAAAAAGCAAACGCCTAAGACCTAAGTGTTGTTTTTTTTCCAACTTTTACTTCTCATCTGCTTCATTTTATTTGATTTATCATAATGCTTTGAACGTTTTTCTAGAGGAAATTACATTTGACTTAAGCATATACTCCTTAAATTAAGCCAGCATAAATGTACTTTTAATTTTAAAGTTATTGAAAAGTTGGAAAGAAATGTATTTTTTCTAAAGTCTGAAGTTTCTGTATTTGGAGGAACCGGTAGTGATTTGTTTCGCTGTAAGACGCAAGTAATAAGAAATGGAGAAGAATGTAAACAATCAGGAAGTTGAGAAATTTATAAACGCTTTCTTGAATACAGCGTCCTTTCATTTTCGAAGATAAGTCTCTCACTATGAACAGAGATCACTTAGGATAAAACAGTGGTACCTATTGTTTATCAAACGTTACCATAGATCCGAAAAGGCAACAGGTGTGTACAAAATCTATTGTAGTTATGAAGACAATATCAATAAAGCAGTGTAGTTACAGTAGGAGATACTGTAAGTGCAGAAGAGTCAATAAATAGGCTAATTGGTAGGCTAACTTTAAACTCATTGTAGTTCAGTATGCGTACTGAATTATGAATTTCGGTATATTTATTATAATTAGTTTAGGCTATAAATATAAATATCTGCCTAATGATTGAAAATGAATGAACTTTTTGAGAGGTGATATGATGATCTGATATGACTTAAAATTACAAAATACAAATGACTACCAAAAATTAGTATTAGAAATTGACTATAATAAACTATAATTTATAATAAAATAAGTCTCAGCCAAGATCCAAGATCTAACTGCCTAACCCTAATAATAAAAATAATTTAAATAACTTAAATAAAATTGATTTTAAATTACAAATTCTTTGAATATTAAAACTTAGCTCTTATATTATATATGGTTTGAATTTACATGCCCCAGTGATGTCACTTTCCTATTATAAGGCAACATTTCCACTCAGCTGAAGTACAGTACCTGTAGCTATATTATTATTCAGAATAAAAGATGGCTTTATCTGCACAAATCGCAACGTGGTTTACACCATCCTTTGTAAAAAGTGCGGTAAATTATACATAGGAGAGACATGTCGTAGCTTTGGAGACCGGCTTAGAGAACACCTCTACAACATAAATAAACAGGTCTCCAATAACACTTCTATAGTGGAATTTTAGACATCGCAGTTACTGGTATACTGTATACTAGTAACACATCGGATAGGATCTATATGGAGAATAAATTGAAAACAAGATTTGGTACTTGACTCCATACGGGATAAACCAAATCCAAAATTTTATGTAACTGCCATGTCTTTTTCCTGTTTGGTTTTTTACATTTTACTCTTAGTCATTTCCTTTCCATTCTTCTTTAATTTGTTTCTGTCTGGTTCTTTTTTGCCCACTTCCATTTTTTTCTCCCCTTTTTAGGTAGGATATATGTATATATATATATTATGTAAATTTAATTTATACTTATTTAATTATTTTGTTGTTGTACTGATGAAGGCATGTGCCAAACCGTATTCTTGTGATTATGTAAAATTATTATTAAAGCTTCCTTATATTGGTATAGTGACATAATTTGTTTGTGTCTAATTAATCTAATTTATTATTGGAATATTGCCTATATTCGACTTACTAACCCACTTTCAAACACCACCTCTCTGTCTTACCCACCCCATTGATAACAATATTATGTTTGCTTGGACTTACATCTACCTAGTGTATATGTATATGACACCAGATAATCACATAACACCTCGGAAGCTTAGGTATATAGATTGCTAAAGCATTCCATTGACTGTCACTCATCTTGTCTGCTTTACCTTATTTCTTATAGTTATGTGTTGATGTTAAACATAAGTTAAGGCTTAAGGTAGTGAACATATTTTTCATAACATGGACATTTTAAAATTTAAAACCTGGATATTTTAAATCTTTTTGTGCCAAGGGTTACAAAAGACTCATTTTATTTATAGATAGAGCTCTTTTGTCAGTACAGCATTCTTTTGAAAACAAAATATAAATTATCATGATGCCAATTTGGATGAATTATAATTCTCTTAGTTATGTCATTTATTTATGCCTGGATATCTTGCTCTTTTGATAACTTTCGAAAAAAAAATTTTTTTTATCTTGTACCGGAAGTCTTAAAAGTGAACTGAATGTCATAAAAAAATGTATGAAGGGTCATATCATATAAAGGCCATTTCAACCATCTTCCTTTATGAATATTTTCCCCCGTAAAAAACAAAAAAACAGTTTTAATAAGGCTTGCAACTTAAACATCCCAAATCTCCTTGCACACAGGAATTTATAATAATAAGTTGTTGACCCCAATTCTCTACAGGAATGGGAAACAATCATATATTAATATGTTAAATAGCTTGCAGAATTTATTAAGGAACATATCCCCATTCATTTGCTCTTAACATGAACACCTATTGGGAGCCTATAGCTTACTTAACTTTATATTTTTCTCCCAGTGACCTAAGTATTTTAAGAGCTTCATAAAAAAAGGCTCCTGACCTTCATTATAATCAACATAACAAATCAGATAAGTAATTAACATTAATCTTCCGAGTCAAACCTGGCAGAAAATCCCCATATGTAAAGCCGATAAAAAAATCTTTTAGTTGATATTTCATTGAGGAAGAGTTTAAATTTCTTTTTTTGCGGCATTTTATAAAATAGTTTGTTTATATTATTTTTATGTCTCATAAAGTAAAGGAATATCCAATACAAAGACCTCCAAACCCCACAAGTATCTCCATAGCATGGATCAAAGGAATTACAGATATTCAAAACTTTTGTTTGTCCCTGCCATCCATCAGTAATTTATTTCAACATTCCTATGAAACACACCCAGTGTGACTCACACTCAAGTGTTGTTTTTATAATGCACAACTCTTCATTCACATTGTAACGACTACATCTCAAAATATCTTTAGCCGGTTTTGGAAATTTAAAAATTAATTGTTCTTGTATCTCAGGGTTTGGTTCTCATGTTTCTGTTAATTAGGCTGCTTTGTTTGTTGTTTACTGTTAGATTGGCCCATGGAATTATTGAAAGGTTAGCTTGGATTAATTGTTTAATTTTGAGTTTGGCTCATTGTTTAAATTTAGGTTTGGGTCCTTGTTTAGGGTTAGGTTTGGGTCCTTGTTTAGGGTTAGGTTTGGTTAATTGATTGAGTTTGGTTTCACTTATTGTTTAGGGTTTGGTTAGGCTCATTGTTTAAATTTAGGTTTGGCTCATTGTTTAATGTTAGGTTTGGCTCATTGTTTAAGGTTAGGTATGGCTCATTTTTAATGTTAGTTTAGGGTAATTGTTTAATGTTAGGTTTAGCTCATTATTTAATGTTAAGTGTGGCTCATTGTTTAAGGTTAGGTATGGCTCATTGTTTAATGTTAGGTTTGGCTCATTCTTTAAGGTTAGGTTTGGCACATTGGTTAATGTTAGTTTAGGGTAATTGTTTAATGTTAGGTTTGGCTCATTATTTAATGTTAGGTTTGGCTCATTGTTTAATGTTAAGTTTGGCTCATTGTTTAAGGTTAGGTATGGCTCCTTCTTTAAGGTTAGGTTTGGCTCATTGGTTAATGTTAGGTTTTGCTTATTCTTTAAGGTTAGGTTTGGCACATTGGTTAATGTTAGGTTTTGCTCATTCTTTAAGGTTAGGTTTGGCTCATTATTTAATTTTAGGTTTGGCTCATTGTTTAAGGTTAGGTATGGCTCATTGTTTAATGTTAGGTTTAGCTCATTATTTAATGTTAAGTTTGGCTCATTGTTTAAAGTTAGGTTTGGCTCATTGGTTAATGTTAGGTTTGGCTCATTCTTTAAGGTTAGGTTTGGCACATTAGTTAATGTTAGGTTTGGCTCATTCTTTAAGGTTAGGTTTGGCTCATTGTTTAATGTTAGGTTTAGCTCATTATTTAATGTTAAGTTTGGCTCATTGTTTAAGGTTAGGTCTGGCTCCTTCTTTAAGGTTAGGTTTGGCTCATTCTTTAAGGTTAGGTTTGGCACATTGGTTAATGTTAGTTTAGGGTAATTGTTTAATGTTAGGTTTGGCTCATTATTTAATGTTAGGTTTGGCTCATTGTTTAATGTTAAGTTTGGCTCATTGTTTAAGGTTAGGTATGGCTCCTTCTTTAAGGTTAGGTTTGGCTCATTGGTTAATGTTAGGTTTGCCTCATTCTTTAAGGTTAGGTTTGGCACATTGGTTAATGTTAGGTTTTGCTCATTCTTTAAGGTTAGGTTTGGCTCATTATTTAATGTTAGGTTTGGCTCATTGTTTAAGGTTAGGTTTGGCTCATTATTTAATGTTAAGTTTGGCTCATTGTTTAAGGTTAGGTCTGGCTCCTTCTTTAAGGTTAGGTTTGGCTCATTGGTTAATGTTAGGTTTGGCTTATTCTTTAAGGTTAGGTTTGGCACATTGGTTAATGTTAGGTTTGGCTCATTCTTTAAGGTTAGGTTTGGCTCATTATTTAATGCTAGGTTTGGCTCATTCTTTAAGGTTGGGTTTGGCTTATTGTTTAATGTAAGGTTTTGTTGGTTGTTCAAGGTTAAACAAACCTGTTTTTTTTAGGTATTCCCGCACGCTTGACACTGCTCCCCCTCCTCCCCCCTCACCTTTGGCAAAGAACCCATGTCCTAGTTTGTATTTTTGTGTGGTTATTTTTTGTACCTATGGGTGGCATTGTAACTCCATGAACTATTTTAATTCGGTTGATTGTAAGGAAAGCTGAGACGACTTCTATAAATTGTTAACATCAGACGTCATTAAAGTTCACTTCATGATTCCATTACATGACACGTGAGACAGTCCAACGCAGTATGTGTTTGTTTATCCATCAAACAGCTTGACACCTCAGTGCTTCATGGATTAAAAAAAAATAATGTTTGTGTTTCTTTTATGATTTTTGGACAGACACAAGTGGTTCTTGTCATTATACTTGTTATTCTACTGATGTTTGCATGCATCGAAAGTTAAGATTGCTATCAATTTATTTTACAGTTCTAAGAATACCCATAAATCTATGTGGATTTAGTATTATGTTAACGTGGCAGTCTGTGTTTAATCTGAATCGTTCATTCTATCATCTCAAAATCCCCGGACAATGGTTTTTTTTAAACGTAATGTCTTTCTGTAGGCCCTCGAATCAACCCTCTTTGTGGCTACATGTGTCTGTCTATTTAAACAATGTAAGACATGGAAGTTTACTTGATGGCCTAGTGGTAGCTGGAGGAGCGTCTGAAAGTTTTGTTGACATAAATGCACGTCGTATGTCTACGATGGCGAATGTAAGTTGTGACACATGTTAACCCTAAAACTAAAACTAAGACCATCGGTGAACGCTCCTTCTGCTTCCATGGGCCCACGTTCTGGAACCAGCTTCCCTTCCATATACGTCATAGTGAAACCTCGTCCATTTTCAAAAAGTCCCTTAAAACTCATCTGTTTAGGTCCGCCTATGACCTGTGATGCACCCTCCTTGCCCTACCTAATTTTCTGTTTCGGTTTAATCCTGAAGTGTCAAAGTGTCCTCTTTTTATAGCCATTTTCATTGTTTCTATAGAATAGTAGTTACTATCCTAGTGTCTCATTTGTATTTACTTAGTT
>CAXITT010000123.1:108603-125638 GCA_964033795.1 Lymnaea stagnalis
GGGGGGGGGGGGGGGCGCAGAAAGGCAAATAATTAATGATGTCTTTTACATAGCAAATACTTTTTTCATTTTATGCTTTAGAGTCAAGGGCTATTTTTTTTGTAATATTTAACTTAGGAAGTCTTGACAGGTATTATATAGTCAAAAAGATATATAATATATCAGCATAAGTAATTACTATTTATTTATTGTGTTATTGATGAACTTTGTGTGTGAAAGAATGCAGCTCCAAATAGGACAGTCAAATGTTAAGTTGTGGCCCTTTAGCAACAGCATGTCAACACAACGTCTGACACTGGCCAATGTGTTTAACACTGGCTAATGTGTCTAACACTGGTTAATATGTCTGACTCTGGCTAGTGTGTCTTACACTGGTTAATGTGTCTGACTCTAGCTAATGTGCATGACTCTGGCCCATGAGGCTGATTCTGGCTAATGTGCCTGACTCTGGTTAATGCTCCTGACTATGGCAAATGTGTCTAACGCTGGTGAATACGTCTGACTGGTTTAATGTGTTGGGCTCTGGCTAATGTGTCTGACTCTGGCTTGGCCTTGCAATCTAAGGTTTTATCTAGACCACCCGTGAAAGGTCTTTTAAAATTTATTTTTCCCCTTCGGTTTAACGCCATTTTAAAAAAAATCCACTTGAATTAAGAACCAGCACAGTTACAGCTGTTTTGTTGTTCGTCCGACTGATGACTTACGCGGGTGACTGTTGTTTAAAGTGGGGAAGAGTTGCACGGCGTCAACCTCACTCTCTCGCCCGGGCCCACCATATCCAGTGGCAAGACTCTATGTCAAGACGACCAGGGATGGGTACGGTTGTAGGAATTGTCATTGTATGCGCTTTACGGGACTCCAACTTGGGTTTAAATTCAGCTATAGTACAGCTTTTTTATAACTTGTATGACATCATGACTTCTGCCTTTAATCCTTGTAAAGCTCATTTTGAGAAAAAAATAACTAGTGCCACATCTACAGGACATAAATATGGTTATATGAGGAAGGTAATCAAACAAAAAGATCCACATTCATTTTGACCATGAATGTGTTGTGTTTCTGAACACAACTTGGCCTCATATGTAAACTTAAGTGGAGTAGATATGCAATCGAACGGGCGCTTTATCTTGTCTCATTTAAATGACGTCCCAAAAAATAGATTGGGCATTGAAGACAATGAGTCCTTTTGTAGTTCAGATAAGAGTTGATCAGGATAGATAAGTATCTGAACTGTAGCACGTTAGTTCATCAATTGAAGCACTCCCATTTAAATAGTTACAGTTTGTAAGCTAATGGTTACCGTTGAAAAGAGTATTGGATTGGTGAGCTGCACCCCTGGCTAATGGGACAAGTCTACACTTTAACTTGACTTTTTTTTTTTTTTTTGCTATGTTAATTTTTCTTAGGACGGGTAGATTTTTTTTCTTTCCTATTTTCTTTTTTTAGTTTAAGCCATTTCNGGGTGTGTGTGCTAGGAAGGCAGGAGCCTTGATTTAAATTAGAGGAATGCTTGGAGTGGGCCACTAAGTCAATAATCTTGGCTTGGGGTAAATGTAATCATTTTCCTCTTTCTTTTTTTTTTTTTTCCTTTAATTATAAAAAGAAATTACAATTTCATAAATTAAGTTGTGTTATTGTTGTGTTTATTAATGTATATTTCATTGTGAGGAAAATTGACTTCACTAACTTTTCTTTACCTCTGGGTAATGATGGTAAGTCAGAATAAGTTTTTAAAAAATCTCAATAGTTTTATGTATCCCAATTTTATTTGCATGAAGCTTTTAACACTGTCCTGACAAACTTGGCCAGGTAGCTCGCTGCATCTTGTTTCTTGACATCAATTTTTTTTAAAAACTATTTGGTTTTCACCTTTTCATTTTGAACATGAAAAAAAAATCACACAAATCTTCTGTTCAATTTTCCTTTTTTCTGTTTCTCTATTGATGGTATATAGGGATGCTATTGTAAAAGTAAAATAAAACTGTCTAGTCTTTTAGTAGCTGTTTGTCAGAAACTGCATGAGGGCAAAGTCAGGTCAGGACTGATCTATATGTAAACTATATATATAGGACTCTGTGTATTTTGTACTACATACATGGAGTGTGGTGCTCAACAGAAATCATTAATTTTCAACCATTTCAATTATCTTCATGCTGTCCTGAGAAATACCATGGGGCATAAGCCAAAACTCACCTGTCCATCTGGTGCTGTGTTGTCCTGATCTCGTGCACTGATCAAGATTTGATTGCCTGTTGATCCTTGTCCCGGTATCGGATTCTCTTCCTGCATTGCTATCATATCATGAATAATATATTCTAACCAAAACGGTACACAAAAAAATCCCCTCATAAACTATGAAATATTATATTTGCATGGTCACTTGAGCTCAGATACAGTATCCATTAATGACATCTGATCTGTGTGTGTAGTTGGACATGTCACTCGGTGGTAACATAGGCCTTGATGATTACTGTTTATGTTAAACACATGGGGGTCTTTCAGTCTTGTATGGTACAAATTACTGTAATTTCTACTGAATTCTAATATATGTGCAATGGACATTGTTTGACACAGTGGTTCCCAAACCACCTAGTAACCATTTGTAGAGACTTCTGCAAAAAGTTATTACTAAGTGAGTTATTGATTTTCAATTATCAATTAGTTTGTTCAATTCTATCACATTGAAATTATTGAAAATAGAAATAATTATGAAATAATTTTGATAATGTGAAATTTTTTTAATATCTTGAAATTATTTTAATATTCACTGTGCCCGTGTGAGGAAGCTGTGGCTCTCAAGGGTGCCACAGCCCTCTGGGGCACCATGGCTCTCCAGGGTGCCAAGGCTTGTAGGACACCATGACTCTCTAGGGCGCCTAGGTGCACAGGTTTTAGTACAAAAACATACATTCTTTTTACTGTTAATAGATTGACCATAAATTGTGTTCAGATGTTTTTGGGGTGGTATAATTCAGTCATCAAATGTGTAAGGATCAAAAGCTTTGTAAAGTAACATTTATTCCATTATATTTAACGAGATTAAAATACCCTTATTCAAAGTTTCTACCATCTCATCATCTTTACCACATCATCACCCCATTTAAAGATTCTGTCATCTCATCATCTTTACCAAATCATCCCCCCCCCCCCCTTTAAAGATTCCGTCACCTCAACATCTGTCCTAATTATCCCACCAATTTAAAGACATGTTTTAGTAATTAAAATACCCTTATTCAAAATTTCTACCATCTCAACCTCTTTACCCCATCATCACCCCATTTAAAGATTCTGTCATCTCATCATCTTTACCAAAACATCCCCCCCCCCCCTTTAAAGATTCCGTCACCTCAACATCTGTCCTAATTATCCCACCAATTTAAAGACATGTTTTAGTCACGTTACGTTATTGTGTTTTCAAGCCCAGACATATATTGTTCCTCTACTTATTTATTCCATGTGTTTTCAAGAAATGTTGTCAGAACAATTAATCTGCATGATAAAAACTGAACAGTTTCATAATGACACGGCAGAAATTGTAATTATTTTGTCTTTCTCAGCTGCAAAAAGTTATCGTGTCAAGTGTTTTCATTGTGTTTTCTTCTTTTCAAAATGAAATAAAATTACAAAAATCAAATCACATTTTTTTAGTATAAGATGCTTCTCTCCGCCCCCCCTCCCCCCCCCCCACCCCCCATTCAACTACTACTGTTTTTTTTTAAATATTGGATATAGCTCTATACCATCAGACACATATTTGTTCAGTATAACAACTGTTACTTGAGGGTACAATGTTTCTTCAGTATAGATTTTTAGACATGAACAATTTGTGTCAATATAACAATATAAGTTAAGCTTTAATAATAATTTTACATAATACACAAGTATACGTTTCAGCACACACCTTCATCAATACAACAAAAAAACAATTAAATAGTATAAATTAAATTTACATAATATATATATGCATATATCCTACCTAAAAAAGGGGAGAAAAAATAGGAGTGGGCGAAAGACAGAAACAAAGTGGTGCTGGGTGGCCGAGCGGTCTAAACTGTCTCAAACCAAATAGCTGGTGGTCTGGAGTTAAATCCCCACCAAAGCCACGATGGGACTCGTTAGCCTTGGACGGCAACCCATCTAAGAGAAGGCAAACTCTGAATTTAAACCAGGAGCCAGAATGATCAACAAATTGATCCTGGGCCCCTCAAATATAAGAAGAAGAAGTAAAGTAAAGGGACTGTTCCTTGAGAGAAACTATGTAATATTCATTTTGTTCAGTATAATGACTGTCCCTTGAGGCACACGATTTAATATTCAGTTTGTTCAGTATAACGATTGTTCCTATGTAAAATAGATAGTTATTGTATAGAAACTAAATCACATCAGATTGGATTATCCGTATCATTTCCTGTGTTACAGATGGATTGTGGAGTCCTGGTCCAATTTCAGCTGATTGATGAGACAGGGACTGCAGAAAGATGAGCCAAGAGACCCTGGAAACTGCAGGGTACCGGCGATTCGGCAGTGGTATCATAACACAGACACAAAAACTAAAGGAGGTAAGCCCGTCAGGCAGTCGGTGAAATCAAGAGCAATCACAAGATTAACATCTCAGACCATTGTCATGAGTCATTGTCATGAGACAATGTCATAATTCATACATTGTTTTTGAATGCGTTGATTTGACAGTCCATACACTCACCCAAAGTCATTGTTACTTTTGCTAAAAATTTAACTAAGAAAGTAATGGAACAAAGGCACTTAGCTGTAGGCAAAAAAAAATCTGAGATGTGGTCCATTGTGCATTCAGTTGACAACTCTTAAGGGCTAATTTATGAACAGTGGTCAAACATTTCAATCAGGGAAGTCAGATTTGAACAAATAAAAAAAAGTATTTTTGTTAACCATAAATTTTTACAACCACAAACATCTGAGCTGGATAAAGTTTGTTGCATAGTTTGCAAAAGGCACATCAAAAACACCCATACAAAAAATAATCATCAACCTGCTGTTTACGTGTCAAATATTTTTTGGCTTAATTTTGTTTGTTAGTCTTGAATTTGATCTCTGTAAGGTTACCTCCCCATTTAAATTCATCTCAGGTTTAGTGTCAGAAAACTAAACTAATGAAACGTGTCAGCTCTATGGTAAGTAGATGACAGTATGGCAGATGGTAGGATTGCAGGGGGGTAGATGTTAGAAGGACACGATGGTGTATCAGACTGTAGGCCATATGATAGTGTTACTGATGATAATAAGACAGTTGATAGATAGATCACAGTTGATAGAATGGAATGACAGAATATTTAAATGGGGTTAGGGCTAGGGGCTCAACATGTGCAGAGAGTGTACCAAACATTTGGATCAGAATTTGTCTATTATTTAGTAGTAAAAATTGACATTAAACTTTTGCTTAAGCTGTTGATTTTCAGTTCATGAATCAATTGATTAGATGTATGAACAACTTATTGATGCATGAAAGACTGTCAGTTGTATGAATGGCTTTAGATGCATTCCTGCGTCCTTGGCATGCAAAAAGACCAAGACTTTGACTTGAGTGGTAGCCTTGACTTGAGCTGTATTTTTTTTCAAAGTGAGGGAGAGTTGCTCAATTCATCAGCCTCACTCTCCCCCTAGATGAGTTGCCATCCAAGGTCAGCCAGTTCCATCCGCCCGGGGGAGGGAGGGGGGGGGGGGTTTGCTGGTGCTGTGTTTGCTTGTCTTGGATTTTGCTGGAGATTGAACTCCAGTTCACAGGCTTGGGATCGGTCTCAATGTAAAGCACTCCGCCAGCAGCACCCATTCCTGTATGGTGTATGACCATTTGATTTGTCAAGTACTGAGTCCCTCCTAGTGTTCAGATTATGTACAATTATTAAACTGTTACCTGTTCGACTTTAAAATTTGTTTGTCTTGAGACATACAGTTTATATTAGTTTCTTAATATACCACACCTTTGAAGTGTGTAGTGGACAAATTATTATTTTTGTTTAGTGTTACGGTATTGTAGTTTTTTTTACTCTATTTAAAACTTTTACTTTTTAAAAATATGTTTTGTTTACCCACAACTTAATGGATGTTTCATGGATTTATATGAGTTAGTCACAAAGTAAAGGATAGTTTTATAAATTCATTTTTAATGTGCCACACCTTAATGATTAATGGGCCTTTCTAGATTCAAATTAATTTAATAAGTCTTTTTCTAGATTTAAATTAAATTAAAGAGTTTTTTTCTAGATTTATATTAATTTAATTAGCCTTTTTCTAGATTACATTAATTTAATATTTTTTTCTTGATTTATATTAATTTAATGAGACTTTTTTCTAGATTTATATTACTTTACTTTGTCTTTTTCTTTATTACAATTAATTTAATTAGCCCTTTTCTATATTTATATTAATTTGATGAGAGTTTTCCTAGATTTATATTAATTTAATGAGAGTTTTTCTAAATTTATATTGATTTAATGAGACTTTTTATAGATTTATATTTTTTATTGAGAGTTTGTAATCATTAGATTATTTCTTGTAAAAAATGTCAGATGGAGATAATTTTCATGAGAGATATTATTGAGATTATTTTACTGTTTTCAAATGTTTGATGGCTTTATTTGATTACGTTTGTATGACTTCCTGTTTGTGACTGGCCTGTAATTAAATTTATTCTGTAATCATGTCTCATGTTTCAGCGTTTATTCCCCTTGAGACATACTACAGGTGACAGGGTTGTTTATGTTGACAACTGCACGCTAACCAGTGATCAGGCTGAACATCTTCCAACTTATCCAGACAACACTGTGGTCTCTTCCAAAGTAAGTTAATATCAAGTCTCATTTATCTAAGTCCCACGACCTGCCGTGAGTAACATGAGAGTATTTTTAATGTCACTAATTTTGTGTAGGTCAGTTGAGATAAATAGGCTTTAACCAATGTAGGACCTATGGTATGTAGGTCAGTTGAGATAAAGAAGCTGTAACTAATGTAGGACCTTGGTATGTAGGTCAGTTGAGATAAAGAAGCTGTAACTAATGTAGGACTTATGGTATGTAGGTCAGTTGAGATGAATAGGCTGTAACCAATGTAGGACTTATTTTGTGTAGGTCAGGTGAGATAAATAAGCTGTAACCAATGTAGGACCTTTGGTATGTAGGTCAGTTGAGATAAAGAAGCTGTAACTAATGTAGGACCTTTGGTATGTAGGTCAGTGGAGATAAAGAAGCTGTAACTAATGTATGACTTACGGTATGTAGGTCAGTTGAGATAAACAAGCAGATACATCGTGAATCTCTTGCATTTTATGATAGACATAGTTTTATAGATAATGTAGTGTTTTTAGATAATGTAGTGTATTTAGCTAGTTCTTACCTAAAGTAGTGTGTTTACCTAGTGTTGTGAGTTTAGCTAAAGTAGTGTGTTCAGCTTATCTACATTAGTCTATGGACGATGCTCTTTCATCATTGCTCTGCAGTACACACTGATCACCTTCCTACCTAAGAACTTATTTGACCAGCTGCGGAGAATTGCCAATTTTTACTTTCTTTGTGTAGCATTTATCCAAGTGAGTCCATTTTTTTAAAATACAATTATATCCATTGTGTGTGTGTTGTGGGTAATGTTTGTTGTCATCTGAGGAAGAGCTTAAATTTGATGTATGAAAAGAAAAGGGTTGGTGTGAAGCAATAAAAGAGAATTGGGTGACTCAAAAAAAAAGAGGTTTGGGGAGACAAAAATGGGCGTTGTGTTGACATAAGAAAGGAGGCTGGTGGTGATGCAAAAAGGAATGGGGGTGACTCAAAAAAATGGGGGTGAGGTGAATCAAAAAAGGGTTTGGGGGGACACAAAAAATGGGGTTAAGGTGACACAAAAAGGGAGGTTGGTGTAACACAAAGCAGTAGGTAACACAAAAAAAAGGTGACACAAAAAGGGAGGTTGGTGTAACACAAAACAGTAGGTAACACAAAACAGTAGGTAACACAAAAAAAGGTGGCACAAAAAATGGTGGTTTGGGGGTGGGACACACAAAGGGGGATGGGGGGGTCACAAGAAAAGGATTCATTGGGCAAGGGGATGGGGGGGTCACAAGAAAGGGATTCATTGGGCAGGGGGATGGGGGGGTCACAAGAAAGGGATTCATTGGGCTGGATTTTGAGAAGATTTGTTCCTAAGTCCAAACATTTATTTAGTCTGGATTTCCTTTTGTCAAAATGTGATATTTTCAAGTCAAAATTTACACAAATAAACTTTGGACTCTTTGGATGTTCTAGAATAATAATTAGACTTGTGGTCAATATAGATTTTAAAAGGACTTAAGTGTCCCCCAACTAACACTGACTTACATGTTCATAAGATAATGTCACAGTTGATAATGTGACAGTTGATAATGTGACAGTTGATAATGTGACAGTTGATAATGTCACAGTTGATAATGTCACAGTTGATAATGTCACAGTTGATAATGTCACAGTTGATAATGTCACAGTTGATAATGTCACAGTTGATAATGTCACAGTTGATAATGTCACAATAGATAAAGTCACCATTGATCAAATATGTGTCACTGTTCATTAAAATTGTGTATTAATTTACTATTTTAAAAAAATATTTACATGTCTGTTTTCTGGTTGACCAACTTTCTAATATTTCCAAATTTTTAGTTTGTCATTGACACACCTGTCACGCCTCTGACCAGCATCCTCCCACTTGCATTTGTCATATCAGTGACTGCCATCAAACAGGTAAGCATTTGACATATCAGCGACTGCCATCAAACAAGTAAGCGTTTGACATATCAGTGACTGCCATCAAACAGGTAAACATTCGACATATCAGTGACTGCCATCAAACAGGTAAACATTTGACATATCAGTGACTGCCATCAAACAGGTAAACATTTGACATATCAGTGACTGCCATCAAACAGGTAAACATTTGACATATTAGTGACTGCCATCAAACAGGTAAACATTTGACATATCATTGACTGCCATCAAAAAGGTAAGCATTTGACATATCAGTGACTGCCATTAAACAGGTAAACATTTGACATATCAGTGACTGCCATCAAACAGGTAAACATTTGACATATCATTGACTGCCATCAAAAAGGTAAGCATTTGACATATCAGTGACTGCCATTAAACAGGTAAACATTTGACATATCAGTGACTGCCATCAAACAGGTAAGCATTTGTCATATCAGTGACTGCCATCAAACAGGTAAGCATTTGTCATATCAGTGACTGCCATTTAACAGGTAATACTGGTAAAAATTAACCCATCCTTTCCTACCAAGTGATCAAATCAGAAGGCGGCTGCTGTATGCTGTATAATAATGTGGGTGCCCTAAGGGATTTTTCATTATTGTCATGTTATACGTTTTTGAACTAACAAGCTTAAATGCCTTCTCTCAGGGCTACGAGGACTGGTTACGGCATCGGGCAGACAGTGAGGTCAACCATCGACCAGCTTACATCATCCGTAATGGCATACAACAGCCGGATTGCAAGGCAATGGACATAAAGGTAATGCAGGGAGAGAAGATCCAAGCAAGCTGAGAGAAAACTAGTGGAGAGAATGGTGAAGCCAGTGCAATAGACTTTAAGGATGTGTAAAGTGGCATATGTCACAATGATAAAAGACCTGGCAAGTGAAAGCTTAAATAAAGTACCTGGCATGTCAGATTGAAAACACTCCTGGCAAGTTAAAGCTCGGGGAGACATTGAACAAAGAAATAAACTTTTGTTGACTTCAAAGCCCCCCCCCCCTTTTTTTTAAAAAAAAGTTCTTAAGTCTTTGCTGTGTGCCCAGTTTGAACACTATGGCATAAACATATCACACCTTATTTATTAGAAACTTGATTACAGAACAAAAAAAAGTAGTCCCTTATAAGAATGTATTACATCACATGTGTCTCTTCTGTCCTAGGTTGGGGATATTGTCAAAGTTCTGGTCAATGAAGAGTTCCCGTGTGACCTCGTAATGCTGTCCTCACAGGACAAAAATGGCCAGTGTTTTGTCACAACTGCCAATTTGGACGGAGAGACCAACTTGAAGGTTGGACCATAATTTCTTGGATCCAAATACTTTTTCATTCAAGGAATTCCCTGTGATATCAGTGTTACATAAATATCTTGGGACATCGTGGGTGGGGGGGTTGGGGGGTTGTAACATTATATTGGTGACAATGTGTGGTGTCTATGTTATGTGATTTGTGATAGTAAGGATAAAATATCAGCCAACATAGTGTGAGGTCATTTGTGGACGGACACTAACTTTAATTACTGTTATTTTTTTGGGAATGTCCATTACATTTTAGCTGCCTTATATTTTTAGATAAATTTAAATGTGCGGCAATCATCCTAAGTGTAAATAAATCCTTCGAGATTTCATTGATTTCCATTCTCTGCTAGACCCACTTCTGCCTCCCTGAGACTCAGCAGCTGAGAACCCCTGAGCAGCTGGGCCAGCTCAGAGCCAAGATCAAATGTAAGGCCCCCATCCCTAACCTCTACTCCTTCGAAGGCGTCATGGAGTTTGGACCGTCCTGCGAGTCACAGCCACTCGGCGTTGACAACTTGCTGCTGAGAGGAGCCCGTCTGAAGAACACGGATTACATCTATGGTGAGCTGGATGATATGCTGGATAAGTAGAGTCCTTACTCTTATTTACTTATTTACAGCCAGTGATGCAGCTGCTCCAACCCTGCGCCCCTCCACCTTTTCCGATACAGCTGTTACCTAATCTAAATGATCACTAATTAAGTCATTATTGTCACTAAAGGAGTTCATGTATGACTGATTTCTATGCTATAGGAATACTTTAGATGTCTTGTGTTCAAATTGTTATAATTGTAAAATGCTGTCCAGGTTTAAATATGTATTTATTTATGTGCTGAAAATAAATATATACAATGTAATCAAAAAACGTTTCCAATTATTTAGATCAAAAAAGAATCTTAATTTATCCTAAATGTTTAGATGGAATAGGCCCTCTGGTACAATGCCAACCAGGGCATGGCATGCAAGTTAGTCTTTTCTAAAGGCCACCAATAGGAACCAGAATGATCAATACATTGATCGTGGGCCCTTAATATATAGAAGAAGACGCTGGTTTTTTTTTTTAAGACCTTATCTCACAATGTCATTAACCTTGTTCTAATGTTTAGCCGTAAGAGGTTGTGTGTTATCTCACAATGTCATTAACCTTGTTTTAATGTTTAGCCGTAAGAGGTTGTGTGTTATCTCACAATGTCATTAACCTTGTTTTAATGTTTAGCCGTAAGAGGTTGTGTGTTATCTCACAATGTCATTAACCTTGTTCTAATGTTTAGCCGTAAGAGGTTGTGTGTTATCTCACAATGTCATTAACCTTGTTTTAATGTTTAGCCGTAAGAGGTTGTGTGTTATCTCACAATGTCATTAACCTTGTTTTAATGTTAAGCCGTAAGAGGTTGTGTGTTATCTCACAATGTCATTAACCTTGTTTTAATGTTTAGCCGTAAGAGGTTGTGTGTTATCTCACAATGTCATTAACCTTGTTTTAATGTTTAGCCGTAAGAGGTTGTGTGTTATCTCACAATGTCATTAACCTTGTTTTAATGTTTAGCCGTAAGAGGTTGTGTGTTATCTCACAATGTCATTAACCTTGTTCTAATGTTTAGCCGTAAGAGGTTGTGTGTTATCTCACAATGTCATTAACCTTGTTTTAATGTTTAGCCGCGTAGACTGCTACATTGTGAGACTTACAAATTGAGTTCCTTGTCTGTCTTCCCAGGTTGTGCCATATACACTGGTAGAGATACCAAGATGGCCTTGAATTCTAAGTCAAAGAAAACTAAGTTTTCAAGGGTGGAGAGGTAAGCCATTTTAGTCTCAGAGGGACACATCAGCACACCACGAGAAACTATCCTACACCACCACTTTCATGACTATCATTTAACAAGTTACATTACTATCACATTAATTTATTAGAATGCACATATTCCTTTTGTGTATGATTTTTTCAAGAGACTGCACATATCCATGATTTTATAATGATTTTTTTCAAGAGAATACACCTAGTTCTGCTTGTATAATCATTGCCCAGTTTTCTGTTTCAGGAAGATGAATGCATACCTACTTGTATTTCTCATTATTCTTACCATTGAGTCTGTTGTTTCAACTGGCATCAAGTTTTGGTACGAAGAGAGTCATGGCATCCCTTGGTATGTGTCCAAGGAAAGCTTTAACAATGAGGTAAGTAAACATGGGATCATTCCTTGGTTTGTTCCCATGGCAACCTTAAACAATGAGGTGAATAAACATGGCACCATCCCTTGGTTTGTTCCCATGGCAACCTTGAACAATGAGGTGAATAAACATGGCACCATCCCTTGGTTTGTTCCCATGGCAACCTTAAACAATGAGGTGAATAAACATGGCACCATCCCTTGGTATGTGTCCAAGGAAAGCTTTAACAATGAGGTAAGTAAACATGGGATCATTCCTTGGTTTGTTCCCATGGCAACCTTGAACAATGAGGTGAATAAACATGGCACCATCCCCTAGTTTGTTCCCATGGCAACCTTAAACAATGAGGTGAATAAACATGGCACCATCCCTTGGTTTGTTCCCATGGCAACCTTGAACAATGAGGTGAATAAACATGGCACCATCCCTTGGTTTGTTCCCATGGCAACCTTAAACAATGAGGTGAATAAACATGGCACCATCCCTTGGTTTGTTCCCATGGCAACCTTGAACAATGAGGTGAATAAACATGGGTACCAAAGTCTTCCTTTTTTTTTTAATGGTTGTTTAAATAAGATTTTTCTTTAGAGATTTTTTTCTTTTTTTTTTCCAGGCTCAGAAAGCTGTAGAGACAGGGTTAGCGTTCATGGTTCTGTACAACTACATCATTCCAATATCTCTCTATGTCACTGTTGGTAAGTTGTCACATTACATCATTCCAATATCTCTCTATGTCACTGTTGGTAAGTTGTCACATTACATCATTCCAATATCTCTCTATGTCACTGTTGGTAAGTTGTCACATTACATCATTCCAACATCTCTCTATGTCACTGTGGGTAGGTTGTCACATAACATCATTCCAACATATCTCTATGTCACCGTGGGTAGGTTGTCACATAACATCATTCCAACATATCTCTATGTCACTGTGGGTAGGTTGTCACATAACATCATTCCAACATATCTCTATGTCACTGTGGGTAGGTTGTCACATAACATCATTCCAACATATCTCTATGTCACCGTGGGTAGGTTGTCACATAACATCATTCCAACATATCTCTATGTCACTGTGGGTAAGTTGTTACATTTAAATCATTCCAACATATCTCTATGTCACTGTGGGTAGATTGTTAAATTTCATTATTCCAACATATCTCTATGTCACTGTGGGTAGGTTGTCACATAACATCATTCCAACATATCTCTATGTCACTGTGGGTAAGTTGTTACATTTAAATCATTCCAACATATCTCTATGTCACTGTGGGTAAGTTGTCACCAAAAGAAGCCACCTCCGTGGCCGCTGTAACATATGTCCCCAAGGGATTGAAGTTGATCAGATCACTTTCCCTCTGGATGTATCCAGAATCAAAAGTTGTTTTACTTGTTCATATCGCCTTTTTCAAACCATCCTTCATAAAAAGTGCTGCAAATGCTGCATCACCGAGGCAGGTCATCGCCCTGGAGACCAATTTAGAGAACTCATGTATAACATAAATAAACAAGCCCATTGTTCCATTTGGAATCATTTCAATATTGCTCACCACAATGAGATGTCAGACATCACTTCAATATTGCTCACCACAATGAGATGTCAGACATCACTTCAATATTGCTCACCACAATGAGATGTCAGACATCACTTCAATATTGCTCACCACAATGAGATGTCAGACATTGCAGTTACTGTGAATCATTTCAATATTGCTCACCACAATGAGATGTCAGACATCACTTCAATATTGCTCACCACAATGAGATGTCAGACATTGCAGTTACTGTGAATCATTTCAATATTGCTCACCACAATGGGATGTCAGACATTGCAGTTACTGTGAATCATTTCAATATTGCTCACCACAATGGGATGTCAGACATTGCAGTTACTGTGAATCATTTCAATATTGCTCACCACAATGGGATGTCAGACATTGCCGTTACTGTGAATCACTTCAATATTGCTCACCGCAATGAGATGTCAGACATCACTTCAATATTGCTCACCACAATGAGATGTTAGACATTGCAGTTACTGTGAATCACTTCAATATTGCTCACCACAATGAGATGTCAGACATCACTTCAATATTGCTCACCACAATGGGATGTCAGACATTGCAGTTACTGTGAATCACTTCAATATTGCTCACCACAATGAGATGTCAGACATTGCAGTTACTGAAATTATTGCATGGGAGTAATACAGCTGAAAGAATTTACACAGAAAACAAATCAATCAAAAGATTCGGCGCATTGACTCCATATGGTATAAATCAAATTCACATTTTCACACGGCTGCAATGTCTCATCCTGTTTGATTCTACAATGTGCTTCCGCCTAATTTATTTCCGTTCTTCTGATCTTTGCTTTTATGAGGGACTTGTGATGTATATAAATTATGTTAATTAAAATGTTATTTGCTATTTTGTTGCACTGATGAAGGCATTGGCTAAAAAAAGTTTACATTTTTATTTTCTCTTCAAATAATCCAAACTTCAATATGTTGTTTTATTTACACAAATTTTGGTGGCATATTAATCAACAAAATTTCTGCTATATTTTGCTGCTGTCGTCTTTTTTTAAATGTAGTCGGGTGGGGATGCCAGGCAAGGGGGCTTGCTGTTACTGGTAGAGAAAATATTAAACTGAGATTTTAGCCAATCAAGACTTTCCCATTTAAATTTGATCCCAATGGCTGAACTTTGACACACACATGCCCCCAGGCTGAACTTTGACCCAATCACAATAATGTCAAACAACATGGCATTTTTTTTAACCCTTTCATTTTTCTTCACACAGAAATGCAGAAGTTTTTGGGCTCCCTCTTCTTTGGATGGGATATAGACATGTACGATGCAAGCATTGATGAACCGGCTATGGCCATTACGTCCGACCTGAATGAGGAATTGGGACAGGTAGGCATCGGGCTAACGTTCTATCACCCCCATTCGAGTATCTTAAAATACATTCATTGAGGAGAGAATTTATAGAGCTTTAACTATTTTATGTATTAATGGTTTTAACATTTTATTTAACGCAATCATTGACAGCTATACGTGTTCAGTGTATACATTAATGCAGCCATTGACAGCTATACATGTTCAGTGTATACATTAATGCTGTCAATGACAGCTATACGTGTTCAGTGTATACATTAATGCTGTCAATGACAGCTACACACGTTCAGTGTATACATTAATGCAGCCATTGACAGCTATACATGTTCAGTATATACATTAACTTAGTCATTGACGGCCATATATATTCAGGATACACAAATTAATTTGAAATATTTAAAGTGGTTTCCCTACAGCAACTTGTGCACCTGTGACTCACACAGTAACCTGTTCCTACCTGTTATTTAGATTGAATACCTATTTACTGACAAGACTGGAACACTGACAGAAAACACGATGGCGTTCAGACGTTGCTGTATCGGCGCCCGACAGTTTGAGGAGCTTGGTGATCGTTTCTATGAGAAGATTGGCGACCAATTAGATTTAAACAATGTCATCCAATACACAGTGAGTCCTTCGATAATCTAGTTGGTCCGTCTGTTTTCTTTATTTCATTTACAATTTTGCAGGTTAAATGTATGCTGTTGGTTTTTAAAAACAAATCACTTGAACAGTTATCTAAATTGAACATCCTGGCTCAGGAGCCATCCTCATATCGTGTACGCACTGAGGAATCAGGGAAGTGTTGATTACAATTTTGAAGGTTAAATGTATGCTGTTGGTTTTTAAAAACAAATCACTTGAACAGTTCTCTAAATTGAACATCCTGGCTCAGGAGCCATCCTCATATTGTGTACGCACTGAGGAATCAGGGAAGTGTTGATTACAATTTTGAAGGTTAAATGTATGCTGTTGGTTTTTAAAAACAAATCACTTGAACAGTTCTCTAAATTGAACATCCTGGCTCAGGAGCCATCCTCATATTGTGTACGCACTGAGGAATCAGGGAAGTGTTGATTAAAATTTTGCGCATGGTTGCATATTGGGAGGGAGGACTCTTGGCAGAATGTGTACATACGTACACAAATTTGGTCATTCGTCAAAACTGGCAAGTAATAAATTTATACATGTATAGAGGGTGGGTGGGGGGGGGTGAAAATTCTCATTTGTAAAAAAAAGCATGGTGGGGGAGGGGTAGTACATTAATTTTTACTATGTCATACAAACAAAAAGTCACACGAAAAAAGCTAACAGGACCACACAGCTTCATGCCTAGATGTTTAATAACAACTCACAAACAAAACAACATGGTTTCTGACTTACGAGTACAATAAACACAGGTTTCCCGCTTATAACAAAAGGGAAGTAACATTGACAACACAATACAATGATAATATAACAAGGGTGTGTTCCAAAAGTGAAACAGAAAAAATATTACTTTTTTTTTAAGTA
Organism: Lymnaea stagnalis; assembly: GCA_964033795.1. Taxonomy (NCBI): domain Eukaryota; kingdom Metazoa; phylum Mollusca; class Gastropoda; family Lymnaeidae; genus Lymnaea; species Lymnaea stagnalis. Next base: position 125,246 of record CAXITT010000123.1, read on the forward strand.
AGAAATATATGGACACCACTTAGTGTGCCGACAACAAAAATTAACGTTAGTTTTTTTTTTAATGGTCGTTGACATGTCATGAAATGTTTTTGCCAGGAAATAATGGATGACTTCACCCGGGTGCTTGTGTTATGTCACACGGTCAGAGTGGACCGCCACAAGGGGGAAAATAGCGTATCGCTGAACGGGTGGCCCACCGTGTACAGCGCCACGGGCAAGGAATATGTGTACCAGGCCAGCTCACCTGACGAGAAGGCCTTAGTGGAGGCGTGTTGCAAGTAAGGGGGTGTACAGTCAAGGGAGTGGAGGGGGTGTACAGTGTAGGGAGGCGGGCGGGGACAATTTGGGGGGGGGGGGGACAGTTGTAGGAAGGGGGGGGGGGGGTTACAGTTA
>CAXITT010000123.1:143869-181369 GCA_964033795.1 Lymnaea stagnalis
AAAATAAAAGAATGATTTAAATGATATAACTTAAAGATACCAAAATAAAAGAATGATTTAAATGATATAACTTAAAGATACCAAAATAAAAGAATGATTTAAATGATATAACTTAAAGATACCAAAATAAAAGAATGATTTAAATGATATAACTTAAAGATACCAAAATAAAAGAATGATTTAAATGATATAACTTAAAGATACCAAATTAAAAGAATGATTTAAATGATATAACTTAAAGATACCAAAATAAAAGAATGATTTAAATGATATAACTTAAAGATAACAAAATTGGGTTTATTCATCAATCTGAAGGCATGGAAGGACATTGGTCAAGATGAATAATACATTTTTATAACTTTTTTTTTTTCTTTTTTCAGTCCTTGTACGATGCTTTTTATTTGGTCTTTTACAATTTGACTTTTACATCTCTACCTATACTTATATATGGGCTCTTTGAACAACACAAGTCAAAGGAGGTCCTTCTCAATAACCCATCCCTTTACAGGTAAACTTTTATTTTGTTGGATGACTGCTGTGATGGATATAATGGTAATAAGGGGGAGAGACTGCATTCGGGTTAGCAAAAAAAGGAAATGAGTAAAGCAAAGTATGGGGAAAATCTGAGAAAAGGAGCGCAACAAAACAACAACCGTGTAAGCAGGAAGCCTTCGTTGGCATACAAACAACAAAAAAAAACAGAAGGAAATTTTTTAAAATAGAATTGAGCTGATTAGTAGTATCAGATAGGGCAGACAATTCTTTCGCTGCCCTATCGGACACTACATTCCTTTTTCAGGTTTTCTCCTACTTTTTAAAAATAATTTCCTTCTTTTATTTTGGTAATGTATTGACAAGAAATGTTGTTTGTTCATGTTAAATAGTTGATGGGTGGCTTGATCCTCTGCTAGTAGGTCTGAGAATATTATTACAGGAACTGAATGGCAAGAATGATACACATGCTCATTGTGAATGCTTACAGAAGCAAGAAGAACATTTGAAGTCAGATGTCTTGGACCACCTCAGCCCAATAACATGGCGTGCACTCCTATTGTCAGGTAGTCCAAAACCTGTACCACAGGCTGCAAAAAGAGTTGTCAGGAAGTCCAAAACCTGTACCACAGGCTACAAAAAAATTGTTAGGAAGTCCAAAACCTGTACCACAGGTTGCAAAAAAATTGTTAGGAAGTCCAAAGCTTGTACCACAGGCTGCAAAAAAAATTGTTAGGAAGCCCAAAACTTGTACCACAGGCTGCAAAAAAATTGTGAGGAAGTCCAAAACTTGTACCACAGGCTGCAAAAAAATTGTGAGGAAGTCCAAAACTTGTACCACAGGCTGCAAAAAAATTGGGAGGAAGTCCAAAACTTGTACCACAGGTTGCAAAAAAATTGTGAGGAAGTCCAAAACTTGTACCACAGGCTGCAAAAAAATTGTGAGGAAGTCCAAAACTTGTACCACAGGTTGCAAAAAAATTGTGAGGAAGTCCAAAACTTGTACCACAGGCTGCAAAAAAATTGTGAGGAAGTCCAAAACTTGTACCACAGGCTGCAAAAAAATTGTGAGGAAGTCCAAAACTTGTACCACAGGCTGCAAAAAAATTGGGAGGAAGTCCAAAACTTGTACCACAGGTTGCAAAAAAATTGTGAGGAAGTCCAAAACTTGTACCACAGGCTGCAAAAAAATTGTGAGGAAGTCCAAAACTTGTACCACAGGTTGCAAAAAAATTGTGAGGAAGTCCAAAACTTGTACCACAGGCTGCAAAAAAATCCTGTACAAAAAAATGAAAGAATTGAAAGAATTAAGTAATTACTGTTAGATATTTTTTTAGATCAGCTGGGCTTTTTCTTTCTATACAAACAATCTTTTTACCTTTATGCCTTGACTAGGTATAAATTTCAAACACATGTCTGTATAAAATGTACACTGTAAAAAAAAAAAAAAAAAAAAAAAAAAAAAAAAGGTAAGATTGTTCCAGCGTTAGTCTTTTTTTTATAACCAGCATGCATGTTTATGGTATTGGTCTCTGAATCTGGATTTGTTTCTGTGAGGCAAGGTCAGAAAAGTTTTTCTTGCAGTAGATAGGTGTAAACTGGAAAGCTGTTTGATTTAAATCTATTTATTTTCCCCAGGAAAATCACAAGGAACGCAACTCTTAGTTGGGATCAGTTTCTAAAGTGGAATCTCTTAGGTGAGCAGTTGGCTAAATGAATGTCTTAGGGTGAGCAGTTGGTTAAATGAATGTCTTAGGGTGAGCAGTTGGCTAAATGAATGTCTTAGGGTGAACAGTTGGCTAAATGAATGTCTTAGGGTGACCAGTTGGTTAAATAAATGTCTTAGGGTGAGCAGTTGGTTAAATGAATGTCTCAGGGTGAGCAGTTGGCTAAATGAATGTCTTAGGGTGAGCAGTTGGCTAAATGAATGTCTTAGGGTGAGCAGTTGGCTAAATGAATGTCTTAGGGTGAACAGTTGGCTAAATGAATGTCTTAGGGTGAACAGTTGGCTAAATGAATGTCTTAGGGTGACCAGTTGGTTAAATAAATGTCTTAGGGTGAGCAGTTGGCTAAATGAATGTCTTAGGGTGAGCAGTTGGCTAAATGAATGTCTTAGGGTGAGCAGTTGGTTAAATGAATGTCTTAGGGTGAGCAGTTGGCTAAATGAATGTCTTAGGGTGACCAGTTGGTTAAATAAATGTCTTAGGGTGAGCAGTTGGTTAAATGAATGTCTCAGGGTGAGCAGTTGGCTAAATGAATGTCTCAGGGTGAGCAGTTGGCTAAATGAATGTCTTAGGGTGAGCAGTTGGCTAAATGAATGTCTTAGGGTGAGCAGTTGGTTAAATGAATGTCTTAGGGTGAGCAGTTGGTTAAATGAATGTCTTAGGGTGAGCAGTTGGTTAAATAAATCCCTTAGGTGAGCAGTTACTTAATTAAATGTCGTAGATAGACAAGTGGTTAAATAAATATGAAGAGGGTTTGGTTCTGTTACAGTGTTAGTTTCATTTGAAGAGAATTAAGCTAAATTCTATGGTCAAACAATGACATGAAATGTTTGAAGAGAATTGAGCTGAAATTCTATGGTCAAACAAATACGTGCAATGTTTGAAGAGAATTGAGCTGAAATTCTATGGTCAAACAAATACGTGCAATGTTTGAAGAGAATTGAGCTGAAATTCTATGGTCAAACAATGACATGAAATGTTTGAAGAGAAATGAGCTGAAATTCTATGGTCAATCAATGACCTGAAATTTTTCTTTGAAAAAGAATTGAGCTGAAATTCTCTGGTCAAACAATGACTTTTATTGCTTCATTGAAAAAGAGACAGTTCTGGGTGAGCCGTACTATTTTGATCACCAGTGCCTTGTATTATAAACATGTTTCCTCCCTGTCCAAGGTGTGTGGCATTGCTGTGTTATTTTCTTTGGAATCTACTTGTTGCAGAAAGATGGAGTCTCAATGTTTAAATCGGGGGAGGTCAGTTCATTTGAATTTCTTTTTTAATAATGCTTTTAATTAGAATTCTAGCATTTCAAAAATGAAATGTTTTACTAATCTATGGCAACGACAGTTATTGGTTTGTTTTAGACCATATGAAACTCTGACTTCATTATATTTATTCATTTCAGACAATAGGAACCTATGACTTCAATATGCGAAAAAAATATTTATTTATTTCAGACAATAGGAAACTATGACTTCAATATGCAAAAAATATTTATTTATTTCAGACAATATGAAACTATGACTTCAGTATGCAAAAAAATATTTATTTATTTCAGACAATAGGAAAATATGACTTTAATATGCAAAAAATATGTATTTATTTCAGACAATAGGAAACTATGACTATGGCTCACTGATACACTTCTCCTGTGTGACTACAGTCAATGTCAAGGTAAATGGTACACCTTTCGGTTCTGCTATCACAAGATACTAGCAAATGTAGCTGTGCTTTGTTGTGACGTGTGGGGGGGTGGAGGAGGTATCAGCTTAGTTGACATTCCATTATTATCTCTGCTGCCACTTGATGAACTTTCCCCATCCAAGTCTAATGGCCACAGTGAGGTTTTCGTTGGTTAGGGTTGGGATGTTTGTTCATTTTTGTTCTTGACTCCAGAAGGCAGGGTTATTAAGGGGAAGGGACCATTTGCTGATGTCGCTTGGTCGATACCATTTCGTCACCAGCTGTTTTGCCACCTTGCCAGTTCTCCTCCTTGCTATTTCGCCACCAGCTGTTTTGCCCCTGGGCGATTTTGCCGGCTGCCATTGCTGCCTGCCGTTTCCATGACAAAGATATAAAAATTATTGAAATTCAAAAGTGATAAAGTAATTTTAGGGCTGAATAAAACAATGTGGAAGATTTAAGAACTTAAATATGTCTCTGTATAATTGGAAGCATGATGCAGTCTTGATCGCCGTTTACATCGAGGGTTAGTTCAACACACTATGTGTTTATGGATTAAGAAGATAAGTGGTGAGGGGAGTCAGAGGGCCATGGGAGTCTGTGATCAGGCCTTTCATTTACAAAATACTGCCATTAGTAAATTTTCACTTACTGTACTCAGACCTTTCATTTACAAAATACTGCCATTAGTGAATTTTCACTTACTGTACTCAGACCTTTCATTTACAAAATACTGCCATTAGTAAATTTTCACTTACTGTACTCAGACCTTTCATTTACAAAATACTGCCATTAGTGAATTTTCACTTACTGTACTCAGACCTTTCATTTACAAAATACTGCCATTAGTAAATTTTCACTTACTGTACTCAGACCTTTCATTTACAAAATACTGCCATTAGTGAATTTTCACTTACTGTACTCAGACCTTTCATTTACAAAATACTGCCATTAGTAAATTTTCACTTACTGTACTCAGACCTTTCATTTACAAAATACTGCTATTAGTGAATTTTCACTTAAAATTTATATATAATATTTTTAAAAAAATAATAAAAAATACATAAATGTAACATTACAAATTTCAGCCACAAGCAAAACCAGTCAACGTAAGGGGGCTTTTTCCTGCTGGGCTTTTGTTAGAGAAGGGGTGGGGGGCTTTTGTGAAGCATCTGTTTTAAAGTGCTAAAAATATCAATTTAAAAAATGTAAATGTTTAAGTCCACATCAATATATCTACTTAAGTTAAGCCATTATGTGGGACTAACAAAGTACAAACAAAAACCCACGAACAAAAACCCACGAACTTTGATAGAGATTTTCTTAAAACTTCAACATTTTTATTCAAACCTGTGTGTTTGAATTATCACCTTTTTTTCTTTGAATAATTTCTTAACCAATGTCAGCGAAACGGCGCGCTGCGAAATGACACAGCGACAAAATAGCCCAACGGTGAAACTGAATCAGTGAAGTGGTGACGGCAAATCGTCACAGATAAGTTATTAAAAGTCTGATCAGTGCTAGAAAATTTGGGTTAATAATTAACACTTTTTTTATCAAATGTTCCGTTTTCTGCCATTTAGGATTTCCTAGTGGTTATTATTTGTTCATCTCGTGTAGTAAACTTTCTCCCCTACAGTTGATGATAGAAACGTACTACTGGTGTATAGCAACCTCGTTTGCCTACCTCATCACATACGCCGGCATCATTGTCTTGGTGGCTGTGTACACTAATCTGTTCTGGCCGTAAGTAAATGCTTGAAGTAGAAATTATTTTTTTTTACATCGACATGTATTAGATATTTTCTTGGGACTTTACAGGATTTAGTTTTTTAACATATATAGAATAGAATAGAATAGTATAGAATAGAATAGAATAGTATAGAATAGAATAGAATAGTATAGAATAGAATAGAATAGTATAGAATAGAATAGAATAGTATAGAATAGAATAGAATAGAATAGAATAGAATAGAATAGTATAGATATAAATGAAGTCTGAGAGGAAGAGTCGGAGTAATTTCATGCATCCCACCAACTTGGTCAGCTTAGATCTTTTCAGTAAGACCCAAACAACAATATATAAATATAAGGAAGAATAGATTAGAATAAAATAGGTCAAGGATTTAGGTAAATAAAGTGTTCTAATGTAACAATTTTATTGTAAAGTGTCCTGAGGGTAATGACAATTCCGGTAAGATGTTTAAAAAGGTCTAGACCAGTGATGGTGAACCTTTTTGAGACCCACTGCCCAATGCACACCCCAAAACGCACTTATTTGAGACCCACTGCCCAATGCACACCCCAAAACGCACTTATTTGAGACCCACTGCCCAATGCACACCCCAAAACGCTGAATAAACTCTGGGTGACGGGTTACGTGTGGGGTTTTGCGTGAATAAACAGACCCACTGCCCAATGCACACCCCAAAACGCACTTATTTGAGACCCACTGCCCAATGCACACCCCAAAATGCACTTATTTGAGATCCACTGCCCAATGCACACCCCAAAACGCACTTATTCGTCACAACATGGAGCGCCCTGGGTTTCTCGCTGTGGCAGCTGTTTGATAAGTTTGCCACCTCTGATCTAAACAAAGTGTATTAACAACCTGCTATAGCGCACTGTGATCTAAACAAAGCGTTTGAACAACCTGAAATAACGCTCTGTCTCTGTTTGCTATGTTCAACAGGTCCTCCATCTCCAGTGATGATCTGTACAAAGCTATAGCCCAGTTGTTCAGCGGCCCCGTACCCTGGCTGGCCATGATACTGGTCATCATCCTGGCACTGATACCAGACATCCTTATTCGAGTTTGTAAAGACATTAGGTTTACTCACATGAAGATCGACAGATACAAAGAAAAACGAAAAAAGAGTTTTGCACTAGTGAGTGGTTTTCCTTTACTTAACAGTTGTCATTTTTGCACAAACACATTGTCTTTTCCACACAGACACATTGTCTTTCCCACACAGACACATTGTCATTTATACCCCAAATATATATTAAATAGTTATTTCTACTTAAACACATTGTCATTTCCATAAAAACACAGCCATTTCCTATTTAAATCATTGTCATTTCCATATAAAAACATAATTTCCATACAAACACTTTGTAATTTCCAAACACTTTGCCATTCCCATACAAACACATTATCATTTCCTTTAAAAAAATTAATTTTCATACAAACACATTGTCTTTTCTGTTAATTTTTATATGCAGGTTCTAATTACTATACCTAGGTAGCTCATTGTTTTATTGTATATACAGGTTCTCATTACTGTACTTAGGTACCTCACAGTTTCATTGTATATACAGGTTCTCATTTTAGGTAGCTCACAGTTTCATTGTATATAGTATACAGGTTCTCATTACTATACTTAGATATCTCACAGTTTCATTGTATATACAGGTTCTCATTACTAAACCTAGGTAGCTCATAATGTCATTGTAGATGAGAGTTTAAAAAATTGCCAAACTGATAAATCTTACTTTTTTAACCAAGATATTTTTAATTGAATTTCAAATAGATATATATCTGTGTTTTAATTAGTTAGGGATAGAATTCCTAACAAATATTTTAGTGGTTCGATTAGATATGGATTTAATTTCTAACAAATATTTTAGTTGTTAAATTAATTATGGATAGAATTCCTAACAAATATTTTAGTGGTTTAATTAGTTATGGATAGAATTCCTAACAAATATTTTAGTGGTTTAATTAGTTATGGATAGAATTTCTAACAAATATTTCAGGGGTTTGATTAGTTATGGATCAGGTACTCAATGATTAACTTATTTATTGTCATATGCTCTGCTCACCCATTGCAATATCTTTCCATAATGGAACCAAAGTGTATCTGCAGCTTGTAGCTTGAGCTTCTAGTGCAATATTTCAAAGTATGAAAAACTTTAATGTGGATCTCATGGAACCTGCTTTAACCGGTCTTTGATATCAATCCTTGACCTTGAAAATGTCATGAACTTTAGCATTGGCTTAGAGTTCAAATACTGATTTTAAAATGAGTCCTGGATATGAAGGACGGCAGTCCTGTAGTAAACCAGTGAGATGTTTGTCATTACCTAAGGATGAGATGATCGTGTGGTGTGATACAAATTTACAATTCATGAATGAAGCTAGTCTAGAAGCAGGCTAGTGCTGCACAATTATTTTAACTTGATTTCTTATAAAATTGTTGGGAATGACTTCCCCTGTAGACTGTTGGGAATTACTTCCCCTGTAAACTATGGGAATGACTTCCCTTTGTATTAGTTTTCTATCATGAGATATTACCAAAACAATATCTTAAATTTTCTCAGGATTACAACACAGTTTGTTACCATAAAGTCTGTACGTAGATTTGTAGCTCACACGTCTACATAACCCTGAAATGATGCACACAAGTGTACATCTACATCAAAATAATCCATTTCTTTTTTCCAGCCAATCTCTATATTCCAGAGGGAGCCACCGAGGTCTGCACACATTCAGTATCGAAACTTTGACATTCGCACCTGATCATACATTTTTTACATATTTTTTTTCTCTGAATACGCCATGGTAAAAATTTGCTTGTTTTTCTGCCTGCCATAATTCGGTCACAGTTAGTTGGTAGTGAACTCCTGTCTGCTTGAGTCTGGGACATGCCATCACAAAGTCTTTTTAAAAAATGAAAATACAACAACAGACAAATTAAGTTCAGTTTTGAAACGTTAAAATTTTATAGTTTTGAATTTATATAATTTGCACTTTAGGGGTCGTAGAATCATGGTTTGGGGGTAGGGGGCTGGTAAGTCTTGTCAGTACCCTCAACAGGATGTAGCATAGACCCTGTTTGTCTCACAGCTTTGCTTAAAATTGGATATTTACCACATGTAGCATTCTAATTGTCCATCACATCTTGATACAACTCCATCGTGTGATGAAAACTAAATTTGAATTACATTTTTTTTAGCAACATCCTAACTCTGTGCCACTTCCTGTTGATGGTGTGGGGCTTGCTTTCTTATCAAACGGTCTACTATCTTAAAACAGTTTTTTAGATATATAAGAAAAACAAGAAACTGACAAATTTTACTTTCAAGTAATGAAGCGGTGGGGGGACTGCAATCAGGTTTAGCAACAGAAAATTTAAAACACAGGGTGGAGGGAAATATGAAAGAAGAAAAAACTATTAAAAAAATATGGGGAACAAAAACGGTACAAAGAATTTTTTAAATTTTATTTTAAAATTACAACTTGGCTCTCAAAGCTTGTTGTAAATTTGTTTTACTGAATAATGGAGACATTTTGTCACAGAGCTCAGACCATCACAGTGAGCATTAAGAAATGGTCCTCTTCTCTACTTAATGGTCAACATTCTGATAAGTTGTTTCAGTTTTCTGTGGCGGTTGTGGGTGTGCTTATGTGGGAGGGATCTAGGGGGGGGGGTGTTTTTGTGATGGCATGTAATGAACATCCTACATCCCTTTCAGTCAAAGTAGTTTATGATTTGACAGTTGCTTGCAGACGGAGAATGGCATAATCAAGCATGCAGCCCATCTGTGTAAACAAAACTGTTTCCTTCTTTTACAGCAATTCCAAGATTAAGAAGTTAGGATTGATTTGTCAGAAGTTTTTGCACTTTTTTTTTTATTTATAGGAATATATTTATTTTAAGTCATAAATAATTTATTATGGGACTTGATTTTTTTTTTTTTTTTTTAATTTATTTTTTTTTTTTTTTTTTTAATTTTTTTTTTTTTTTTTTTGTATTTTTTTTTTTTTTTTTTTTTATTTTTTTTTTTTAATTTTTTTTTTTTTTTTTTTTTTTAATTTAATTTATTTTTTAATTAATGAAATTATTTTCTCATGTCAATGTAATTTTTTTTTTTTAACTATTTATTTTTGTTTAAAAAACATTTATTTTCTTCTTTTTTATAATATATATATATATAAAATTTTCACCAAAAAAAGTAAGCACATTTTTTTTTAAAAATTTTAACAAAATAATAGATTAAGTTCTTTAAAGATCGCTGTCTTCAAATCACTTTATTCAGATCATGACTTAAAATATCTACTGTCATCCCCCACATCAGAAATTCCCATTTAATGATGACTTTATTGTGACTTGAGGATAAACCCTTAAAAGACCCAGCACACCAACACTGACATGTTATATGCTGCACCTAAATCTGTATGATTGTCATACAAGGATCAACATTCAATTTCTGACCATTGTTATGAGGATTTCATGAAATTTAAAATTTCATAAAAGCTTTGTTTGTTGACTAATTTTAGATTCCATCCTTGGCCAGTTGATATTTTCTTGTATACACCACATCATTTCTCTTGTTATTGTTATTGTTGTATATACAAAATATCTTGATTACAATGAAATATAAGTATTGTAGTATACTGGCATATACCTCCCCACACAAACACATCAGGCATGCATAGATTACTTGTATACACCTCCCCCCCCCCACATCAGTCATACATTCATTCCAGCCCTTGTCATTTAATTTATTGTGGTATATACCTACCCACACCAACACATCAGTCATACATAGATTACATCCCTTGTCATTTGATCTAATTTTCTAAGCACACCCCGACCCCCCCAAAAAAAATCAATGCATGTTAAGGCCAATGTAAAAAAAAGCTATATCTCAATTAACCAAAGTAATTATTGTAGCGCTAAAAACCAATGTTATGAAGCATGTAGTTAAAAGTTTTACAGACTGGGTTGGTTCTTAACAGTTAACTATTTAATGTGTAACAGACTGGGTTGGCTTTGATAAATTAAACTATTTAAGATTGTTATGAGGCACTTCTTAATACTGGTTTTATTTCTTGCAATATTGACGATTTATGACGGTCAGCATGATTTCAAGTAATTCTGTTCAGCATGTATGACCACTTGTGACAGTTAGCATGGTAGACGACTAATGACAAGCAGCATGAGAGTACTCTGTCATCTCAGATTCTATCCTGCAGTTATTCCCAACCTTTAAGAACTATATTGTGTGTCTGAGACATCAGCTTGTGTTGGCATGCCCCCCCTCCTCCCGTACACTCTATAGTGCTTTCAGCATGATTGACAAATAATACCGGACGACATGACGGCATGTGCAGCTAACATGTCCAGATCACATATACAAACTATTGAATAGATATTGAACTAAAGGACATGTTTTCATCTTAAGACAATTTCTGTTGTTCTGAATGGTCTTCAAGAGAACAATTGTAAAACTTTGCTCTGAAAAAAGACATTTAAAAAAGAAAGGTTGGGGGGGGAGAGGTGGGGGTTGATTGGTCTTAACATAATTTATTTTAAATATTCTCACTTTAAAAGGTAATCGGGCAGAGATCAGGATGTATCAATAATTATGCCCCTTGTTAATTCATATCCATCAAAATGAAAAAATATGTATGTAATATTGTAAAACTTTGCTCTGAAAACAGACATTTAAAAAAGAAATGTTGGGGGGAGAGGTGGGGGTTGATTGGTCTTAACATAATTTATTTTAAATATTCTCACTTTAAAAGATAATCGGGCAGAGATCAGGTTGTATCAATAATTATGCCCCTTGTTAATTCATATCCATCAAAATGAAAAAGTATGTACCGGTATTAATAATTTTTGGAGGAAACTGACGGTCTTTTAGCATTTTAAAATTCAGTCTATATTTTTTTCTTTTTTTTAAACTGATATCATTATCAGAAGATTGATGGTTAAAAAGGGATTAAATTTGAAATAACATTGCATATTTTTAAAACGTGTTGTTTTTTTTAAATTGTTATTTGTGTACCTCAAGTTATGTTGAAAAGATATTTTTCCAGAAATCGTCCGAGACCATGCTACTGGTCAGATGCTTACTCACCATTCAACTTTTCTACTTTAGGTTAACAGACAAGCACAAGTAGTGTCCACTTCCAACGGACAGCGACAACAGGAAGTGGACAAGCCATTACACAAAGTCACTGAATCCATCGAGGTCTGAGGCCTATTTAATATTTCCATCCCTTCTTCTTCTTTTTTTTCTTCTCCTCTCAACTGTGGTTTTTTGGGACTGAAAAGCACACTCCATGTTTCCTGCTGCACCTTTCAGTGTTATTTTCTTTATTGACACTTTTTAACCACGCTCTGCTGTGTGAGGCAGAAACCTCTTGTTAAAATAATCTTTACATAGTTGTTTGTTATTCATTTGTATAGATGGTGCATAGATACTAACAGGCGTGTAGTGCATTACTAACAGGCTTGTTGTGTGTGACTAATGTGAAGGATAGTTCTCTCAAACTCAATGGAATTGTAAAGTCTGGTGGCCATGTTTTACCTGGCAGTGTAGGGATAATGTTGTTGCACAATTTTAGCCCCACCTTCACCCTGAACCACCCGCAGTGAAAAACTGGAACAAATATAAACATTAACTGCAGATTGAATTGAGTTTTCAAGAACTTTTCTTTGAAATATTTTAATTGCATGAATTTTTTTTTTTTATTTTAACAACTATTTCCAACTGCTAATATTTGACAATAGGCTTGAGACTATATCATTGTTCAATGATTGAATGCCATTAATATACAAATGTGTTTTGACCTGCATTGTTATGAAATGGACCATTTAGGAGTTGCATTGCTGATCTCAAGTCTATTTTCTAATTGTTTGGGGGACAGGAACTTCTACACACTATACCACATACATACCTGGTTGACATACATAACCGGCTTGACATACATAACCGGCTTGACAAACATGTTCTGGTTGACGTACATGACCTGGTTTCTATTGTAATTTACTTCATTGTTATTTTGATATCCATATATGTTTTTTTTTTTTTTGCACCACAGCTTTTTAAATATCATATTGTGATTAGGAAATATAGAGTCAGTACTCGATGTCTTGTTGGTAGGGAATGATCGGTGGTGCAGTAATCCAGTGATAAGGATATGATAGTTTTAAAATGTATAAAGATGCCAATCATGCATGTTTAAGGCCATCCTTTTGTAGAATGAGTTTAAAACTCTGGTGACGCAGGCAAAAGCCTGACCTGCAAGTTGTGTGTCCGAAGACACCAGTGCTATAGCACTTAAAACACCACCACCCTCATTAGTTTTTTTCTTTCAAACCAATTTTTTTCATGGGTTTCAAGCTGCCAGATAAGCTGTCATTTCCTGTGTAAATAAATCTGCATAATTAAGGTTGGTAGAGTGACCTTGACCGATGGAATGGCCATGCCCCTTGAAAATGTCCTCCACCCCCCCCCCCCTTTTTTTTTTTTATTTTTTATCCCCCTTGAAAAGTGCCAACCTTTCCATATCCCTGGAGATTTTTTAGAATAATTTGAGAATATCCTATATTGGATCTTATACTGAGAATATCCTACAGTGAATGTCATACTGAGAATATCCGATAGTGAATCTTATATTTAGAATATCCTATAGTAAATCTCATGTATCTGTTGATAAAATATTTACAAAATAATATTTTATTTTTATGCCATTGAAATTTAAAATTAAATGATCTGAAACTTTTTTTTTTTTTTGGCCAACACGCACAATGGAAAATTTCATCCCACGATAACTTGATTTTTTTTTTAACACAGATAACTTTGGGTCTTTACCCACACTAACAAATAGATCACTTTGAGAAACATGCCGACAGACATAAGCTGGGTGTTGCCCCCTTTTTAGCCTCTATTTCCAAATGTTTAGTTCCTATTTTACATTTTTTTTGTTAACCTGTATCTTTGCAACTATTTAACTAACTCTAGTACCGGTAGTTGTCTTCTCCTCTAGCTAAGCAAAGTTTTTAGATGTTCTTACAACATTGAGGTCCAGGTTTTGTAGTTATGTAATGTGGTCCAATATTCCCAAAAAATAAAAGCTTGATTTATTAATGTTAATACCCATGTGTGTTTGTCACCTTGATCAAAGAAATTTTTTTTAAATTAACTTTTTATGTCTTTGGAAGGGAGCTGTTTTGTTCCAGACCCTTCCCCATAATAATCCTGTTATTTTTCCTTCTCATTTCAGTATTTTAGTTGCCTTCACTCTTCACACAATAAAAAAAATTTTTTTAAATCCATAGGTTGTAAATTTGATAAATATTTTTCATTGGTGTAAAATCGTAGAACATCTTTTGGTTGCAAGTTTTCAGGAATTAAAAAGTTCTATTGACTGAAAACATTATTTCTTAATAAAGCGGTGTTACTAGCGGTAAACAACAGACGTTAACACTAGACCTTAATAATTTAAACTATATATTAATAGTGAAAACTAGACATTAATAATTTAAAATTTAAATAATTTAAAATAGACATTTATAATTAAAACTAGATAAATAATTGAAACTAGACGTTTATAATTAAAAATAGACATTAATTGTTTAAACTAGATGTTAATTGTTTAAACTACATATTAATAGTGAACACTAGACATTAATAGTTAAAACTAGCAACAAAGAACGAAAAAGTTTGCAGTTAACATTTGTATTGATAATTTATTGTCAGCCACCTCAAGGCCATTAAACTGGCTGCTTGAATTTAATACCATTTTTGCCTTAGTTTCTTGGTTGCATATCTTTAATTTTTTGTTTGTTGCTACCATTTTGTGCTTAGCTTAATGGCTGTTTCTACATTTAAAGAAAAAAAAAAAGCTTTTCATTGTCTTCATCCACATTCTCTCAAGAGTGCTAACAGATAACAACAATTACACTATTAAAGGGATGCTTATTTTTAAAAAAATTATATTATCAGGTGAAGGGTGTTTTTTTTCTATCGGTTATGAATTATTTAATAAAGTAGGCTTTTTTGTATTCACTTTTTTAAATTAATTCAATGTTGATCTTTATTTCTGTGATCATAATTTGTTTACATTTTATTGACGCTTTATTCTTCTTATTAAATCTAACATGTTTTATTATTTCACCTCTTACTTTCCAATTTCTATGATCATTTATTTTAGATGTATAGCAAGGCAGAAAAAAATGTTAATTGCCTACCAATAAATAAAATCGTTAATCTATTTACATTTTAAAACTGTTATTAAAAAAATGTATAATTCCATTTACAGGTGTTAGATTAGTGTTTAGAAAATAAACTTAAACAAAACGTCTAAAAGAGATAAGCCAGTTACTAATTTCTTTCCCTTGTCTTCCATGCAGCTTAAGGACAGACCTAACGGAACAACGAAACATTCCAGACTGCATGGTTACGTGAATACAGCCATGACCATGTCATCGGAAGACATCCCATCAGCCACCTTGGCCAACAGTGAGCCGGGCCCCCCCAACTCATCACATTCCACTACCAGTTCACCGGGTGCTAACGGGATGCCATCTCGTAAACTTTCCACAGACAGTTGCGATAGCAGCATCATAGCCACCCACTTTACAACAAAAGCTTCATTCACTGGGTCATCGCCCTCTCATATTGTACACACCGTTGACCTTCACCTTCAAGATCCATTATCTCATGTGAATTCCAACCATCCATCCAGTGTGGACACACCTAATCCAGTGGCCTCTCAAACAGCTTTAGTTGTTGACATCCACACGGATGATGTCCATAAATCCAGTGATAATAACGAATCAACTCTGGGTAGCAGACCTGATAACACAAGCTTTAGTGGTGCACATGCTCAGCATGACAATAACATACCTGTCCCTGTGGATGAGGTGACCTACAGTAACTCACATGGGTATGAGGGCCTTTCAGACACAGGAACCCTGCCCCCACACCATGTCACTACCATTCAAGTTAAAGGGGGTCATGTCGACCAGCAGGCAACAGCGGCAACCGCCGTGGTTGATTCATTATTACCACATGACATCAGGGATGGACTTTCATTCAAAGCCCAAACACCAAACGCTAATGATGCACTGTCATTAAATGCCACATCCTTACACAACATCAATGATGTACAATCATTGAATGTCACAAATTCACATGACATACCATCATCTGTTCATTCATCACCGTCACACAATGTTGTAGTCAATCTTGAGCCGCTGCAACACCCTGAGCCGATCAACAAAGGCAGTGACTGCATCAGGGAAATTACAAAGTTATGAGAATTAGTGGCATTAATCATTTAAAAGATTTAAAATTATTTAAATTGATTTCTTAATTTGTCCTAACTTTATTGGTACAAATTATTATCTGTTCATTTTGCTTAGTGAATGAATCAGGCAGTTTGATTGGTTGTAAAATTAATGAATTTAGCAATATTATTGGTGGTTTAATTTAATGTATCAAGCAATATTACTGGTTTTTTTATGAAAGAAACAAGCAAGCTTAATTAATCTAGCAATACCCGGTACAGCAATGTGAATTTACATACGAAACAAGCAATTATGGAATTGGTTTTTGCCAACTTCTAAAGGAGCGCACAGCAGTTAAAAATAATATAAATTAACCAAACCCATAACAGACTTTGATTTTTAATTTAATTTCTCAATGGTAATGATCTATTTAAAGAGCTGTAGTTATGGATGATTTGATGGTTGTCAGTTCATAAATAAAACAAAATTTTTCATATTTGTTCAGCTTGTAACTGGATTAACAGCACACCAACAGTTATATATACGGTATATATTTACTCAACTGATTGACGTCTACTGAAACCAACAACTGAGTTTGTGTTGCTCACTGAATGTCAAATCATTGGGTTGTGTGCATGCCCATGTTATTAATTCTACCTTCAGATACCTGTGGTTTTCTGTACTCCAGAAATGGAATCAGCTATCCCTCTGATTATTCTAGAATCAGAATGCAGTTTTCAATCTATATCCATGATTCTACACTTGATGCATCCTCATTTTCAATTGGGCTTGTCATTAAAGGTCGGAAATCTATTAATAGAACTGCTGTAATCATCTGGGTACTCGGGGCTGACAAAATGCATCCTCATTTTCAATTGTAGGCTTATTACTGTCTTGTTGCCTTGATTCTAGTCGTAGAAAATAATGCTTAATGTCATTTTTTTCTTGTCACTCCATCAACATTTAACAACAGCTTTTGATGGATGGATACTTGAACTTGCCTTTATTTAAACAGCCTTGCTATGTAAAGCTGTACTGGAAATAGTAAAGCAGCTTCTATTACCTTGCTAAAATGCCTTCCCCCCCCCCCCCCCCCCCCCCCCTCTCTTTTTCCCCCTTTTTTTTTTTTTTTTTTTTTTTTTTTTAAACATTTTCAAACTAAATTTTTTTTTTATTTTTTTTTTTTTTTTTTTTTTTTTTTTTTTTTTTTAGGATACTTGAACTTGCCTTTATTTAAACGTCCTTGTCTTGTAAAGCTGTCCTGGAAATAGTAAAGCGCTTTCTTTTACCTTTTTAAAATGCCTTCCCCCCCCCCCTCCCACCTCCCTTTAATTTTTGCCACATTTATTTTTTTTTTAATTGTACAAGTACAAGCATTCTCAAACCAAATTTTGAGATCATGTGTATTTTTTTTTTTCCGTTTTATTATTTTCTAGTAAGACTTCAAATAGTTGTGCTGAAATTTTATTCTGGCTCCACCATGACCAATAAGCCACACCCACCTTCAAAGACATGCCGCCTAGGTGCTCCTGATTTATTCTTCAATTTTGAAATGGTTTTGCTCTTTTGAAGAATATGCAGTTATGTTACAGTTATAAGTACTAATCTATGACAGGAAATTGTGTGTGCCTTCAACGATATACCACATAATTATTGTTAACCATAAATGTCTTACTTTCATTGTCAAATGTCCTTTGGAGAATCTTTTCTTGGCATCTGTTTCCGTAAAACAATTATTTTTTTGTGTAAGTAAGGTATCAAACACACCTTCTTAGCTAGTAAGTTTTGACTGAACTGAATGAGAATGAACCTGGGCTGCCTCAGTAACTACTTGTACTGGTGATTTTAAACATTCCATTAAGTCGTGACACTGCCTTAACTTGTTCATTGACATGCGAGTAAAAGAAAAAAGCAAAGCAATTATTTACATGGCAGGATTTTTTTTCTTAACTTTGTGGATACATTTTAAAGATGTTTTGTGAACTTTTATATTTTAACATGTTTTAAAAAATTTTGTCTGGAAATGAAGAAAATCAAAAAGTCTCATTCCTTAAAACTGCTTTGAAAGTTTACAACTGAAGGCCAGACAAAAAATAACATTTGGTTAGAAATTACTTTTTTTTAGAAATTGTATATATCACTGTTTTTTAAGCCACACTATACTTTACAGCTATAAGATGCAGCTATACTATACCTTTACAATTTACAAGCAATGAGAAAGTTTTATTAATCTAAGTTTTAAAACTTCTATTCAGCCAAAAATGCCTTAAAAATACCAAACATCGTAAAATAACAATCTCAAGTGTCGTTAATTAAATATAAGCTGCATTTGTGGTCACAAGGCAAGATTTCATAATACCGGTACACAAAATTTTTACTTAATTTCTTTTAATCTAAGTATGTTATAAGATAGGTTACAACTTACATTGGGCCATTAACTATTTTATGAGAGGGGTCTGTTGGAAAAAGAATTTTGGGGAATATTTATTTGTATCTATACATTTGTTTGAAATTACTATGCTGTGGTACTGAAATTATTATGCTGTGGTACTCATAGCAATAAATTGAGGTTGACCATACTATTTTTATAGCAAGGAGTAACATAAACTCTGTATGAGTTTTTATCCTCTCCCTGTATTTTGTTCCCCTCATGTGAGTTTTTTCATCCTCAAATAAATATAGGTAAGCATTCACTGGTTACCTCAGATAAAATAAATCAAAATACCATTAACTGCATAATATCAGATCTGCTCACCACTTCAATGTACAGATATTGACAAAAGTGTGGAAACATTTTATACACAATATTGCATCATAATTTATTCAATGGTTGTATTTATTGAACATTTTTTATTTCAACTTACTTGAAGTCCATACAAAATGTGGTAGTTACTTCAATTATTTATGTGTCAATCACTGAAGTAATAATGGAAACTGCGAAGCTTTTTATTTTTTTTAAATGTTCATTTTATTGTTTTGTGTGTTCAGTTTTATTGTTTTTGAGTGTTCATTACAGGTTCGTCTCACTTATTCTAATTTATTCGGTTTTGTTCAGGTGATTGAAATTTTTAGGATAACAAAATAATAATTTGGTTAAAAATTACCTTGTATGCATGCAGCGAAAATACCATCTTAAAAACAAGAGGTGAGTTGCTAAAGATCATAAACCATCTGTTGTGTAAAGAAATTGCTGCTCTACTGTTGTTTTTTTGTCTACATAAATAACATTCCGATTCTACATCTATTTTTTTATTTTTTTAAGAATCTATATAATTTTTTTTTTTAAAGTGCTAAATATCATATTGTAAAAATTCAATTTTAATTGTATATTATAATAAATTAAAAGCCATTTAAATTGGTATTTCCTTATACATTCCTGACATGTTGCACTGCGTAACTTTTTTCAATATTTGTGTAACACAATTTGTATTTCACACATCTCTTTGTTTAAAATGTGTGGAACTAGAACTAGAATAGCAAAGCTGCAAGAACTACTGATTTGTTCTGAAAGCAATAAGAAAACTATATTTGTAAAAATGTTCTAAAAGCAATAAATACCTATCTTTTATGTACATAATGTGAATTAAAATAATTATGACAAATGGAAATAGTGCTGGAATAATGACAAAAAAGACCTATTTTTTAAATCAAGTAGTTTATTAACATTTTGTTTGTTGACACCAATTTTTCAATTCTTGGTTTTGTTTTCAACAGCTGCTCAATCTACAATGACTTTTGTTAACTGCACTCTCAGTGCTAAATGTGGCACCCGGATTTCTCTATTATGTCAAATGCTAAAGTCCTCTGCTTGTGGACAAACTGTTTTTTTTTAAAGCTTTATTATTTCTTTTTTTTTTAAAGTGATGTTTGTATAAATTTGACACACTAGATGTACCAATGTGTCCACCACAGAGACAGGGTAGTTCAAATTATTTGAACACACTCTTCGTGGGATTAAAATTTCAAGTTTTCAAAATTATTGAATATACTCCATGCTTTTTATAGAAGATTTTCAAATATTGCATCTGAAGCCCCACTCCTTTTTTCCTTTTTTCCCCCAAAAATAATTTGTTGATACTGATGAATCCCAGTACCGGGTATTATTTGAGCATTTCTGGATTCAGGCCACGAGAAAAAACTTTCAGTAGAATTTCCATATCTTCACCAGTCACAGATTTAGGTTGGATATTCCTCTACCTTGTGAAAAAAGTTTGATTAAAATCTTCCAGGTTAAGAATAACTTCCCGATAAACCTTGTGATTTCTAGTTGTTAGCTGTTTACAACGACTCATCTGGTGCTAACGAACATAATGAGGAGCTAAATTAAGTTTCCACTGAGTAAAATCCTAAAATACCTAACATAGAGAAGTCTTATCAATAATTTTAAAATATGACAGCCATGACCTAGAGCAACGTTAAAAAAACATGCTAATGTAGGCCTATACGTGAATGTAATTTTTTAATATGCAATTATTTAATTGACCGCCATCATATTTTGTTGTTTCTTATATAAATCCCAGATGACTCTGAGTTTATATTTTAAAATTCATTGGTCTTAATACCAACTCTTCAAACTGGAATCAATAAATAGTATCTATTGCCAGTAAAACTGCTGTGTTTGCTCTTTTTTTTTAAAATTTATTGCAATAATTGCTTCATTTTTATATTATAGTACTTTAGAACAAGTTGAACCTCAGTGGAACTATTGCAATACATTTTTAAAAATACATCAAGTCTTCTACCATACCAAATCAGGCACTTTTTATGTCTTCTAAGTTCTATTTTGAATTTGGATACACTTAGAGCACACACAAATCAAAGGTTTGTGTCCTTCAATATTCCATTCCTACAAGTGACAAATGAATCAAACATTATTTATTTTTGAAATTACCTTTAATTGCAAGTTAGAGAACATTAGAGGGTAATAATCTGTTCAATCTGATCATTCCCAATAAGACACCTCCTAATGGTCTCTAAGGTATTTTGTCAATTAAAAAAACACCTTGCAAAATTTAACGACATATTAATGGTAGCATTTATCAACACCACTTCCTCTCCATGACTTTTTAAATTTTCTCATTATTTTCAACACACCTATCCAACCCCACATATTTATAACAATTTTAAAAAAAAAAACATTTGTTTTGTGCACTTATTTTTTTTGTTATTTGGAACACATTTTAACAGACATCATAGCGGCATGGAAGGTTGAGCAATACTGAGCTCCGCAAAGTTGTTCACTCACAACATTTCCAGAATCAAGTGTTATTGTCATTGCCAGCTGGTCACTATGACCAGAGTCATCATTTCTCACCTTTACTCCTACAGATTGTCCCTTTTTAAAAAAACACTTGTACTTGTTCTATCAAATTCTCAGTCACTCATTATTAGTAAACTCCAGGTTACCTAATTCTAAGAGATGCTTCTCCTTTCTGTCTTTAAACTGATAATCTTGTGTAAGGGAGGGTAAACGAGCAGTTCTGACACAGACTTCACCTGGACTAAAATCAAGACTGCAGGATTCGGTAAATAAAAGTGCTGACATCTCATACTTTTTATCATGTTTTTTTCCCGTCACTTCATCAGCATCTGAGAAACAAAATGAATCCTTTTCATACAACTTGGCTGAAGCATTCTCCTGCATTTTCAGTTTTGTTACTGATCGATCCAAAACTTGAGATGTATGCAGGCTATTTTTTGAAACTAAACAATTTGGTTGGACGTTTTCTCTTGTTGACCTCAGCTCGGTGTCATGAAATATTTTTAACTTTTTCCTATGAAAAATCATTAAACTACTATCCACATTAACGTCTTCCAATATTTTCCTTTTCTCCAACACAGGGTTGGTCTCCTCACAACATCCATAAACATTTTCATTTGATTTGCTGGCAGGTCGTTCAACAGTTGCATTACAACAAATGTCATGTAGCCCAGTTTGCTGTATGAATAAGTTGTTACAGATACCATTGTGTAATTTGACAGACTCATTCAGGAGAGCATCTGTTGGAAAGGACAGCTTCACTTTTGTTTTGCTCTGTCTGTCTTGCTTCGGCAAAGCTTTATCTGGTGATGCAGGAGAATTTAGTACAGAACATTCCACATTGGGGAATGAAATGTCTGTGGATACTTCTGGTGCAATGTCCAACTCTGGGGATCTACAGTTTTTAACATCTTTATCTATTCGGTCACTTGAGCTATTGCTTTCATCTTGGTGGAGACGTTTTTCTGCAACAGAAAAACCATATTATTTGATAATTTAATGACTATTTAGGATTTGTATTTTGTATGATCTGCGTGAACAGGAATGTCCCACATTGCCACAACTTTTCTATGAATGTTAGATAATCTTATAGGTGTAAAGCTGTAAATCAGTGTCAGAAAAATAAAGCATTTCACATTTTGTTTAAATTGAAATGAGAAAAAGCAACATAGTGAACATGTTTTGTCCCTTTCTTATTTAAAGCTTTTTTTTGTGGACATTTTTTGCTTTAAACTTTTAATCTCCATTTTATTGTTTATTGAGTCCATCATCAAACTAAAAATAATCATCTTCATTTTGATTGTTTTCATGTAATCTGTAATCTTAACCACAGGAGAATCTATACTTTCAGAATGTAAGATTTATAATGCCCTAACCTTTAGGTTATTAATATTAAGCCAAAGAAAATTTGTTTTAGGGCTCATTAGTGATAAGTTTGATAAATAAATATGAGATATTTCTTAGCCAATATGGAAAATCAACTGCCAAGCTAATAAATTCAAATGGCCTGTCAATAGTGTCAAGGTTTATCCTGGGTCCTAATTAACTGGGCCCTGAAAGGCAAAGGGCAACTGATGAAGACCCAGAGAGGAGGTCCACATTATAATAAAACGTTTTAGGCAGAAAAGCAGCAAATTTTCAAAACCAGTCATGGCCACATTTATCTCACTCCACAACACTCTGATTTGCATGGCAAATTTGTCCACTTTCTTAAATCATTCGGCACTCTTCTCATGGCACACAAAGAGCAAGGTGAATTGAGTGGGGATCATTTAGTCACATCCTAAAAAATGTTTTCCTAACTGTTTTAGGTCTACAACATTTAATTCAGTTTTGGTTTTAATATGATATCGCCAGTGAAAAGAGCAACTATAAAATTGTACCACAAACCATGTCTTGAAAAAAAATCCGTGAGGGCACTTTGCCTCCTTGCGGTCATCAGCTGTGGAGGCGCAGGGGAATTCTGTGTTAGAAGAGCTGAGATAGTCCCACCACCAAAATAATTCTTCCTCATCTTACAGGAAGATAAATTCTTTGTAATTGGCTTTGTATGTCCTCTGTTATTGCACTTTCGTGTTTGGAGACTCTGAACAGTTAAATAAAGAATTTAAATGCAGATGAAAATACAAATGTATTTCAGAAAGTGCATAAAATAAAAAAATTAATGCATCTTATTTTCCCAAATAATGTACTAAAAAATGTAATCGAATTAAAGATAAGATTTAAAATATCAAAAGCTAACCTTTGGTGGACGTGCCTTTGACAGCCAAATGCCAACTTCTTCAGTTATTTCTGACATTTTAATCAAAGTGTTGACATTAGGTTGATCATCATGTTTGATCAGTTTGTCTGTGATTCTGAAACCATATAATTGTTTTTAGGCTAATTGTTTAATATAAAGTACTTTCACTTGGTTACCTGACGAAAGAAAACTTTTACTTTAGTTTAAGACTTTGAAACTGCAATTATTGAACAATGTTTTATTGACCAGTGAGTGGAGATAATGTGTTGTCAGCTGTGCATTATAACTATAACATGATCACTGAATTCCATATAATCACATCCTGTTCATTCAGGGTTTAACAATATTTTTATGCAACCATCACTTATCACAACTAATGAATCCCAGAGATGCCTACCTACGTACAATACAATACGAAGTGGTCTCACGAGCACTTGATTCCGTATGGATAGTGTTGGATTTTGACAATAAAATGGACATTCATTACCAGTTCTTTCAAATGATTTTGTTTATCACCGCCAACATGTTGGAGGCTTTTGTTCTTTGATCTTAACTAAATGGTCATTCGGATGTCATTTGTGGTAGCTTATTTTAGTTAACCTGAAGAAGTAAGTTTACAAACATATAGTCCATTCAATTACCTTTCTCATTTGATACCAAATTTTGTCTTACAAACCCAACAATAATATTTTAAATATTTTTTTAATAAACCCAACCTCTCACTATTTTTCGGGTCTGAATACCCACCTCGTAATCCTTAAACTTATACTATATATACTTTTCGACTACAGACAGACAAATTTAGATTGAAATTTTAACAATGTATTTAATTTTATAAACATTTAATTTTGTTTGCTTATGTGTTAGTTTGTGGAAATTTTTCCCAGGAGCATAGGCATTTTAATTTTAGGACCAGGAGCCAAGGGTTCGAAGGCAGGGTTAAAATAAGTTCAAATTCAATAAACATGTTTATTTTTTTGGTTTTCTGATAATGATATTCCCAATTTTTCTGTTCACTTTTTTCTGAACATACCCACAAATAAATATATAAAAAAATAAAAGTCTTGACGTTATATTATATTATATAAAAGTTTTGTTGTTTATTGTGTTGTATATTGCATTGAGAATGTCTCCTGAAAATTTGGTAGCATTATCTTTTAAAATCCATGGAAAGTGGGTCACACGTTTTTTCAGTTTAATACTACCAAAAAAATCATAACTCCATGTCTATAAAAGATAGAAATATGAAATTGGTGTTGATGTAAAGCTTATAGCTAGCCCTTTAAAATGATGTATCATTCATGTTAATCGGCCGGACAATATTTAAATTGTGTGTCAAAGTCAGTATGTATAGGCATAGGACTTAGGAAAAGAAATCAGAGTTTGAGAGAGTTTAGGCTATATCTGAATATCACCCTGAAACAGTTTCAAAATCGTACATAATTAATAAAATGAAAACTCGTTGTATGATGAGTGGGATACTGAATTTAACTTTAAACACTCATCAGTTCGGAGTTTGTTTTGTTATTGTGCAAAGAGTAGAACGTCAGTCTTTGGTGAGGGAAGGTTGCTCTAAATCCCGAAACACAAATCCATCTTTAACTTTAAGTTTAAGGTATTCAGAATTTTTTTAAAGTTTATAAGGATTATCAATTTCAAACATAATAAACAGATCTCTCCAACGACCTTAAGTCACAAATTATTTTATTAATAAAAAAAACATTTTCATTTTTTGTATGAAACGTTTTTGGTAAAAGTGCAGTTCAGGTGCGTATATTATTTCTTAGCGCATTTCGTATTTTAAAACATTTTTATCATGTAAACTTACGTGTATTTTTTAATAACTAAATACAGGCAGTTATAGTTAACTAATTCTGGATTATAAATCGCATCTTTTCTTTTTATTTTACTTCTAAAGATTCTTTAAACACCCCCCCCCCCCCAACCAAAGTGACACAGCCCCAATTTGTTTGTATTTTTCTTTTTACGCTATGCCAGATTTTTAGCCACCTATAAGTTAGTATGCTAAACGAAATTTTCAAACTAAGCATGTTCACAAAAAAGAATGAAATACTAGATTCTTCATTACGCACAAGCGCCCCCCCCCCCCCCAACTTTCTTTTTTTTTTTTCCTCTCAGAGAGCTCGGATTACAGGGGTTGTCCTTTGAAGTTGGGTCGGGGGGGGGGGGGGGAGATTAGAAGTGGATCACTAACTAAGCAGTGGACACACACGTCATCATTGTCCTGGACCTGGTGTGAAGCTGATCACCCTGAAGGCTGCTAATACGCTGTCCGTGATTGGTCAGCTCTAATTTGAGCACCCCCTCCTCTTTTTTCGTATGCAAATGCGCTTATTACTGGTGACTGATTTGCGCTGAGTAAAGTGAGGGCTAGTGATTATTTTTTTTATATTATAAGACGGACTCGTTTTGGCTTTGCGGTATTGCTGGTTGTAGGATCATTTTGTTTAAAATTGCAGGACGACCAAGAAACAATAACTAAAATTGTTGATGCAACAGGCATTTTTAATGGTGCAGCATTTGGTTTATACGCGCACCTTGTGGGGCAACAAATAACGTTAATACAACTGGAATTTCTCCTAAGGCGCTCGTAACAATTGCAATGTGGCTTGTAAGCTGGTTTCGTATGTCAAGTATGTGAGCTCCCCATAATTACCGGGATCTGCATATCACCCGAAACGGGATCTCACCCGAAACGGAATCTCACCCGAAACGGGATCTCACCCGAAACGGAATCTCACCCGAAACGGGATCTCACCCGAAACGGAATCTCAACCGAAACGGGATCTCACCGTAACTGGTATCCCGCCAGGATCGGTAACCCACTGGATCGGGATCCCACCGGGATCAGGATCTCACTAGGATCAAAATCCTATCGGGATCGGAATCTCACCGAAACGGGATCCCACCGGATTGGGATCTAATTTAGTTTGGGATACCACCGAAAACGGATCTCACCGGGATCGGTATCTTATCGGTATCCCACCATGACCAGGATTCTATCGGAATCACATCGGGTTCGGGATCCCATCATGATCCTTCCGGGTGCCATCGGAAAACGGGAAAAACGAAAGGTTTACATAAGTTATTTTAATTGTTTTTATTAGGAGACAAATTAATTATTATTATTTTTACTATAGTATTGTTGTTTTGTTGTTGACATTTCCTTTAATAGCAATGTGAGCTAAAAGGACGTAGCAGATGTTTTTTTCTGAATGCAGCCCCAGGCAACTCCGGTTATAGTTGATAGTAAAGTTATAAAATAAATACATCATTTATTTTAACAAGATTCATCCAATTGGGCATATTTTATCAAGTATCTTTAAAGACAGAAGAGTTATCCTTGATTTACCACAATGGCTCCGTAAAAAACGAAAGATTCATAAAAATGTACTTTTTATCTCGTAAAATTTGTTGAATTGTTGTTGCATTCCAATAAAAAGATGGTATATAACTTTTAAACTACTTTTTATAAAGAATTAACATAAGTTTACACGGGAAAATAAGAGATTCAAACAGAAATAATATACGCACCTGAACTGCACTTTTACCACGTTTTTATTAAGCTTGCAATTTTTTCTGGATCAAATCCTGCGTCTCTATCTTGACCCACTTCATCATCTCCATTGGCCAAAAAAAGTTGAAATTTCGTAAACGTTTACAATTTTGAACCCACTTCCTGATCTCCATTTGAACTGAAACAAAGAACATTAAGTCGACAACAGACAAATCATCCTGGAGTAATAATTATAATTTATCTGGATTAATTAAAATTGTTGTTATTTTTCTCTTTTTTTTTTTTTTTTTTTTTTTTTTTTTTTTTTTTTTTTTTTTTTTTTTTTTTTTTTTTTTTTTTTTTCTTTTTTTTTTTTTTTTTTTTTTTTGTATTATTTTAATTATTTTCATTTTATTTTTAATTATGCATTTTCTGTATGGGTCGCAAACTGGGATACCGACTCTCCAAAAATACCAGACTATAATGGATGCTTGAAAATACCGGGATTGGATGTATGAAAATCGGAATTTTCGAAATTTCCGGTATTACTTTTTCCAAAAAAAAATATATCGCTTTTCTTAGTTTCCATGTCGTAATTAAAGCAAGACTATCAATAATTAATATGATGTGCGAAGTTCGAGCCACTCAAACCACGTGTCACAAGATAGCAGTTTTAATGTTACAGTTGCGATCAATTCAAATAATGAATTTGTTTTCAAATATTTTATCGGGAAAATGCGAAAAAATAATAATTTAATTTTAAGTCACCAGAAATAGATCTATGTAAAAGAAGAAATTTGATTTTAGATGGCAACAAAAGGTGGAATAGTTTAGCAGACATTTTAAGAAGGATAGTAAGACTAAAAATAATATTAAGAGAGCGATTTAAAAATCGATCTTGTCATCTTATCATTATGTCAAGGCGAATTTGAAAGACTGTTTAATCTTAGCAAAATATTTAAAATGCTGAAAACAACGGTAGAAGAACTTCGCAAAAGAAACGCATAAATGATGACATCTGATGCGGCTTTGATTTTTATGTTTAAACACTTAGATCCCATGCATCGTGAAATAGTTGCTCGTGAACTTGTTGCTTCTCTGAAACGCCGGATTTAAAGCGCAGATTATTAATAGCTTCAACATTGAAATACCTCCATAACTCTTAGACGTACTTTGATTCGTCAAATGACTACTTGTATGTATTTCTAAGGCCAGATTGCGACCAGATGCAAAAATATCGCGGAGATTCAAAAGCTTGATCAAACAATGGATTTCTCTTTGGAAATGTCCATGGGCAAGGAGATTGAACATCCTGTTCAAACAGTGGATTCCTCTTTGGAAACGTCTAAGTGCAATGAGATTGAACATCTTGGTCAAACAGGTGGATTCCTCTTTGGAAATGTCTATGGGTGATGAGATCGAGCATCTTGGATCTGAGCACGAAGAACCTGAAGACACGCTGCCGCTTATGAGACAATTCTAAATTTAAATACAGAAGAAACTTCATGCTCAGGATAAGACTTCCCGACCAACTGATGGAAACATTGATACGTTGGTAAAAAAATTGAGATTGCTTTATTTGAGAATGGCGGTTCAAGAGGAAAATATCTAGAAATTGCGTAAGGTCTATTCCTCCGACCAGTGTGGAGTCAGTGTGGGTGTTCTCGTCATCAGGTTACTTTTATAACCATTTGCGGTCAAAATTAGCTCCCATCCCCGAATTTGCAGGTTTTATGTAAATTGCTATGTACTTTGGCGCCTCCATTAATAAAGAACTTAACAAGCCGACCAAGTTTTTGTTTTGCCCCCCCCCTGAAAAAAACCCCGAAAGACACGCCCTTGTCCAGTATAGATAATTAATAACAATAAAATGTTGTTTCGTTGTTGTTATATTTTTATTTTTATTGTATTACATATAAAGAGTCGTTAAAGCTTTTAACTCTAGTGATTCTCGTGGGTCCACAGATGTTAGAGCTTAACTCCAGTTGTTCTTCATGGATCCACAGACGTTAGAGCTTAACTCAAGTTGTTCTCGTGGGTCCACAGACGCTAGAGCTTAACTCAAGTTGTTCTCGTGGGTCCACAGACGCTAGAGCTTAACTCAAGTTGTTCTCGTGGGTCCACAGACGTTGGAGCTTAACTCCAGTTGCTCTCGTGGGTCCACAGACGTTTAAAGATAAGTTTCATAAATTGATCTTAAGAAAGTAAAATTCCTTTTTTTTTTTTTTTTTTTTTTTTTTAAATTACTTTGTACTTAATCTTTTAAAAATTTTTTATTTTTCTTTTCCTTTTTTTATTTTTTTTTTTTTTTTTTTTTTTTTAAATGATTTTGTACGTAATCATTTGAAATTCTTTTTTATTTTCTTCGTTTTTTTTTGAAAATTGTGTGCAGTTGCGACTCTTTGGGGTTGGGTTGGGGAGGGGGGGTGGGGGCGCGCACTAATGGAATTCTTATAAAGTGCGTTACTTGTGATGCATGTTTTGTCACATTTATAATAATAAACACATGTGTGTAAAGAAGGCGTGAGATAGAGAGAGTGAAGCAGAGAGAGAAAGAGAGAGAGTGAAGCAGAGAGAGAAAGAGAGAGAGTGAAGCAGAGAGAGAAAGAGAGAGAGTGGAAGTGAGAGAAAGGGAGAGTTTATTAAGTAGATACTCATAAGACATGTGTGTGTGATAGCTCCTGTGTTTTTGGATAGATTGTGTAGTGATAAGGAGATACTGTAATCAGATGAGTCTGAGGGACAGATAACCGGAATAAAGCAGAACTCTAGTCAGTCATAAAGTGTTTGTGTTCCAATATTCGGTGTGCCTGGGTATTCAATGACGGACCGTGTTTTGGGATACCATCGACAAACGCTGTCACTGCTTTAAACGATACTACCCTGCCTGATTCCCCTTCTCTGGCCGATAAACGATCCTGCTGGCTGCCGTCCATGGTTTGCCTTGTAAAAGTTCTGGGGGTGAGGTGGGTGAATATGCATTTGTTTTTTTTTTGTTGCACGCTGTTCTTTATTTCATAAATGTATTTTATTTTAATGTCATGATTATTTCTCTTTTGATAATATTTGTATGTACAGCGCGGGGAGCCCAGCCCTATTATTATTATTATTATTATTATTAATAATTATTATTATTATTATATACTATGTAGTGATAAGGAGATACTGTAATCAGATGAAACTGAGTGAAAGATAAACGGAATAAAGCAGTACCCTAGTCACTCATAAAGTGTTTGTGTTCCAATATTCGGTGTGCCTGGGTCTTCATTGATAAACAGTGTTGTAGGGTACCATCGACAAACACTGCCAGAAAATACTGAAAGATGCTGGACTAAAGTAGGACTAAACAAAGCATTTTAACAGTATCCTCCACAATTATTTATAGTTTTACAAATGCATTTTGCTCCTCTAAATGGTTGTCATTAATGGCATGTTGATTGTATCATATTATTGAAGGCTATAGAATAAAAAACATGACTTAATGTTACCAGTGACATCAAGTATTTTATCTGATGCTAAGATAACGGCCCGTGTATTTTCTTTCACACAATAGTATTAAAAACCAATCAGCAGAGAGCCAATTATTCAGTGAGTTCTTAGTTTATTCATAAAAAGCAAGCAATAGAAGTATTATAAATTAGTTCATTACTACCTCTGTTAATTTTAAATGTCTCAAACCTCAGCTTTATGTCTTTTCTGTGCGTTGTAGCCAACCAGATAGGAAAATGACATCCTTTCACTCCGGTGCATAATTTGCATTTCTTTAAAATTAAACATTGAAATCACAGCCAAAAGTTCTCAAAATACTTATAGAATTGTCTCTTAAGTGGGATCAATTAAACCCAATCTCGGTATCCTCGAGTATATCAAAATATATGATCTGTCTGCTGTTTAAATGACTATGCGTGCTACCAGCATGTCTCATGTCATACATGATATACACACACGTCAGATTTAATTTTTAAATTAAAAAAAAAATATTCTCATTAAAAAAAATATTTTTATGTATAGGAGGTTTATTTTACATTACAGTATTTAAACTCTCCCTAATCTTGCAATACAAAACAGTAGATGTTGTGACAAAGATACGGCGATTTTGTATTCTCAATGAATGTGTATTTTATTCATGTCAGTAAATCATAGCAAATAAAAACTTGTAGCGAATTTCCCACCTATCATTGACCGACTGGGACGTAAGGTGTTGGTGAAAACTGTATATTAATAGCAGATGGATTGGCCTCTTTGAACAGAGCCGTCACAGTAGCAACGAGGATACTCATTTCCATCTTGTTTATCTTCATAAAAATGATTAGCATCTACCTTGTGGCAGCCACCCTTGAAGTCTCTGCACGCTGAAAAATACAACAGAGCCGCAGTTAGAACGGTGGCGCTATTGACCGCCAGCTGGGGTTTCACGTGAGTTTTTTTTTTTAATATAGAAAAATCATAATGTTATTGGCTAGACATGTACACAACACGCTGTATAATTAGATTTATTATCAAAGATGAGATGGGTCAGGGTCTTTGGGTATTTGGGTATTTCTCTNCTCTATATATATAAAATATATATATATATATATATATATATATATATATATATATATATATATATATACTACCAATAAATGTTACTTTATGACTCCTAACTCGGCAAGAAAAGCTGCGTCACACAAAGCAGCTCTGTGTATTCAGACAACAACGACGCTTGCAACACGTGTCGTCATCATCGTACTAACCGACGCTATAACGACGGCTTTAACTTTAAATACATTTCTTCTTTTATTCTTTTGTTCAAGAGTGCAACGCCCTCTAATATATTTTGGCTCCCATCTCCTGTGGAGGCACAAGGGTTAAGTTCTCGCCCAATGCAGTAAAGTTTTCAATTGAAAAGTTCGAAAGAATATTTGGAGAATTTTTTTAGTCCTTTTTGTCTATATCAAAAAAAAAACGTAAGGTTTTGACCAGTCTTTTGATTCTACAAAAGTTTACCTTTCCACTTGGTTTTTTTAAGTTTTGTGTTTAAATACCTCCCCCCCCCTCCCCCCCACACACACAGAGATAAGGGTTCGTCCATTAATTACATCAACAATTTTTGTCAATAAATGTCAAAAGTTTAGTGACTCCCCCCACCCCAATTTAATTTATGTCAACATTTTATTAACCCCCCCCCTCCCAAATGAATTGTAATATAAATAAATTTATAAATACATTTTACTTCGCGCTGATCTGTTAATGAAACAAAATTGTAGGGAAAACATTGTATTGCATCTTTAGCGTGTTAATCAACAAGGTAACACGTTTTTACACTTACATTTCATAATGCTGAATCAAATTAAAAGGTTAAGACAAAATATCTTTTTAAAAAATTATATGACGATTTACACTCATTATTTACAAAAAAAAAATAATGTAATAGCCAGTCAATTTTAATTTAATAGAGAAAAAATGACGGCAACTAATCTAACCTCACTCCCCCCCCCTGTCAACAAATGTCAAACATGTCCAAACAACCCCTATTTTGTTGACATAATTTATGGACGGCCCCTAAGTTAAATAATTCATTGAAAGTGCTTCATTTGGGAATGGGCGCCAGCCAGTAATTTTCAGCAGTTATTAGCAGTCCGCACACCACTAATGATGCTACTGCCCCACCGATGATGCTACTGCCCCATTGACGATGCTAATGCCTCACCAATGATGCTACTGCCTCACTAATGATGCTACTGCCTCACTAATGATGCTACTGCACCACTAAAGATGCTACTGCACCACTAATGATTTTACAACCTCACTTATGATGCTACTCTCTCACTAATGATGCTACTGCCCCACTAATGATGCTACTGCCCCACTAATGATGCTACAGTCCCCACCAATGATGCCACTGGCCCACTCTACTTATTTTAAGTTATCACGCCAACAAGCCTACTTACCAGTTTTAATGATCGCTGAAAAGTAAGCAAAGTGGTTGTTCATCGGAGTCTTCGTACAGCGATAGTCCAAGCACTCGTGTGTATACTCCGCACCCAAAGGCTTACACACGTCATTGAACTCACAGCCTGATGGCAGGAATGAGATGGGTTCAACAGGTGGAGAATATAATATGTTTCTGATAGTCTAACTATGATGATTGGAATTTGTGAAGGACACAGTCTCACTATGATTATTGTAATTAGTGAAAGAGATATAGGCCCGCTATGATGAATGGGGTTAGTGGCGATTGGGGGGGGGCGGGAGGATATAGTCTTACTATGAAGATTGATAGTTATAAAGAGACACATATTATGCTAGTCTCACTTACGTTATTTTCGAAATCTCTTGTACCAAGTGTGTCTACACCAACCCCCCCCCCCCCCCCCCCACCCCCCCCCCCCCCCCCCCCCCTGGCAAAGGTGAACGTGAATACATAGTGTCATAGGGAAATGAGAAGAACATAAAATGTGTTTGCACACACGCAACAACATACAACACATTCGCCTTTATTAACTCTGCTTATAATATAAACTTATAGAAAGGCAAATATAAATAATATGTTATAGATCTACAGTTAATTATCAAATGCGCTAAATTGGTAAAAATGAACGACGATTGGCGGATAGGTTTAGCGAACGTCTTCGCCACATTGAGCAGAAAAACAACAACTCCCCGTCTCATCCCACTTATTAAATGAAAATAAACATAAATGCGCTTCCAATGATCCCCGGGCCTATTCTCACATGATCCCCGGGCCTATTCTCCCATGATCCCCGGGCCTATTCTCCCATGATCCCCGGGCCTATTCTCCCATGATCCCCGGGCCTATTCTCCCATGATCCCCGGGCCTATTCTCCCTTGATCCCCGGGCCTATTCTCCCATGATCCCCGTGTCTATTCTCCCATGATCCCCGGGCTTATTCTCCCATGATCCCCGGGCCTATTCTCCCATGATCCCCGGGCCTATTCTCCCATGATCCCCGGGCCTATTCTCCCATGATCCCCGGGCCTATTCTTCCAATGATCCCCGGGCCTTATCTCCACACCTTTTTTTGTTTCCATCCAATCAACGCGTACTTTCTATTCTTCCTTCTATTATTCTGCCTGTCCTAAACCACACTGCATAATTTTGCAGTGATTTCTCTGACACGGTGTCAATGTATTCTTAAAACTGATTTATTATTTTTTTGGACTAGTAAATGACGTTCGATTAAAAGATCTTTCACATGAGATCATCGATCCATGACGAAGCTCATTTATGGATGGCCTTGATGATGAACAGTTAACTGAGATTTAAAATTCTATGTCACATTATGAATATTATACGCTGCTAAGTGAGATCTTCTGTCAGAATCCATCCATCACTACGGAGAGTTAAACATCGCCACCAGTTTCAGATTTTATTTTTATAACTTTAAAAAAATGTGAGCCGTTAAATAGGATCTTTACACCTACCGCCTCCCACAAAGGACACAACCTGCGACACTTCTTTCGCTGACTTAAAGGACTCCAAGGACAGTCCCGAAGTCTTTTGGCCAACAGGTTTAGAGATATGGGTTTATTATGGCGTTTATTAAGTTTCCCAAGCAATGAATCATTTGGTCATTGTCATGTCATTGGAT
The DNA here is from genome assembly GCA_964033795.1 of Lymnaea stagnalis. Taxonomy (NCBI): domain Eukaryota; kingdom Metazoa; phylum Mollusca; class Gastropoda; family Lymnaeidae; genus Lymnaea; species Lymnaea stagnalis. Next base: position 178,415 of record CAXITT010000123.1, read on the forward strand.
CAGTGGTCCTGTCCTGTCATTGGGCCAGGTGGTCCAGATATGTATGTCATTAGGCCAATGTCCAGTCATGTCATTAGACTAGGCGGTCTTGTCATGTCACTAGACTAGGTGGTCCTCTCTTGTCATTAGACTATAGGTGGCCCTGTGATATCATTAGACTAGGTTGCCCAGTAATGTCATTAGAATAGGTTTTAAAGTAATGTCCTTAGACTAGGTTGTCCAGTAATGTCCTTAGACTAGGTTGTCCAGTAATGTCATTAGACTAGGTTTCCAGTAATGTCTTTAGACTAGATTGTCCATTAATGTCATTAGACTAGGTTTCCAGTAATATCATTAGACTAGGTTGTCCAGTAATGTCATTAGACTAGGTTGTCCAGTAATGTCCTTAGACTAGGTTGTCCAGTAATGTCATTAGACTAGGTTTCCAGTAATGTCTTTAGACTAGATTGTCCATTAATGTCATTAGACTAGGTTGTCCAGGAATGTAATTTGACTAGGTTGTCCAGTAATGTCATTAGACTAGGTTGTCCAGTAATGTCATTAGACTAGGTTGTCCAGGAATGTAATTTGACTAGGTTGTCCAGTAATGTCATTAGACTAGGTTGTCCAGTAATGTCATTAGACTAGGTTGTCCAGTAATGTCATTAGACTAGGCGGTCTTGTCATGTCACTAGACTAGGTGGTCCTCTCTTGTCATTAGACTATAGGTGGCCCTGTGATATCATTAGACTAGGTTGCCCAGTAATGTCATTAGAATAGGTTTTAAAGTAATGTCATTAGACTAGGTTTTCCAGTAATGTCATTAGACTAGGTTGTCCAGTAATGTCCTTAGACTAGGTTGTCCAGTAATGTCATTAGACTAGGTTTCCAGTAATGTCTTTAGACTAGATTGTCCATTAATGTCATTAGACTAGGTTGTCCAGGAATGTAATTTGACTAGGTTGTCCAGTAATGTCATTAGACTAGGTTGTCCAGTAATGTCATTAGACTAGGTTGTCCAGGAATGTAATTTGACTAGGTTGTCCAGTAATGTCATTAGACTAGGTTGTCCAGTAATGTCATTAGACTAGGTTGTCCAGTAATGTCATTAGACTAGGTTGTCCAGTAATATCATTTGACTAGTTGGTCCAGTAATGTCATTAGACTAGGTTGTCCAGTAATGTCATTAGTCTAGGTTGTCCAGTAATGTCATTAGACTAGGTTGTCCAGTAATGTCATTAGACTAGGTTGTCCAGTAATGTCATTAGACTAGGGTGTCCTCTCTTGTCATTAGACTATAGGTGGCCCTGTAATGTCATTAGACTAGGTTGTCCAGTAATGTCATTAGACTAGGTGGTCCTCTCTTGTCATTAGACTATAGGTGGCCCTGTAATGTAATTAGACTAGGTTGTCAAGGAATGTCTGTCATTAGACTAGGTTGTCCAGTAATATCATTAGACTAGGTTGTCCAGTAATGTCATTAGACTAGGTTGTCCAGTAATATCATTAGACTAGGTTGTCCAGTAATGTCATTAGACTAGGTTGTCCAGTAATGTCATTAGACTAGATTGTCCAGTAATGTCATTAAACTAGGTTGTCCAGTAATGTCATTAGACTAGGTTGTCCAGTAATGTCCTTAGACTAGGTTGTCCAGTAATGTCATTAGACTAGGTTGTCCAGTAATGTCATTAGTCTAGGTTGTCCAATAATGTCATTAGTCTAGGTTGTCCAGTTATGTCATTAAACTAAGTGTCCCACTCGTATCATTAGACTAGTTGGTCAAGTAATGTCATTAGACTAGTTGGTCAAGTAATGTCATTAGACTAGTTGGTCCAGTAATTTCATTAGGGTAAGAAGTCCAGTCATGTCATGACAATAGATCTTCCAGTCATGTCATGACCCTAACTGACACACATATTCTGATGAAGGTCTTAGATTACTCTCTTACGACCCCGGCAAGTACTAGATTGTCCAGTCATTTCATTAGATACTATAACTTAAACGAAAAAGCTGTTATTATTATTATTATTAGTATTATTATTCTTATAATTATAAGTGTGTTTTTATAGCGTGCTAACCCAACCTAGGGTTGGGCTCACCACGCTGTACGTACAATTTAACAAACATAATCATGAACTTTAAAAAATTATAGCGCGATCTAATTTATTGTACTATTGTACACTTTCTGACGTTCCTTCTTGTACAATTGTACACTTTCTGAAGTTCCTTCTTGTACAATTGTACACTTTCTGAAGTTCGTTTTTGTATAATAGTATACTCTTCGTTGTACATTTGTACTTCTTCGACCTACAATTTTACTATCATATACTCTCCGACCTACATTTTCACTATGACCAACTCTCCGACCTTTATGTATACTATGGTATACACTCAAACCTAAATTTTTACTATGGTATAATCTTCGACCTACATTTGTACTATGGTATACTCTCCGACCTACGCGTGTACTATTGAATACTCTCCGACCTACATGTGTACTATGCAATACTCTCCGACCTACATTTTTACTATGGTATACTCTCCGACCTACATGTATACCATGGTATACACTCAAACCTAAATTTTTACTATGGTATAATCTTCGACCTACATTTGTACTATGGTATACTCTCCGACCTACGCGTGTACTATGGAATACTTTCAGACCTACATTGTACTATGGAATACTCTCCGACCTACATGTGTAATATAGTATACTCTCCAACCTACATGTGTACTATGGAATACTCTCCGACCTATATGTATACTATGGAATACTCACCGACCTACATTTGTACTATGGTATACTCTCCGACCTACATTTTTACTATGGTATACTCTCCGACATACCTTCTTCCACAAGGGTATACTCTCCGACATACCTTCTTCCACAAGGGTATACTCTCCATTGTTACATCTGTACCGCAAACAACGGGACTGGTCAGGTATGGAGAACATCTCGTTATCACCGTATAG